>SRMA01025366.1:0-57548 GCA_007224835.1 Danionella cerebrum
ACGGTACGCTAAAATCGTATTCGGTTCGGTACAGTGTCTTGAGAGTTCGGTTCGGTACAAAACAATAAGAACTTACATAATCTTTATTTTGAAAAGCTGCCAATACACAGTAGAATTCTTGCATAAAATAAACAAAAGTGACACATTTGGGTGATATTTTAAATAAATTGCACTCTTTATTAAGAAAAACACATTTTTTTAAATAAAAAAATGAAATACTGCAACTAGTTAGGATAGATAGGATAGATTAACCCATCCACATTTTCTGAAGAGAGCATAGATCTGGTTGCAGTGACAATATCTCCAGCAGTAGAAAATGTTAGATGTGTTACCTGCCACATACCCGATCTCCGTGGAACAATGTCGGCATACAACTTTAAATTTATCCACTCGTCTATCCCGTTATGCATTTTAACAGAGAAGCCAAAGTGTTCCCAAACACGAGACCGTAGTGAGGTGAGAGGGTCTTCAAGCGCTGGCTTCTCTTTCTCTGTGTCCATTTCTCACAGCTACCCGTGCAGCTCTACTGTGCTTCACTCAATAGCGTCTGTGCGGAAACTCGCCTAGGAACATTGTTCCGCTGTGCTTAATATCGCGCTAATAATACATTTATATTATTTAATAAAAATACCGAATACCGAAACGGTACGCAAGCGTCCCGAACCGAAACGGTTCAATACATACCGTGAACCGTTACACCCCTAGTTGATACGAAAATTCTTTAAGGCACATGTGTCAAACTCAAGGCCCGCGGGCCAGATGCGGCCCACCATGTAATCTAATGTGGCCCGCAAGAGCTTAAAAGTTTTGAGTGTCTTGACATTTCCCACAATGCCTTTAGCCGCAACGCATCCATACTCACGAGTAAAACTGCAGAGCTGCAAACTCTCACACATTGAACGTAAGAATCATGCATTTGAGCGATTTCTCACGCTAAAATAAATTTCAAGATATGAAATGGACGGAGCTAATAGTTTATCTGTGATCTGTTTCTTGAGCCTGATGATAAAAGATGATGATCGAAATGCTTCGTCTTCAGTCTGTGAGGGTTTTTTTTCCACTAAACAAGTTACAAAAATGCTCTTTTTCTTTATTCACTTGGACAGTTTGATCCTTCATTAATGGAGTTATGTGGGTTTTCATAAGCTGACAAAAATCTAGAATTTATATTAGAACAACAAGCATACAATTATTTCTATGCAAATGAATTGTCACTTGAATAAGTTATAAATAATGAGTTATTTAACAATAAGGAGTAGTTTCATTTATTTTACATTACATTGTTTACATTTATAAGTTACATCTGGCCCTTTGAGGACAGCCATTATGCTAATGTGGCCCTCTGAGTTTGGCACCCCTGCTTTAAGGTTAACAGCAAATGTTAACCCTGCACTTTGTTCATTTTGTGCTTTTGTTCCTTTGCTTATTGGTCTTAGAGATAAGCCAGCTGTGAAAAGTGTCACAAACAACCTGAACAAATAAAACCAAAGTTTCTCTGCGTTTATGTGATATGCAATCTTGTTAAACTCTATATCTTAAAATAAAAGTATCGAAAAAAAGTATCGTTTGGAACCGGTATCGAATTCAGGGTATCGGTATCGAACATTTTTGAACGATACCCAGTCATATCAACGACAGACATATAACCAGTGAACAGAAGACACCTTCATAGATAGACAGACAGACAGATAAGATAGATAGATAACTAGTGAGCAAAACACTTAAGGTAAAAGACAAGCTATTTATGAGAGTTAGATAGACAGGTTGAAGGACGAAGAGGGAACAGAGAGCTAGGTGGATTATCTAAGAACAAGAAGAATAGGGTTGAATAAGACAAAAAAGAGACACACTATTCAGTTTTGAATACAGATTAGAAAGATAAAGAGACAAAAATAGAGTCAGACAAAAGGAGAGTTCCAGTGTGGATTAAAAGAGACAGGATTGGATAGATAGATGGGTGGACAGACAGATGGAGGGAGAATATAATCATAAAGTCATGTCTCTTATGCTCTTTTATCCAGAAACTGTAGGACATACATCTCATCCACCATGAAGGTGAAGCAGGAGGCCATCTCTGAAACACTGCAGTAAATACGAGACATTTCCACTTCTCACGCTCCATGCAAATCAACACCTGATCATCTGAAAGATTCCCCATCCGGAGTCCAGTTACTCCATCCTCATTATGTCCCATATGATCCTCAGAGATCATAGAACAGCAGCGGGGTGGGGTTCTGATAACACAAAGCCTTTGTTCCCAGACAATCTTTACATATCAAGCGTTTATACACTTCCTGACAGTCTGAGAACTCAATTAAACAAGAGCACGGAGTCGGAAAGAGGAGAACGTTTAAGAGAAACATATTGAACTCCATCGTATTGCTTAACAAGACCCGAGGGAAGAAAGTCGTTTTTGTTTTAACCCCTTAACACCCACCCCTCTTTTTAAACATGGGTCTGAAAAAGGCATACTCAAAATAAAAAGGCTCAGATTTTATGGGTTAAATTAATGGCCTTGGTTTCATTGAAAAGGTAACCCTTTCTAGTTTATCAGGAAAAAGAAAGGAACTGGATACCTTCAACAAAACTAGAGTTATAGATCCACAAACATCGTAGAAATAGTAGAAATTATCCTTGCTTAAATATATTTTTTATTTAAATAAGTGTATGCTGGAGTCCCTGGTGGACTTTTTGACAACACTGAATAGAAGCCGCAACTGTGGACCAATACTTGACCAAAATCTGTCAAAATAAAGCTAAACATGTGTTTTCTGGAGTGATTTTTTTATAAGACAATGTCCAGGCGGGCACCACTGGCACCAAATTGGCGCTTGGTAACCAAATGAACAAATTTGTGCGTGACACTCATTGAAACAATCTGAATCTGAATCTCCTCTAAAATCTCCTCAAAACGATCAAATATCTTCTTAGATGCCAGTGTGTTACTAACAGTAACAGAAAATTATGCATTTTTCTCAGGAAAAAAGTTTTTTTCTGTGCGCTCTGCTTACCGGCGTGCGTAAAAACTGGATAACTAACCATTTGCTCTCTTTACGCAGGCACGCTTTCCTATGTTACACTATACATCACTGGAAAGCTCATCTCATTGGCTAAATGACCCGCCAATCTGCTTGGAGCTTAATCAAGATTGGTTGGCTGTACACACATGTGAAAAAACGAGGAACCATGTTGACAAGCGCTCTCATTGAGAGGCCAGGGCTTGTTAACTGGCTTGCTGATTGGCCACTCCTGGTCACAGAATTCTAAAGGTGGTCTCAAAATGTTGAGGAGACTCTACAGAATCGAAGCCTTGTCCGGTCTTCTTTAAAAATGGCCGGCAAAACAACCGGAAAATCGTGGACTTTTTTCTTTTGATGCAAAAGAAAAGTGAATAGTTGTGTTTTTATGTCTTTTTCTCGTGGTAAACTTGTTTTTGAAGTACCAGCTTGGATGCATTTCGTTCGTTGAACTGTTACAAGTACAATGGTATAAGACACTCGATGATTCAGAGGCTGTGTAGCTGTAGAGACATCATAAAAGGGAGGCGTCGCCATTTTGCTTTGTTAGGACTCTTTACACAAATTGACAAACTGTCGTCACTGTGGTGTGTTAAACCCATAATGCTTTATAACGCCTGAAATTCAGCTTTCAAATGATATATAGTTTGACAAATAGTTAAGTGCTTAAAAATAGTGCGTGCAGTTATGCGATCTTTCTGTAAGTGTCAACTTCCGGCCTGCAGGTGTTAAGTCCATTTGAGTCTTTACCACCAAACACACAAGAAGACAAGATTGTGTAGCCAACGCTAGCTAAAGGCATCATAACAGTGTTGAAAAGGATTTAGTTTTAGTCACCTTTTAGACAATGAAAATTATTCGCAAAAAAGTTTTTTAGTCAATGTAGATTAATATTTATTTGCTTGAGAACTGTATCTTAATACAATAATTTGGCATGAGGCTCAAAAAAACGAGCTGCTATCCATGGTTTGTTTACCAGATAACAAATACTCACTCCGTCATACTGAAGTGGTCATACTGTTCCCCAAGCTAAAGCATAAGTATGGGTGTTTGGGATCAGGCCTAAACACAGGCAAACTTCAAAACATCATCTTTGGTGAAATGAGGAAGTTGAACTGCTTGGAATCATATATGGGTGATATTATATTGTAATATTTGTGTAAGGCATTGTTTTACCGTGACATTTTAAAAGGCAAACACATTAAGCTGGAACACCATTAAATCTACAGCACTTTTCAAGGGCACATCTGCATTATATTATTACTACGCAGCTTTCCATAGCTTTCTGACAGGAGCTAAAAATGGCTGAATCCTTATAGAAATTCTGCCCTTTCCCTCGAGACACGATTAAAATGATTGCAGTCCCTCTTTCGAACGCACAGAGCAGATTTGAGGGACCTTTTCAAAACTAATTATTGCAGCTTTCACAAATCAGAGCAGAAAGTTTGGCAGATTTCTAGACACTATGAAATCCCCCGATGGTAAAATGAATAATAAACAATGTTTCAATTGATTTTAAACTATTTTTTTAACAGCCTCTCGGATTTCTTGGCAGGGTTTTTTGTGCTGGCACACATCCACATACCAGATGGAGAAAGAGCCATTTCAATTATTAATACACCACCAGTTTGTGCAGGTGAACAATCTGTTTTTTTTTTCTTATTTGTATTGTGGCATTTTTGCACCAACAGGAACATTTCAAGAATGTGTCATTAAAAATAAGTAACCAGTTACTTAGAAATGTGGATGTTCTTCGATTCACAATGTTACTGAATGATAACATTTGTTAAAATATTGACTTTTGGTTCAGTGCTGATTGTGTTTATCATGTATGAATGACAAGCCAGCAACACAAACACTCTTCTGTAGAATCATTAAAGGCCACCTCAAATTTTTACTAATTTTATAAAAGGAAATGTGGCTAATTAGAGTGAGCTAATCCCCCTAAACTGATCACAATCAACACCAGGGGCCTCTCTTTTTTTAACAGAAGATAATATAGTTTTGATATTCCTGGTAATTTTTCTCATTATTAACAAAAAAAAAATACATAAATAAATCGAAGATGTAAAGTATTTAGTAATACACAATCATTGTAATACACAAACATTGAGGACACTATGGCCACGTTTTATTTTGGAGGGAAAGCAGAGGCAGAATGATTGAATTGTGTGTTTGTTATCTCATGTTGCTTAGTGAACACGGCCAGTACAAGGTTTTGCTGAGGAGTAACAAAAGAAGTAATTCGTGATCCAGCCACAACTCCAGAACAAGTGAGCATAGTTGTTTTAAATTCTCGCAAAAATGTACCAATGTAACTAGCATGTTACTAGTAGGCTTTTTAAATTGTATTTATAATCTCGATCACGATCATGGATGCCTTGATTATGTAACCGTTTAAAGGCGCGGTTACACATAAAAATGACCTTCATTACTCTGCATGTTTGGAGAATCACATTGTAAAAAATGAATCACAAAGTTTAACCCTTTGGACCATTCTAGGAATGCGGTTTCCTCTCCTCTGCCCACTTCTTTTTTATTTTGAGCTCATTCCAATGATTTAAAAATTTCCAAGTGTAAGTCCAAACCTTTGGTGTCAAGACCATTGAACGCATTCCTTGTAGCTTTTAAATCTGTGAGCTGGTGCATGAGCGGTCGGTTGAAGTGGATTGAAAGAAATATAAAGAATAGATGAGAAGAACGATAAATTTGTGCAGCCTGTGTGTGATTGTATATGGGTCGGTGGATGTTTTGTAACATCTCAATATCTCTAATAAAAAAAGCATTAAACAAACAATAAAAGTTTAACCCTTTAACACAGAAGGGTCTCGCCGCCAACAGAATAATGACGCACTTCAAACTACAATAGCTCTGGTTCTATTCGCACTCGCATCGAAAAAAATCCCAACAGACTGTAAAAGCTAAGAAACAGACGTTTCGATATAACATTTATTATGGTAGTAACAACATTGCCATTGCGTTTCTGCCAGGGGTGGTAAGTTTGTGGAGCGTAGGAGAGCAGTGACAGATGAGTGATTGATTTCCTGTATTAGATTTAGCAATACTTTAGCGGAGATTTCATTGAAAATATTCTTTTAATATGTATATAATAGCATAAGCATTGTCGTAGTAGTAGTAATAGGTTTAATAGTGTTAGATTGTACTGACTTTTTAGCACGTTAAATGTCTGATTCTTCCGTGACTTCTGCATTCGCGCAAGTGCGTCTTTACTTCCTTATTTCCTCTCATTTTTCCACCATTTTTAGCACATTAAATTGTTCGATATCAGTGGCAAATAGTGAAGGAAGAGGTTTATACGATAGTCAAGAGTGTGGAGAACCCCAGAGAACACAAACTGCAGCAGCAGGCGTGTCACCGTCTCAATCACAGTTGTATGCAAGTAATACAGTTTATTTATTTATTCCCAGCAAAAATTGTTTTCAAATTATAGTGTCATTTTTTTGTGCAATTGACATGATCTAATATTGCTGTTTTATAGCTTATGCTTGCCCTACGATGGACTGGTGACATGTTCAGGGTGTAACCCCTGCCTCTCGCCCAATGAGCGCTTGGAAACGGCAGACCCCAGTGACCCCAAAAAGGGAATAAGCGGGTTGGAAAATAAATAAATAAATAAATGATTAGCTCATGCTCTTGACTTTAAAAACATATTGCTTCATTCATTATTTTTATTTTATCTTTTACAAATTTTTGTATAGAAACACAAGGGTTACTTTTGGACAAATCTAATCTTTTACAATATATCTATATTTATAGAGATTTTTGTGTCAAGAGAAAAGCATTAAACGCTCTTCAAGAAGAGTGTTTTCAGCTTGTTTATTTTACTTGTATATAAAATTTTGGCATGCAAAAAATTAAAACATCAATCAATTGTGATACAATAGTAATACGTGCAATTCATAATCACAATTAAAATGCCAAGGGAATAAACAAGAATTAATTGTACACTTTGTATTTCGGATTTAATTTAAAACAAAAAAAATGAGACCAAAATGTATAACTTAATATGATTGCAGCGCTTAATAATATCATTTCCAAAGTTATAGTTTGTTTTGAACATTTTCTTATCTGCAGATTGATTTTAGATAGCTGTAAAAATCAATCGATTTTTTTATTAAATAAACTCAATTAATTAATGGCAATATAATTAATAGCTCTGCACTTTTTACACAGTTATAATAACAAGGCTGTTTATTAGGAACAACAAGGTTGTTTTTGTGCGTGTTCCACTTATTGAATGAAAATTTTATGTTAAACATTTTATCATAAACACAGCCTGCAACATGTAGATGAAGAACATGTGGAAAAAGTTTAATTAAAACAACGTAATTTGAGCTTATTTTTTTCCATGCACTTGTTGTGATACATTTTTAATCAAAGTTACACAAAGTTGTTAGCAAACTGTAACTAATCTTGCAGCACGCTTAGGCTAATGGGCTAAAATTAGCCAGTAAAACTACATCTCCCACATTTTTTCAAAGCTAATTGTGAACTAAATGCACAGAGAATGAACACAGCTGCAGAAGTGGCGGGGAATAAATCACAGATCTTTTTGTGCAGCTATTGATTGTCATTCGCAGCTGTAGCCGGCACATAAGCTACAGTGACAAAGCCTCCATTATTGATTCTTCGCTTTCATAGGAAGCTCATACATCAGAAAGCACGTTTGCCTCCATGCTCTCAGACAAAGCCATATGCAAATTCCACTAACTGGCACCGTAAATGGATCCATGTGCTAGGGCTGTATAATTATCATATCCACTAGATTTAAAAGACTAATATGTATATAAAACCTTTAAATGGTTTTTAAATTATTCAACAATGATGTCTGTGGTTTCAAAAAACGCAATGGAATAATGGTTTAGATCCTTGAATTTCTTTAAACTGTAACATATTGCAGTTATATATAATTACCATGAACTTTCCTGTGATGTTGAATAGGTTTATATGCCTTTACTTTTTATGTGGTCTTTCTGTCGTGGAGGTAATTATTGTGGAACGCAGACTTGGAATAGTTGTGGCTGGATTTACTCAGACGTAGTAAATAATCGATGAACTCGACTCTACGTGCTGTACATCGATTTGCTTGAATGAAAATCGATTCTATATTTACAGTACTATGTCAACGCTGCCCCGTTTACAAAGAACTGCATGTTTCGCTGTAGGTTTCATTTACCAGCCCTCACCAACATTGAACGTATGTTTTCCACGCATTCACAAAATCCAAATAAAACATATACGTTCCATGTATGTTTAAAGGTTAATACGAGCCCTAGGCTCACAGAAAATTAATGAATAAACTGTTTTAAAGAGACTCAACGAAAGATATTTGTGTGCACATGTGCACAACCACTCTGCAGTGTCCTACAAGGCCAATACCAGAGACATCCAAGACAAAACTGATACCAATGACAAATAAGACAAGACCAATGCCAATGACATCCAAGGCAAGACTGATACCAAAGACATTTCAGGCAGAAGCAAGACATCAGAGGCAAGACTGATTCCAAAGACAACAGAGACAAGACCGATACCAAAGATATCCGAGACAAGGCCGATACCAAAGACAACAGACAAGACCGATACCAAAGACAACAGACACGAACGATACTTAAGATATCCGAGGCAAGGCTGATACCAAAGACAACAGACAAGACCGATACTTAAGATCTTGAGGCAAGGCCGATACCAAAGACAACCCAGGCAGAAGCAAGACATCAGAGGCAAGACTGATTCCAAAGACAACAGAGACAAGACCGATACCAAAGATATCCGAGGCAAGGCCGATACCAAAGACAACAGACAAGACCGATACCAAAGACAACAGACACGAACGATACTTAAGATATCCGAGGCAAGGCCGATACCAAAGACAACAGACAAGACCGATACCAAAGAAAACAGACACGAACGATACTTAAGATATCCGAGGCAAGGTCGATACCAAAGACAACAGACAAGACCGATACCAAAGACAACAGACACGAACGATACTTAAGATATCCGAGGCAAGGCTGATACCAAAGACAACAGACAAGACCGATACCAAAGACAACAGACACGAACGATACTTAAGATCTTGAGGCAAGGCCGATACCAAAGACAACCCAGGCAGAAGCAAGACATCAGAGGCAAGACTGATTCCAAAGACATCAGAGGCAAGGCTGATACCAAAGTCAACAGACACAACCGATACCAGAGACAAGACCGATCATGTCCAAAAAGAGTTGTAACTGAGACAACACTAATTTTGGCAGAGACCAACATCTGAGAGAGCCAAGACCAAGCCATCATAAAATATTTGTCCTCAAGCCACTAAAGACTAAAAGGACAAATATTCTTTAACTCTACAATCCCTATGAATACATATTACATGTTACAAACAAATATAACAAGAGTGTAAAATTGGAAAACACTTACAAAACTCACAGTTTCCAAGACACACACACAGCTTTCTTGGATTACAGAAGCTGCTAATATAACAACACATGTGATATCCTTCCTAAACCGTCAACGGCTAATAAAAGAAACATCTGTTATTTACAGCATATCCTTCATTACACTAAGTGGAGTTTGACCCTGTTTTATTCTGCTATCTAACACATAGTCTGTTGCTCGAGTTTATAAAGCATTTAATGCTTGGAGCTTGTGCTAATGTTCGTTTTATAAGTGCCAAAATGGAGCTGATGCTAAAAAACGAAGCATCGTTGATAAAGCACACCGCGCAATCACAGAGGAAGCGTAATCATGCTGGGTGTGATTCGTCAGGACGTTAATGAGCATTTACACACTGTATTGTCCTCAACTAATGAGGGACACAAACAAGCAGAGAACGGAGCGAGATGAACATCCTGTCTGTTTAAACAAGCGTCAGCTCAAGTGTCTGCTTGAGGTTAAAAAGGTTATTAGAGGTCTGCAGGAGTTTACTCATGACTCAATGCAATACATTCCCAAATGTGGCTTGGAGGCAGATACAGTAATTAAGCGTTTGGAATAATGCAGGATGTTTTATGTCCTGAAACATCTTTTTCATCATTGTCTGATTTATGAAGCTTACAATACGTTGGAGATAATATTCTATACTTTAATTGCTCTAAACAGAAACTAAGTGTTGTTTACTATATTCCCATGTTCGTTCCAGTGCTTAAAAATAAAATCTACATTTAATGGAATGCTGTATTTGCTGTGGCCACCTAGTGGTACTATAGTGTGGTTTGCTATAAAGATGTGGTCATAGACTGTAAAAAAACAAGAGATGGACGACGTGAAATTGCCTTTCAATCTTTACAAGGATACACTTATACTCATATACAATTTGTTTTCGTAATTAGAAAGAAGAATTCGAGAGCAACTTCTCTGAATTTGATCGTTGGCAGCCTAAATTATCTTTCTTACGACGTGATTACGGCAATTCTGTTCTGTGGAGCCATCAATCACATGGTCCCGCCTAGTGTTTTAGGGGAAAATTTAACCATCCTGAACCACAGAAAAATAAACTTGAGCCAAGAAAAAAACTATTGAGGTTTGTTCACTATATAGATATAACTTTCTGAAATTCTCCAGTTTGTGTAAATGCCGTAGTTTCTGAGGAAATAATTTTTAAAAAGTTTTTCCAATCACTTTTCCAATCTTTTCTGCAATCATTCTGCAGCCAGCGTCATGGGGCGCTCATCACGGTTTGGCTTTACTCCTCCAGCCATGTGAGACACACTTGGTTCAGATGTAGACACAACTCATATTGCAAGTTTGATACCAATCAAATATTGTATGGCTGAGTTAACAACTTCCTGTTTGTGGTGAAATTTCAGCCGCTGTGCGTGCAAAGTCTAATGAAGACAAAAAGCTTCACAATTTAACATCCCATTTGCCTTAAGATAAGACTGATTGAGTTTGAAGACAAACAGATAAAATCTAGTAGGAGTTTGTCAAAGTACGACAGGCAAAAGTGGCCCTTTGGAAACGTAATCAATATTACTTATAATTAAATCTTGGTATTGGCTGAATTAAATTTGCATACAACAAACCAGACACGGCAGATGGTTTCAACACTCACTTTTTGAAACCCAATCAGATGTAAGTTTTCACCAGTACTAAGTTGTTGACAAAATTTGGTGACTTTTCAAGCACATTTAGACCCTCAGTGGCTGTATTTTCTTTCACTTAAGACGTGTTTGGGATAGGGAATCGATATTATTGGAGTCATTTTGTGTTTTCCATGTAATGGCGTCATTCTCTACAGATGTACGTTATGGTGGGTTAAAATAGCAATTGGCAACCCTTTATAATTTGGCTTCAAATTTGACAGAGTTCATGCCCAACCAAGGAGTGGAGCTCCGATGCAGGTGACTCCACTGACACCAAAGGCCTCTACTTTAATCAATAGCAACATAGACATAATGTTCATATCTATTGTCTATTTTATATTTTCAAACAGGTTTGATTTTATTACGACCAAACGATTGCTGTTCACGGGCTGCTCGTGAGGATACTCAACAACGCACATTAAGCCAAAACTCAGGTTGATCTCCAAAATAGTTTCCACCTTTCCATCAGTAGCTTGCATTCAAGTGCATTAAAAACGCATCTAAACACAGCCATGACTGATTCAGATACATGATCTACATCTGCTGGTTGTGTAAACGGCCTCTAACTTCTACAAATATTTGCAGTTCTGGAGACAAAGCTTCTCCTGAAGAGAGTAGCAGCATCAACTTTAGTTCAGAAACTCCTTACGGCTTGAAATCATGGCCTGGTTCTTTGATCAAATCATGATTTTTTTGTCCATGTTGTTAAATGAAAAGAATCATGTGAAAAAAAGAGCTCATTATTTAGCCCATTTCCAAGCTGCTAAACAAAGCTTTGAAGAAGAGAAATCATGCTCCATACCGAGCTCAGCCTTCTCCTTGAGGACGTCTCTGAAGTTGAGGCCGCTGTTGAGCGTGGACTCTCTGTATCTGTGCAGCACCTCTCTCTGGCCGTTCTTCCCAAGCTCCTTCAGCACTGTAGCTTTGAGGGGAACCGCCCGAAGACCCTTATCCCAACTCGACCAATCAGGCACCGTCCATTTCACAAGATCCTCCAACTTCACAATGACTTTCTCAGAGACAGCGATGACTTCATCCTGTTGAAAGACACAAAGTAAACGTTGAACTGGGGAAGAGTTCAGCCAGGGCTTCAGATGATCGTGGTTTGCTCAGACATTATAAAAGTAATGATACAAAATAGCAAAAGCTTTCGCATTTATTCTTATGTGTTCCTTTAGCTAAAACAAATCTCCATCTCTTTTCTCCAACAGAGAATCAAACCAAACTCAAATCAAACCGATTTTACCAAACTTGAGAAAAAGGAGCACAGTGCCAAACACAATAACAAATCATTTACATACAGATGGAGAACAATTATCAGGCAAACATATAAATTAATATTTATACAACTATAAAATATATTGATGCCTTTAGATACGAATGCTTCGACTTACGAAATGTTCGAGATACGAAAGGTCTCGCGCAAAATGTTTTGCTTCGAGATACGAAAAAAATTCCAAGATACGAAAAACACCAACAGTTGTGCTCTGTTATCCGCTTGTTTAGTCTGATGTCGCGCTGCGCTTCTGGCTCCTTTCTCCCATTGCAGACAGTGCCTCAAAACACTTTCAATCAGTTTTAAATCGAGCGAAACATTAGGAATAACATTTGTTATAGTACATTATTGGTAATCTAGAGTCAATGTAAATGTTCCTGATTTTCCTTTATAAATCTTTACACTTCTGAGATTTGTGGAAAGTGTGCAAGAATTAATTAAACAAAATTAGGCATGTGCATATATTTAAATACCCTTGCCATAATATTGATTTCAACTAGGCATGGGGTGATAACCGGTTTCAAGGTTTAACGCTGTTTGAAAAAAAGTGTACTAACGTTACGCTTCTGTGTTTGAACATTCGGACGACTATTAAGTTCAGGTGAAACCACGTCTTTGCTTTTTCTTTTCAAAACTGAAAACAACAAGTGATCAGCTCATGACATCAAATTACTGCTAAAAAAACTGAAAAAAAGCATGTGATAGACCATGGGTCCATATGCTTGTTATAATAATGATTTGACATCGTAAACTTATCGGTGGCTGCAGCGCCGCTTCAGGTCAAACACACCGCGTGTGCGCATGCGTGTGTTTGTGGCTTAAAATGCATGCATAAACACTGAAACAAAAATTTATTTCAGAGCATTATTTTGATATTTTTAGCAGTACTGTTTGTTGTTATACACACACACACGCACACACACACACATACTGATGAACACATCACATCTGTCCCGGTCACTTCCGTGTGGATTTCAATATTTTAACCCTCACTTATAAAGCACCCCATGGTCTGGTTCCTGAATACTACTTGTCTTTTAAGCACTTACACCCCGAGTCGTACGCTCCACTCCTCACAGTCTAAGCTTATGTCTGTACCTCGCACCCGCACTAAAACTATGGGAAACAGGGCTTTTTTTGGTTCACTGCGGAACTCTCTCCAAGCTGAGCTTACAGGTGAACACTGATATTATTAAATCTCATCTTAAAACTCTTAAACTCTTTAACTGACCTAAATGTATCTGTTTTTATCTGTTTTCATCTACTTTTCTCAATTGTTTGAATTTGTGTTGTCTGTACAGCGCTTTGGGAAGCCAGCTCGAAAGGCGCTTTATAAAACAAACTTTATTATTATTATTACTATTATTTACTTGTAAGTTCTATTTTCTCCTCTTTAATTGCCAAGCAAACTTGAAGAATTTTGTTGGAGTATGTGAACGAGATCAAAAATATGTGTTACATACATTTGATAATAGATGTAAACTAGAAGACTCTCAAGATCCAAACAAGGTTGGGTAATTTTATCTTATTTGCTAGTCAAACATTTCCCTGGAATTTTTACAGCCTGTACCACTTTATAGAAGAGAAACAAGAGCTTTGCTTGTGACCTGACAGAGAAAAACAGAAGAGACCCAGTTACAGAGGGATCTGGGGAACAGATGCACACATACTCTTTTTTTCACACATGAGCGTTAAAAGTTAGAAGCTCAAAAGTTTACATCAGTTTATTTGATGAGCTATACAATAAATCATCCATCTGTCATTCAATCCTAATGATTCTACCCTTCCAATCCACATAACAGATTGTCTGAAGGACATTTCAACATAGATGAAGGATCCTCGCCTACAGTTCAACGTGGCAAAGACTGAACTAAACCTGACACTGTCCAGCATGACTTCACCATACAACTAGAGTCGTCGACAATCTCTCCACCCACCTCTGTCCGAAACCTTGCAGTGATCTTCGACGAGTAGCTAACATTCAAGGATCACATCGCTAAAACCCCTCGAGCGTGTAGATTCTCTCTGTTTAACATCAGAAAGATCAGACGCCTCCTCACAGAGCATTCCACTCAACTTCTATTCCAAGCATTGGTCATATCAAGACTCGATTACTGCAATGCTCTTCCTTCCTGTGCGCTCAGACCCCTTCAAATTAAAGGTCGACTGATTCATCAGCCGGCCGATATATCGCGCCGATGTTTGCCATTTTTTATATCTCGGCCAATATCCGCGTTTAGTAGTGTTCTGTTTTTGGATAAATTTATTCTTGGTTTAAATTTAGTCTTATTTACAATTGTTGTGTTTGGGTGTTTATTATATATTTAGAGTTTGGTTGTGGGTTTCCTGGGTCACATGACTTTGCCACGCCCATTAATAACATGGCTTCTATATAAAAGTAGCACACATGTTAGCATGCTAGGAAGCTCGGTCTGGCTAACATTGCTCCTCAACAACTAGCTCCAGCTTGTATTGTCTTGTGCCTCAGCACCATGAGTAAGTGTGTATTTTGCTTACCTTTTTTTTAAGCTTCTTTTAAAAAAAGTCAGGCATATCCCCGGGCAGCCCTGTGTTATTGGTGTGGCGGAACATGCTGCTGCCACATATGAAGGACCCCAAACCAAAAGAAGAATGAATCTAAGAGATAAAGGTATGGCTTAAATTGTGATATGTCAAAGTCTTATGGCAATAAAACTGTTTAGCACTGTGCTTGCATACAAAGCTGTGCAGCATGAAATGTTTTTTTATTCATTTATTTTAATTACTAGAGTAGTAATTTGGTTTGTAACTTGAAGCAATCTGTTAACAACAAAACAAAAACAACATATTACTGAATATTTTTTCAATTAGAGCATATTTTTAATGGTTTTGGTATTCTTTGGATTATAGAGGGTGAAGGTAAACTACTGAAACGCTATAAATGTTTCTTCTCTTTAGTAAATGCTGTCTGATGGCTGTAGTAATTTTAATAGTTTACTTTTTAGTTTATTTTTACATTTTTATGTTTAATTTATGTTTAATTTATTTTTACTTACAAAGTTGTTGTTATTTATTTTGATCAGTTTAAGTCACTGTTTTATAAATGATGGTTTTTCTTCAGAAGTGTTGTGCATTCATTTATTTCTATGATATTTTAGCAGTAAACGAAGGGGAAATCATCCTGGTAACAGCACTGAAAATAGATTTAAAAAAAATTCAGACTGATCCTGACTCTAAACATCAGCAATAGAAAACCAATATCAGTCGATCTCTGCTTCAAATGATAGAGAACTCAGCAGCTCGACTGATCTTCAAGGAACCTAGATTAGCTCATGTCACTCCTCAACTCTTTTTCCTCTAGCTTCCCATTGAGTCTCGCTTCAAGTTCAAATCACTGAAGCTAGTCCTACGTCCCCTACAGATGCCTGCATTCCAGAAATGAACAACGTCTGGTGGCAAAAATAAAAAAAATCACACACAAGGACTTTCTCCATCACAGTTCCTGGTTGGTGGAATTCTCTTGCTGTCCCAATCCGGAAAGCTGAGTTTCTTTAAAAAGTAACTAAAAACTCTACTCTTCCGAGAGCACTTACTAACTAAAAAAAAGCACTGAATTTATTCTGTATCTGCAAACAAACTGCTCATGTTTACTCCCGAACTGTAAGTCGCTGCTAAATACATAACAGCCGACAAATTTATTGCAAATTTGTCAAAATGAAAAAAAACCACAATGTTGACGAGACGCTAAAAAAGACGCTAACAATCACAGACCATGTAGGCCTGGGCGATAAAACAATAACGATATGTATTGTGATAGACACATGATCAGTATCATTTTGGTGGCGCAATATCATTGAGAAATGTTAAGAAGTAATTGTTAAGGGCTCATTGTGATTTTAGAGTTATTATCTTCATGGTGGTTGACATTTATTATGATCAGTGGAAGGTTAATAATAAAATGTTTAAATGTAATCTATTTTTCTACTGGCCCTTATTTGAAAGGAGTCATAAAATGACTTAGTAGAAAAAGAGCATTTCAGAGGGACTGTGAAATACATGATATAAACTGTGCTAATAATGAATACGAGGTTGAAGACATCATCACTTATTTTTCTATTTTCTGAACAACAGTCTACGGTTTTCGCTTTTTGGAAAGACGAGGGTTCCCTGTACATTATGCTATGCTAAATGTTAGCGAAACAAAATAAAATACAGATTTTTATAGCTGCCTATCCATTTCAAGTAGTTGATTATTTATTGAAACTGATTATGGATCATAGATGTTCATTAAAAGTGAAACAAAAAATTTAATTATTCACATTTTGATACCAAAATGAGGCGCACACCTGAGTTACAAGGCAATATGTGCTCAAATAACAACTTGCTATTGAATCGAAAGGCAAAAGGTACAACCCTGTACCTAATAAAGTGGCCGGTGACTGAGCCCTCCTCCTTAATGGATAATATGTTTTGAAATAATAATAATAATCCAATATCTTGGGACCTCAAAGAAGCAAGTTCACCATCTTATAACGCTGTAAAGTCTGATCTTGGCTCACTCTTGACTTAATTCTGCCTGATCTGAGAACACAGCATGTCTAATTATGTCCTGTTTAAGTAGGTCTGCTTCTTTTTAGGTTTCTGGGTTTTTTCGTACCAGAGAATAGCCCCCATTGTCACACCGTCAAGCAAACAATTTATCTCTTTCCCTCTCTCGTATTCCCTCTCAGACAGCGCTATGGCACCAAAGAAGAACTTCGCTTCTGTGTACTTAACGCACATATGAAAGGGTTTATAGAGTAACCAGGAGGTACATAGAACGGGGGTTTGGCCTTAATAAAAGCAGCTGATGGGAGGATATGAATGAGTTATCTGTGATTTCCTTCTAACCTGCACAGCGGTCTGGTTAAATTCCCACTGCTTTACTTAGAAATCCACCGTACAAAAGAAAATTGCAAACAAAACCTGTTCATCTCCTCTGGTGGGTCATGCCCTGAAACTGGTAAAAAGAAATTGCAATCAAAACAATTCATTTGTTCATTTTTTTTAATTTAGAAAAGCACTACAGCATTTCCTTCAGCATAATATCATAAAACAATTTCAATGTAGTCAGAGTACCGGTAATTAAACATTTATTTCTATGTAAAGTGTAGAAATTTGTAACGTAAAATTTAAATGCAAATAAATTATCAAAAAAACTAAAATTAAAACTAAAAATGTGTTATTTTTGGCATTTAAACAAAAACTAAAATATTGCCCAACATTTTAAAATCAAGGTAAATCTGTTTAATTGTAATAAGCCATATTTAAAATGGCCTATTATATTTATTTTAAATATATATATATTTTTAACTTAAAAATAACATTTAAAAAAAATAGATTTATAGCAATATTCAGTATTTAAAAGCAACTTTGGTTTTAGCTATTGTATTGTAGTATTTAAATTTCAATGTAATCAAAATGAAAAATAAAAAAATCTGTGCCGTCAAAATTTCCTCATTAAGGTTTTTTTTGTATTTCTGTGTCTTCAATGTGTTTTTATTGATATTCATTTGAACTGAAAGAACAGTGGAGAGTGACAGGAAATGAGGAGGAGAGAGAATGGGGAGAAATCTGAACCTGCGTCAGCCCTGTGCAACCACACATGTGTCCTGTGCATTACCCGCTACGCCACGCTGCGCCGCACGGCCAAGGAACAACTTTTTTATCAAAGTCTCGATATTTTATTACATATATTTTTACAGCTTTTATTTTCTGCTTTTTCACCCATTCCATACTTTTCCTCGTGTATTTATTTCTGCCTCTGTCAAGTTTTCGGAGTTCCGTGACATGATTCGTTCATTCTGTTTTTTGAACATGTATAAACATTAAAACAACAACACGCTGTCAAATTACATACAATAAAAGACCTAGTACCAGATTGAGTAGGGAATAGGAATCGAAAGGATTGAATGAGAAAATAAGAGAAGGGGAGAAGGCAATCATAGGGAAAAAATTAAATGGTAATTTTAAACCTACTGATGACTCGAGGTTTTCATAGCCTTCGTATTATAAGATGATATAAAATAATAATATAGTTTTATTTCATTCTTAAAAATGTGAAACATGGGCTTACTTTTAGTATATTTGGCTTTGTGGATCATAAAATGTTCAGTTAACCAAAAAATATTATCTTTATAATAATAATAATAATAATAAATATATATATATTAGGGGTGTAACGGTACGCTAAAATCGTATTCGGTTCGGTACAGTGTCTTGGAGAGTTCGGTTCGTTTCATTCGGTTCGGTACACAACAATAAGAACTTACATATTCTTTATTTTGAAAAGCTGCCAATACACAGTAGAATTCTTGCATAAAATAAATAAAAGTGACACATTTGGGTGATATTTTAAATAAATTGCACTCTTTATTAAGAAAAACACATTTTTTTTAAATAAAAAATGAAATACTGCAACTAGTTAGGATAGATTACCTATCCACATTTTCTGAAGAGAGCATAGATCTGGTTATAATATCTCCAGCAGTAGAAAATGTTAGATGTGTTGCCTGCCCGATCTCCGTGGAACAATGTCGGCATACAACTTTAAATTTATCCACTCGTCTATCCCCGTTATGTATTTTAACAGAGAAGCCAAAGTGTTCTCAAACACGAGACCGTAGTGAGGTGAGAGGGTCTTCAAGCTCTGGCTTCCCTTTCGCTTTTGCCATGTAATTTTCCCTCTCGCGCTCGTGCTCGTCGTCACTCAATAGCGTCCGTGCGGAAACTATCTCCGTGGAACAATGTCGGCATACAACTTTAAATGTATCCACTCGTCTATCCCCGTTATGTCTTTTAACAGAGAAGCCAAAGTGTTCTCAAACACGAGACCGTAGTGAAGTGAGAGGGTCTTCAAGCTCTGGCTTCTCTTTCGCTTTTGATAAGATTCCATTTTCCTTCTCGCGCTCGTCAGTCAATAGCGTCCGTGCGGAAACTCGCCTAGGAACATTGTTCCGCTGCGCTTAATATCGCGCTAATAATGCATTTATATAATTTAATAAAAATACCGAATACCGAAACGGTACGCAAGTGTCCCGAACCGAACAGGCCGTACCGAAACGGTTCAATACATCCCCGTGAACCGTTACACCCCTAATGCACATATCTTTGGAAAGCAAATATCGAGGAAATATTGATGCAATGACGCTCCCTTTCTGAAAATGGCGTTGGCAATACAACAGATACACTCCGTGTTACACAGGAAACAGGAAGAAGAGGACGACAACAGACGAAATCAAAGAACACATAGAAAAAAATCGATGATATTGAGCGGTTTATTCTGTTGGTGGCGAATCACAGGAAGCTGTTGGAGAAAAACGTGGAGAAAAGAGAGGATTTGATAAAAACATGCCTTTATATTTGACAAAAAATCATAATTGACCTACTTCGTGATGATTAACGAATTGAAATAAAATATGTTATAAAAAAAATTGGGATTTTACTTTCAAATGTGTATTCATGAAATATGATTTTCATTGTGTGAGACCCTTTTGACACTTGCTGTAAAAGAAATTCTGCAGAACGCAAAAAAAACAATAAAGATTTCACAATTTATCAAAAAACATCCTCCAAATTAGCTAGGCATTCTATCGAATATCAGGATTACAAACACAATGGATTTCCCACAAAAACTATAGCCATGTTTCCATCCAAAGACACAAATTAAATTTATGTGCGAAACTGGTGTATTTTCCATTTAAAATTTCTGCAAATAAAGCACCGCTTCATCCAACGAGTCTAAGAGAACAAAATTCGTCCCTTCCTGATAAACAAGCTCCAAATATCAAAAGAAAAAAAATTAAAGTTAATAAGTTAGAAGCCCCTTTTTCCATATATAACTTAGAACACAGATGAAACGCAATATCCGTAATCATGTCATCTTACTTTTGGAGGCGGAGACTTTGGGAACGCAGACAGTTCTGGGGGGTGATGATCCCGAACCACTTTGATGACAGACTTTAGGAATTTTAGAATGATTTTAGATGCCACACCACCACGTCCCAATAATGACAGAAAAATACAATGTACATTAATAGACATTTTATTTATCAGACAAAAAATGAATCCTATTGAGGTGTGCGCAATATTTTTTTTATGTGCATTTTAAAAATGTATGTGCCTCTTGAGTTTGTTTATGCAGTTTTCCCAAATGTTGTAGCATCATTGTAGAGCGCTTCTCCTAACGCCTGCTTTTTTAGATGATCATGAGCTTTTGAATTTATCCAATCAGCTGCAAAACGTTCAAGAATATGCCAAGCCAGAATTATAATGTATATTTTTCTTACTTTTCCTGTAAGTGGATTTTGTATGACTTGTATTGTTTGTCTAAAACGAAATCCTGTTGCCAAATCCCCCATGATGCAGCACTGATGGGATCACAAAATATCATTTAGAAAGGGTCAAAGTACTTCACGGCCACTTTTAACCGAACCTCTAGAAATCCAGCGGTCATTCTATCCACTCCGACTAACAGAGAACTATTTCCATTTGAGAGTGTGCTGATCTCCAGAGTTTTCTTAGCAAGGAGACTACGGCCCAGTTGTTTTCTGACAAAACAAAACTGGGGTGAAGGAATTAATCAAATTAGTGTCAGGCGTGGAATGTTTCCCCTTCCAGACAGGATATAGGTTTCTCAGATTGACGCTACGGATTGCAAATTAACTTTGCACGCAGCACAGATCCTACTCCTGACCTAAACAGCATTTAATACACAGAGCACCAACAATTCATCTCATGAACCAAACCTTTTGTATAAACTCCAGAAGTTTTCTAGAGGACACCCAACTGTTCAAACAGGCGTCAACTGTCCCCTCTAGTTGCCAGCTGTCTCCTCTTTGAGTAGCTTGCCCTCAGCACCAAAAGCATTGCGTGGCTGCAGATGTCCGTGGACTCTTTCCAAGCTCTTGTTCTTTGACATCATCGAGCAGATTGACTCAGACAACGTAACCGAATATCTAAATGCTGGATTCCATGCTCAGTTTATGCAATGCTTGGAGGGAAGGGGTGTGCGGGACAGTGAAGAACACAAAGAAAAGCTGGGGTTGGGGTCGACCCCCTCTCTCACTTTTTGGCTAACCGTAACAAATCCCTTGGGCTCATTTATACTGTAGCTAGAAGGAAAGAGCACCATGAGAAACTCCTCGTGCTTTCGATGGCAGGCAAAGGACACAATCTTATGTTTTCAATTAGGAAACATTAGCTAGAATTGCCCGAGTGTTGTGCTGCTTGCTGAACATTAATTACCCCGGCAATTACCCAACTAGTTAAAGACATGCAGCCAAGCCGCATTCGCTCGGTTTGTTCCTCGGGCAAATTGGCAGAAACCACCATTGAAGTGCTACATTTTCTATAAAGTTGCATGAAAAGGAGTGTACAAATCTGATTGTTTTCAGAATGTGGCTTCTGGACCATTACTTTAAAATGTTACATACTTTTTTAACAATAAAAGCCTTAACTTTCCAATTGTCAGGTCATTTTTGCTTTGCATTGGACGTTGTCATTGTTTCTTATGGTTCCTCAAGAATCTCCCCCTCTTTTTTAATCTGGAACCTTGGATTGATCTTTGACGAGCGACTACAGATCACTACAATGCTCTTCTATCTGGACTTCCTTCTCAGAGTCAGAGAGCCCCCTGCCTGTGTCAGGTTCGAAACCCTGACGCTTGCGTTCACCACTATTCACCAACTATTGGAATCCTACATCCATCACTAGATGAAGATTTGTAACCGGAAGAGGCTGAAGCTGCAGTTCTTCAACTGGCCACCGATCGCTGGTGTCAGTAGTGAGCAGGTTGCCTTTGCTTTTCATGTTAAAGTATAAGAAGATTTGCACATTGCTAATTTGGACCCTTATGACCAGTATTAGAAGGATTTTTAAAAAAAGAAGTATTAAGCAGTAGCTTTCAGGCACATTTCCCGGCCAGGTATTACACCCCCATCCCCAATTACCGTTACCTAATATTGATAATCTTCCGTTATAGAAGGCATCTCTGTTGTGCACAGTTGGAGCCTCCACATTCTTCATTGGAAACCTATAGTTGACATAGAGCCCTTCACCTTTTATGGCTTCTTTATACAATAACTGACAATAAATGACACAGTTTAGGCTGTAAATCACTAGCATTCATTGAATATTCATCATAGTCACTTTTTAAATGCACAAGAAGTGTTTCCACCTCAAAAACAACAATTCTTTGGCTAATTATCTAGAGTTGGTATAAGATGACCATTATTAATGTTGATTAATTGCAAATTTTTATCTTTTGGTTTAAAGCATTTAAAAAAATCAATTCTCCAACAATCATTGGAAAAAAAAAACATATGTACAAAAATGGCACAAATTCTACAGAGGGAAAGGTAAGATTTCTAAATGTAAATTTAGGTTGTCTTATAAAATCAAATGTTTTCCATCATGGTCCAAGTTGTTATTTGACTCAAATGGGGATCCAGCCTCATCGGCGCAAAATGCTGTCTTGCAGTTTCCGCTCGTTACAGGATTTGTTGAACCACAAGCTAATTACACACTAATATTTGGACTCTGGTTTTTGAATACGCAAGCTCCACATTAAATTGAGGGTGGTGGGAAGCTGCACGCCAGCTGTAACACCTACAAAATCAAACTGAAGCGGCGATGCTCACTGTTTGTTGCTGGTGCACTTCGTTCATTATCTGACGTTAACCCCTTCAGACTGAAAACATTTCTAAGTTGAATATTAAAGTACATTTACATTAAAGGCATCTTCCTCCTGTAGTTTCCCCCTAGTCCTCATCTTCATCAGCCTTTTGAAACAGGCAGTTTTGTCAAATGATTTCTCATCTAAACCTTTCACTCAACTCTGAACGCTGCTTTAAAAGCAGGATCACAATGATGTCGAGGGGTGGAAAATACTACGTTGCAGCCTGAAGAATCACAGGTTAAATTAAACAAAAGAAATGTGTTTTTTTGGTGCTTTTCATCTATCTTGTTCCTGCTCTTCCTATGAGAGCGCCAACAATTCTGTTGGTTTTTAATGTTTATTGTAAAGGATGCTGGCTCTGAAGGGGTTTGCTCTGTTTGCTCAGATGATCATTTCACATAAACGATCACTTTTTTTTTCAATAAAAATCTGTGTAAAGCAGTGTGAGACAACTCCCAAATTAGAGTGATGTAAGGAATTCTTCAGCATTCCCCACCCTTTGCTACTAGATGTCAACATTACACCAACAAGTCTTGGGAAAAGAGTGCCACTCTAAAGCGGAAAGTGCTTAGAGGACATGAGGTCGACAAGCTAAATTATCTCTGTGCTCGTCATAACCCCTGCTGGCCATTTTGTTTTAATCAAGTATGATTCAGTGGCATCCTCCGCCAGAATCTTCACTGAGTGTCTTTGTTTGGGCAAAGCCATTAAAACATGCATCTGTCCTCCGCTAAATAGCTGCGCTTGTGCTAGCTGGGGCAATAAAAATACTTTATATCTGTGATAATATGCCCTTAAACATCACATAGCGCAGCGTAGTACGGGACTTCCCGTGCCTTTCTTCTGACCGTATTGCCTCTAGTCGGTGCAGTGCATCTCAGCTGTTGTGGTTTCTAATGGTAGCTCTCCACAGAAGCACTTTTCAGGTCAATTGAGCTAAACTTTTAATACAGAACAGCCAAAATGTGTTTAACATTGTGTTCGATGTTTAGGATGCAAACCATGTGACTGAGACAAACCCAGTTGTCCCGAAGTGCTCCTGTAGTCCTGTAGGTGTTGCTTGATCTACATTCTTTGGTTAATGGACCATTCTGTACATTTTTCAGCAAAGTTTTCAACGGTTGCTCAGAGTGTAAGATACAAGGAGAGAATGTTAGAGTTGCTGGAATGAAGGAGTATCATTCTTATCAAAGACACCTGCTTCTTGATATCCCAAGACCTCGGGTCTTCAATTGTGAGGTAAATCACCTCCAAAAAAAGAATGTAAGGTGGTCTGCCAAGATCTTCTCACACTCGCTACAGAGCTCAGCCCGCAGTCAAATTCGATAATATTCCATGACGCATGGGTGGCACCGGTCATAGTCGGTGAAATAGTTACCAGGGTGGGTAATAGCTGAGCTCACAACATGGGAACGGTGGTAAGTGAAACCTAAAAGACCTTGCCTAGCTTTGGGGAAAATGTGAGCTCAATTCAATATTCGTCAGACTGTTATCGTAACAAATTGCAAGTAACTTTCCATCCAAAAGCGGAGGAAGGTAGCATCTCTAAAGAGAGGGAGGTCACCGTTTGATATATGAAATATAGATAGCCTTGGTTCATTTATTGATACTGCCGAAGTGTTTCAACTTGCCATGCATCAATGCAACCCTTTAAATCCAATATTTTAGGAATACATATGAAGTTATGTCTGAAGAAAGTACCAAAGCTGTAATTAGCTGTTTTTTTTCTCTCTCTACGTTAAAAAGTACAGAAATGTCCTGCCAGTATCCCTCAAAAATGTAGATAAAAGGCTTTTTTACCACAGAATATTTGTTTTATTGCTTAAGCCATGCTTGTCTAAATATTGGATTCTTATTGGCTGGCTAGTGTTGATTACATTCGTACAACCTTATAAAATGAATCCACCATTATTGGTAACCATAGTAACTCACGATTTCGGTAGAGAGAGACAGTGACTGGATTATTTCAGCCGTGTACAGTCATCTATTATAGAATATTGGGATTTATGGAGCAGAACTTTTGGTTCAAACTGAGAAACACAGATCGCGTCTGCAGCATCGAGAGATTGAGCTGTGCCTCCATCAGCCAAAATATATGCCTCAACCAAAAGAAACAGCGGGTTTCATCTGGGCTTTCTTCATTTTAATTAAATACTCTAATTGAAGAAAACATTGTGGTGTTTTGATTGTTTGACAAAATGGAAACAGGTACATTGTGCACAATTTGTAGAACGCATACCATGAACATCAAAAATAACATTTACAAAAGTGCAAAATTGTAGTCATGTAAAATGATTTATATAGAATTATTAAATGTGCATTTTACAAAGACATTTGTAAACAAAATTACAACAGATGAAAAAGTAAAAACGGAACTTTTAGAGAATAGAAGGCAAGAGCTGTCTCTAGACAATCTCTGGGGCGTAACTAAGTGCTGCTGTTTAACCGTCTTAGCAGTTTCACAATTGGAGAAATCAGACAAATTTCCACATCAATACATCAGCACCGGTCTACTTCGAATCGAAACATTTTGGGATGCAGCAATGTCTGTGAATTCGCTTCATATTATTGTTTTCAAGTCTGGCTGAAAAGTGCCGTCAGCTTCTTCAGACCATCCACTGCTGAGCTCTCACCAAACTGCCAATTGCACTTAAGTGTCAAGCATTTAACAGACTGGTGGGAATGGAAACGTATAGTGCTTTGTGGTCCCTGAGTGGGGAGGGCGAGGCTTCCTTTTATCAACTTGCAAAGTCGAAAGGGTAACGTTGTTGTCGAAACCTAATAAAATGAGTAAGTGTACAGCGTTTGCGACTCTTGGACTGAGTAGGAGGAGCATGTTTTTTTATTCATTCAATTCCAACTGCGCTTTTATCTACTTTATTTACTATGAAGGCAGTGGTTTAATGTACATGTGTTGGGTGTGTGTTACCCTACATCCATCCATTGTTAATTTATAACTTAATCCTCATTATATTTAGAATCGATGGCTAAAGTTTATGCACAAACTTTGACGTTGAATGGTAAAAGTATCATTTAAAGTATTTTTATGAGCTAAATAGAATGGTTGTCGAGGTGGAATTTTTGGTTGCTATGGAGGAGTCAGTGACAACATGCATAGTCCCCCATGCCAATATGAGTAATAAAAGTCATCCCCCGTGTTTCTATGAAACACCCAATGTTAACCAAAGCGGAGATAGATGAAAATTGGTTGCAAGGGTAAACAGTTTTAGTTGCTAGGGAGCCGCCGGTGATGTCGTAACAATTTTTTTTTTTTTTTTTGATGTCGTAACAATTTACAATGATTAACATAAACAAACCCTGATTTCTCTGGGATGTCTTGAAGATATTTTCGTTTCCCATTTATTTCTAATGACCATTTTAAGACAATGGGGCATTTTTAACTGATAACCTCCACAAATGTGGTCTGTTTGAAGTTTCTATGAGCTTCTCAGTTTGAGTTACAGTTTTACAAAGTTTGACCCCATGTTAAGTCAATGGAATATCCTAGTATTCCGTCAGCGGTACCAGTCTGAAAACACATAACAGACCAGTTTGGATATCTTATCAATGAACAATATGTTGGGTTTTGTAGTTTTTAAATATCTCTCTAAAACAAATCACCATTAAATCAGAGCTGTTTCCCTTTGTAACACATTGGTTGAGTTTAAACCATCTAACGTATGTTCGGTTCAAGTTTCTCTTTGTTTAAGCCCACCCTTCAGCGTTCCCCTCACCTCTTGGGGAAAAGGGAATGGGCGTACAGCTCTGCCCTGCCCACATGGGCGTCACTTATGAACCAACACATTCTTTTTAAAATAACGGTCCAGTGGTTACCTCCCTGGATGGAGTGCGCTCTTCATCCCTGATCACACAGACCAATGCTTGGTTAAAGATGCTTAATGCAAACGCCCATGTTTCAAGCAGCTCCACCCAGACAGAGAGCAGGATGTAGCCCTCAATTACGATCAACGGCATGTTTCCACTCCAAGCCAGAGCCTTTTGTTTTAGTTTCCCGCTAACTTTTAACACGTCTCCTCTGAGTAAACACTCCCGGCTGTCGCATCCATCAAACCGAGTCTTTTTTGCACTGCTCACATTTTGAAATCCCACATTTTGAATCATTTCCTTCTTTAAAAAACACAGATGTTCTCAAAAATGCTTCTAAACAAGGACGGATGTAAAACAGGTTCAGTTTTATAGCATTAAAGACTTGAAACAAACTTACTGTGCAGCAAAAGCAAGCCAAAGATTAAAGCCAGAGCCATGGTTTTCATCCAGAGTTCATTCATTCTTCGCAGAGCCATTCTACTCTCTGAGCGCACGGAGGTGTGTGAGAGTGTGTGTGGAGGCGCTGGGGCAGGGCTGGGAGTGTTTAGGGGTTTCCTGTGCCTGAAACAGAAACGAGCGGGTCACAGGATAAAGCATGGCTTGTGCTCCAGGGGTTTTATACAGCCCCTCTCCATTCCCCCCACGTCTCTCTCTCTCTTTTTCAACCGTCGTTCTTCTCCTCTTGCAGAAGAGGCCACCTCCTTCATGTTCTGTGCCTTTGGAGAACTGAATCATACACTTTTTTGACTGTAATATTAGTTCTCTGTGAAATTACACGAAGGCCAATCCAGAATAGAAGGGGTGAAAAGAAAAAAAAATAATAAATCGATACTCACGAATATAGTGATATATTTACAAAAATATCTTCTGGACAGACTTCTGAATATAGTGCTGTACTTGGGTCCCACTGGCGGACTGTACTGCTGAAATTAAGAATAACTGATCTGTGGCTTGTTCAGTGCCCATCATTTCTAAAGAACATGTGCCTCTCAAGCTCATCGAACTATAGCACATTAAAATCCAAAAACATATATATATTTTTGAGGATCACTGCATCTAGAACCCTCGAAGCTGCCCGTTTCTTTGTGCCCTCCAGTAGGTTCAATAGCAATAACCCCAGACTGTGTTGAAATCTTTGTCTGGGAGACCTTGTTGATGCAGTACAACTACCTTGTTTCTTGTTGCTGTGGTCAATCTTGCCACAGGAAAGTTTCTTTTTAAGACCTTTGGTCATTTTAGTCAGTCACAAATATGAATATGAAAAAAAAATTGTTACCTCACACTCTTCATTGTAGAAAACAATGAAACATTTAGCGACATTCTAAAACAGTCCATTTGTTCCATCCAGTCAGATTTTAAGGTTTGTATTAAGTATGTATTGCTTGATTTATAGCTCTACTATAATACTACTATAGGTGTTTCTGCACCAAACATATGTTCAAAGTTAGCAAGGGCAGCTAAATCTAATGATGTAGCAAAATCCATTTAGAATTTCGGTTGTCACATATTATGGAGAGCAGTCTTAAGGTGCACGGTTTATACTGTTGGGGGCGGATCACAGGGAGCTGTTTGCCAATAACGTGGAGAAAAAAGATGATTTGTGGCATGCTATTTCTTCCTGTTTCCTGAGCGAATTCGATATGAAAATGTGGGATGATTGCCACCTTTTACGACCCACTCAAGTCATCAAAAGAGCAGCTTTCATTGGTCGTTCTCTTTGTGAAAAAACGGATCCGAATTTCATTGACACCACGCCTTCAGTCTGATGTGTAAGCTCCCATTGGATCCCATGGTTTTTGATAGAGGCGCGTTGTTGCACAAAACTTCAGATCGGTGTGTCTTTATCAAGTGGGAATCCCCTGTTGCGTTAATTCTATTTTTCAAGTATGACTCCTGATAATGTCCGTCTCGTACTCATTTTGCTAGCGTGTCGGTTATTCTTTGGAGTTTTATCAGAGAGAATGGTTCTTTCTCAAACTAAACGATTGGTAAGATTTAGAGAATAAAAAAAACTGAGACACGGAGTTCACTGGATTAAATGATCTATTCTAAAAGTGCAATCACCAGAACTTGAGAAATAGTTTCCAAAATGGGAAAATGGTCAAAACGTTGGGGGTCACTTTTTTTTGGTATTGTTTGTGGTCTTGTTACATAAAATGATCGATGCCTAAATAATTGAGACATCATAAAAACTGATTGACTTGTGGAGGCGGATGGACTGAATCTCTGAGAAATAAAGAGTCATCTTTAACCCCAAATTGACCAAAAATACCAACACAATCACAGGAAATGAAGAACTGAAGGCAAGCTGAACACGCCGACACGCACACCAACCAGTGCCTCCAAACATGCCCTCACCCTCACGCAATCTCATTCCCCGGACAAGCTTTCACTTCTCCTGTGTGCGACTGCAGGGCGGGAACCGTTCACATGTATCTGTGTGTTGGCGCCGCATGGAGAACATCTGGAAACAGTGCAGTGTGAGCAGCTTTGTGTGTTCTTGGGGACTGCTTGCAAAATTACTTGTCAAACATCTCAGCCAGATGGGGGAAAGGGGGTTGTAGAACATGTGTCCCCCTCCCACATGGTGCCTTTTTCATTTCCCTCCTTTTTTAGGGTGCAGGGTGGGTTGTATTGCCTTTCTGACCCCTCAGGATTGAAACATACCCTCTCTCGCAGAATGCAACAGGGATTTATCTAGAAGTGCGATGATTGATGGCCCAAAGTGCTCTGCTTCCACCTGTGGTGACCAGTTTGAGGCGGGTGGAGAGGGGTTTACTGACACTACGGTGTGAGGAGAGCCTGATGGGTTGGCCAAGGCTCAACATGTGGAAGCACACGTAACCTGAGCTGGATTTAGACACAGAGATGTACAAGGCTCTCCAGTTGCAAACAGTCAATGTGTCTCTTGTATGAAGAGAAGAAATGTTTAAATTATTTCCTGTGGCTGTGGTTTTGCAACGCAAGATGATTAAGACACTTAGCGTAACCATAACTCAGAGGAAAACACATCTATTTTCTGTGAGAGAGAGGATCTTTGAATTCTTAAGCAGACAAATGGCTCAGCTTATGCTTCTGGGGGATTTGTTGAAGGAAAGTTGCCATTTACTTTGCACATTTGTCAAAAATAAATGATAGTTGTTAAAAAAAAATATATTGGGATTTATGCAAATGTGGAAGTTGAAGCAAATTGTAGCCAAATCTGTAAAATTTACCACAGTCGCATAAACCTAGTCCATTTTAATCTAAATTAATAAATCTTTCAAACCTAAACTATGTTCCAAATTATTATGAAAGTGCTATTTCTGTGTTAAAAAGATTTTGTTTTCAGTTTAACATGATTGATGGCATTGCTTCTCGGGGCTGTTTCGATCACTGATCAACTGAAAATCTCTGACATCTGTGGTTATTAGATTGCCCAATTAAAAGATAAACTGGTGCCACATTACTAAACAAAGCACTATTTTCAAGAAGGAAGAAAAAGGATCTTTCTGCTCCTAAAAAATATTTGATCATTTATACTACATAACACTGTGTTCAATGCCTTGGATGAGGTATGAAAGCGTTAGATATTTTACAAAAACGTAACCGTGATTAGCGTAATATTAAAACGATTTGAAGCACAAACGAGTCGATCTGTGCAGATAGTCCCATTGAGGTAGTCTGGCATGCAATAACCTAATGTTAACCCAACAGAACTCCCTTGTTTCTTCTCCTCACATCATGAGCATCACAAATGTGGTTCTCAAAGGATTATTAAAAATTTCCATTTTACACAACTCTAAACCTTGTCAGGCCCATAAAAATGAAGCTGTTATCACTGCAAAGGGTGGGCTCAAGTCATTTTAAACCCTATAAATTAAGAATGGTGTGTGTTTAAAGGCAGATAAACAAAGTGTTCTTTCCCTCGAACATAAAGCGTCTTAAAAAAAGCAATAAATAGTGGACTACTCTTTATCAGTCTTGGTTTACCAACCTAAAACAAAGAGCTCGTTGGGAGAGATAAAATGTCCTCATTTCCTGTTTGTACCCTTTCCTGTTTCCTGTCATTTTCCTGTTGGTGGAACGTGTCATTTTGGTTTACGTAACTTGGTTCAAAACAAGGGACGGCATTCGTGCACATTTGCAGAGCACTTTCTGACACTTTGAATTACCATTGAGAAGGCTAATCATCTATGTCTTCCTCTTCCCGAGGGTTTCCTAGAAGAGATTGCCTCATTGTAACCTCCTTCCTCTGTCTCGCCCATCAACATACATCTGAATATATTCCTGTGCTCGGAGGGCACTGTTTAGGGATTTTGAAACACCGGGTGCTGGGTGTGCAGTACCTGACCTTTTGTGGCCTTGTTTATTTTTCTGTTGACGGGGGATAGGTCTACACAAACTGCCACAATGTTACTGGCATTCCAGTGGGAAGGGGGTGACTTCCTGATGGAATGCTTAAAGTATTTCTTGAGGTATGTAAAAGATAAACTGTTAGTGGTGTTCTTCAAAGTCGTCTGAAATGTACTACTAATAAATAAATAGTTCGCATGCTGCCCCATGAACTTTTTACACGACAAAAGTCAAAGGACATGAAAAGTATTCAAATCACTAGTAATTAAGTACAGCCCCTGACAAAAAAGTCTTGTAGCTCCTGTAAAAATAGACCAGAAGTACCCGTAAAATATAACACTTAGCAATTTTTCTAACAAGAAATGGCTCATTTCAATCCCAACGCCTTTTTAAATAATATTTTAGTGCAAAACAAAACTGTCAAAAAGTATCCTAATATTCACAACATGGTAAAGCCCAATGAGCCACATTTTTACAAAGAAAAAAAGGTGGATTTCTAAAGGTGGACAAAATCTGCAGGAGACCTACTGGAGCCGGCATGGATCTGAGATTCACCCAGAAAACAGTAAAAAATCATGGTCTGGAGTAACATCCAGTATGGGAGAGTGCGAGAGATTTGCAGGGTGGAAGGGTACATCAATTGTCTAAAACCCCTGAAAACTCTTAGCTAATCTTTTATTCCAAACCCTAAAAGAGGCCGAATTCTGCAGCAAGACGGTGCTTCATCACAGATCTTCATCATAAAAACGTTTAAACTGTTGTGCCGATATCGTAACACACCCCGTCTAAGAACACCTGATTGGATGCATTCTCTTTCAGGTTGCTGAGCTTGTAAAAGTATTTTCGGAACCTGTTAAAGTGATTCGGAACATGTCATTAGTTACATTTGTTTCGGAAACTTGTGTTTTCTAAAACTGTTTTACATAATTATTACATTATTAATTACAATTATTATTGTCACACACTTGAGATTTCTTTTCAAACACCCCTTTGATAGACAGTTTGAAAGTTTAGGTATCATTACAGACTTTCACTGGAAGTAACTCGGTTAACATCTGTAATGTTTCCCATCTCCAGGAGAGACAGCATCAAGCTTCCCCTGACTCCAGTAAGGAAGTGAGGCCGAGCTGAGAAACTGTTTAGCTTCTGAGAAATAAGCTAAAAAGAAATGAAAGGAAACAAACAAATGCAAGCTGATCATAAACACAGGGGCAGGCAGTGGTTGGGTTGAGTGTGGTGGGCTGATGAATCCCTCCATCGTCCGAGAGGGTGACTCCAGTTCTCTTTGATATAGGTGGAGGCTGAGAACCTTGCAAAAATCTGCCTCGCATTCCAGTAGAACAAATGAAACTGGAGTCACTTTGGCCAGGAAAAGCAGGAAACAATACAGGGAGCCCCCGTTCTGCGCAGTGTGATAGCCAACACCCCCTGCTTCCTTTCCTACGGTCCCTGCTTCCTGTCTTTCCTTGGTATGTGAGGTTTGTGAGTGTGAGTGTGTTGGAAGGGAACCGTGACCATCCGATCTCTGCTCATATAGATCACCCTCAGGTCGAACTCAGAAACGGTCCCAGGTTGCTAGGGTCTACAGTTTGGTTGCTAGGGAGATGCCAGAAAAATTAAGTTGTTATTATGATTTACAAACCCTCGTTTCTCGTAAATATTTAACCCCTTCTAGAGTCTAGGGTTCAAATACTGTGCACAGTGCTCAGTTTGAGTTTTCACCCCATGTTAAGTCAATGGAAAATTCCCCAGCGATTTCCCAAAAATCCTTTAATGGTACCAATCTGAAAAAACATAGAAACCGAGTCAGACCCGTTTGGATCAGTTTTTTCAAAATTTTCGAAAACATTCTAGGTGGAGATGCGTTTTTTTTGTTGTTGTTGGAATAATTCACTTTATTCATAATAATTCATTAAAGAAAACATAAATAAATACATGAATCGGCAGACTTATTTACCAAATAAAACACGAAATACTCAAAGTTTTAGGCCATAGACAGAAGTAACACAAAACTAAATATGATGTTTAAAAGTTAAACACCAGTAGAAACTCTTATCAGCTTTATCTCTTGTGACAACAACTCAAGCTAAGCTGGTTTGTGGCTGAGGCTGATAATGTTTAGGTAATTGTCACCAACAAGCCACAGATAAGAGAAACGGCTTATCTCGAGTCTCTGCGAAAGGATTGAAGAAAGTACAGAGCTTTGTGTTTCAGGCTCTTTGTCCATTAGTCTTAAGCTCCTCCCACATTTCTTCTCTCCCTTTCTTCATGGGATACTGAGGCGAGTGTGTGCAGATGTTGGACTTGTACGCAGTTATCTCAGTAGGGAGGACTCTACACACGGCAATAAAACATCCTCACCACACCCAACAGAAAGCCTGACCTCAACAGTGTGAGAAACAAAACATGCGACTGAGAGTCGAGAAACCGATGTCTGTGTGTTTCTGCTTTGCTTTCATTCTGAGCTCCACAGAGGCAGAAACGTTCTGGAGGTTTGTACAGTGCAAAGGTTAAGCCCAATAAGAGTCCAAGAGGCACTTTTTATAAACTAATTTCATATGATATGTAAAAATACTCAATTAATCTAAGTTTAAAAGTTTAAGAGTGCAATGCTTCCTGCAAGCAAACCGTGACGTGAGAACAGAAGTGCATTTGGCATCACAAGATCAGAGTGTTCTGCTCTCCATTCTCTCTCTCTCTCACATTCACTTTTAAAAATAAACATTTATCCAATATTTTTTTACCACTTTTATAGTAACAATCACATGATTCATGACTCGAACAGTGTACTGGTTCTGCGTCAGTGAGAACTCTGGAGGAGCGAAAATGAAGCATAAATAAATATATATATACCACGGGTATGGAGAGTTTTCAGACCCCCTTCAATCGTTATTAATATTCCCACAGAACCAAATCTTGACAGAAAAACACAGAATTTATCAAAACGTTTGCAGATTTATAAAAAATAAAAATAAAAACTGAAATCAAACTGCTCTGATATTTTTAACTCAGGTGCTTCCAGTTCCTCTGATCATTCTTGAGATGATTGGACTTGATTAGGAAAGACACACGCCTGTCTATATAAGATCTTACAACTCACAATGAGGAATCATGAGCTGCCAGTGACAAGGCTCAGATCTGAGAAAAGCCTTGGAGAGAGGTGTAAAGAAGAACCTAAATATCACTGTGGCTGAGCTCCATAGGTGAAGTCGAGAGAACATTGTAGAAAGTACAAGGTTACGCCAGACATGAAGCTTGTGTGAAGGAGCACACGTTCCCGTGAGCCCCCACGGCTCGTTTTTACCCATTTTTGCGAGTAACACACCATTGCTCCTGTCAACATTGGCAGTTGAATATGACTTCATTTAGATTTTTTTTGGCCTTATGTGACCTCAGATAAGCTTGATGATGGCATAAATGGGAAAATAATAATCGGAACATCGAATCACAATTAATCGATGCAGAACAAATGATAAGTCCCGTAAGAATGTAGTTAAAAACGTTATAGAATGCCGGCTTGCTCACACAATTCATCTGTAAAGCCTGCTGCAATCGTTCCAGTAAATCCAGGCAGACTTTCAATCGAATGGTAGAGGCCATAAAAATAGAAACGCATGTGCTGACTGCAAAAATGTACTATTTCCAAATCCCCAAAACCTGACCAATGGATGATGCTGTAATTAGTGTAAACAGGTGGCGAAATTCAAGCACTAGTGAGATTTGCGCATTCCAAATACACTTGTGTTTTGGAGGTACGTCCAGGTACCTGGTTGTTTTCCCCCTGTCCAACTCTAAAAATCAATACAATGGACATGGCAAAACAAATGCCTCACGGATCCGCGGTTTGGGACTCCTGACATCGACTATTTTTGAGAATCCTGATTTTAAAAAATCTGCATGAAACATTAAAGAGATTTTCTCAAGTAAATCTTGCTCTGATGTGCACCACATCCTTCCTTTCATCATCTTCTTTCTTAACGAACCCTTAAAACCGAGTCCTTAGCTGATTGAAGAGGACAGAACACATCACATGACCCGCTCTAATTGGTGCTGATTGGCCAGCTTGGCAGCTTTTGAAATGATTTATTGTGGAGGTTTAATCCTTCCGAGGCTTGAATTAAACTCTTAACGTGAGACCAGAGGGAGAAATTTCCCTACCCTTTAAGAGAGATGCAAACCCTCTTCCCATGCTGTTCTTCTAGTACTGTATGGATGTTATTCTTTCCCGGGGTCTCTTTCATTCCCTCTCCCCAGTATTATCTGATTCAATAAATCAAACACATTACTATACAGTTCTTGGAAGAGTACAGAGTGAACATTATAAATTCATGTTTTAGAGCATGTCTGGGTTGTGTGTAGTTTCACTGTAAATCTTTTGCCGGTTGCTTTCGTGTGTGTGCGTGTGTGTGCGTGCGTGTGTGTGTGTGTGTTGGAGTTTTACCAGAAAGATCGATCCTGTGCTGAGGGCAGACACATGCTTCTCATTAGATCCGCTGTCCTGCTTATACTGGTGCAGTGTCATGATTTCAAGAGGAGGATTTCTCACATAAACATTGCTCCTGTGAAGAATAACCATACAGATTTACAGTGTTGTAATGTAACAAAGTAATAACATTATGTTTTAAGGTTTAGTTGGACTGTGCTTGTAGTATTTATATTTCTTTCTATTTTTAACCAGCTAGATTTTCAATATAAAATGTTTTTGTCTTCGGTACCTTTCCACTAAGCCACTACTTCTACATTAAAAGGCTACAATATTCTGAATGTAAGCGTTATAAGGATTTGCATGTGTTGAACAACATTTAAGACACTTATATTGAATGTTTTGCTTAATTTTTGGGGAAACTGGATCATTTCTATATTTTATTCACTATTTCTAACTTCCTGTTTGAAAATAAATATCTCCGGACATGACATTCTTTTTAAAACTTAAATAATTAATTTATTTATTTGTATTTACTCAAAATCACAAAATAAAACAGATTTGATTGATTTGAAATACATTTAAAAGAAAATATATATTTATGAATATGACATTTCATATAAAATAATGCTGATGCTAATATAAATATGAGATTTATAAAAGAATCTTTTTAATAGTTATGAAATCCAAATATCACTCGTGTAAAGGTAAAAGAAAAATCCTTATTCATATTTAATATATTTTCACGAATAATAATTAGCAATACTTTCAATACGATATTATTTTTTTTTATATATCTCTGGATGCGGTGTATGCACTCGGTACCTCATTAATATTCATGATCCGAGCTTACTTATCCTATGGGAAGACGCAATGTTTTAATTATTACTTAATCTTACCTTTTTAACACGTGCTGTCCGGTTTGAAGTACTTTGAAGAAGACTTTAGATACACAAGCATAAAAAATTACGCACTACCCATAAAAATAAGTATTTTAAACCTTTGACTTGCGTAAACCTTGTACTTTTAACAAAGTCATTTTGTTCTTCTCTGAAAATATTTAATCTTAGGTTGAGCATTTTATACTCAATTTTATACCTTTGTACTTCATACATCAAGGATGTTTTATTTAATTTAGGCAGATCTTTTTAGGAGTCGACAAACGTGTGTTTCTTTTGTTCCACTCGATGGCAGCACGAGTCCAGTTACAGCTTTTTGTAAGTGGAGATGCACAAGATGCCACAAGGGCGCCCTCTAACGGCCAAACACACGTCATGGTAATAATGCACGTCACCGGAGGTTTGATAAGATTGCTCTCTGGTGGTAAAATCACAGGCAAACATTATTTAGATGCTTCCTGTGATAATAAAATAAATAAATTAGTTCCGGATGAGTGACTCTTTTTTCAGATTTTTGTGACTCCATTTTTAACTGTACTTTTCAAATGTAAGTTTTTTTTTATTATTATTAATATTAAAAGACCAGTCATAAAGGGAACAACTGTATTCAAGTGATTTTCATATAATTGGAACTTATTTTAGTAGTTGCATTCAACTCAATTAATTCCATACAGACTGATATGTTTAAATTGTTTGTTTGTTTTCATTCTGATGACCATTAATGAAAACACCACATAAATGTCCATATAGAACATACGTGTAACACACTATTAAACAATCTGCTGTTCATAGTGTTCTGTGTCCAAACAAATTAATAGAGAAGGGAAGGAAAATGTGTGGTGGAAAAAGCAATAGGGATAAATGCACACTGGAGAGGATTTTGAAACAAAACCCGTGCAAAAATTAGGGAGAGGGGCCAGTGATGGTTTGGGATGGCTTTCAACTAGAGCTGTGTTTTAGCCAAACTCAACCCCGTTGATGCATGACAACTGGCCACTAGAGGTTGTTTGCAGAAGTGAGCAGGTTCTCTTTGTTAAATGTATATTAATATATTTATATAATCAATACATTAAAGTCTCCGTCCTAAAGTGTATAAAAATATAAATAAATTGTCAGCCACATTGAAACATTACGTCTTAAGAATATCTGTGTTGCTTTATTTTTATATACATAGTTTAAAATGTATATGTATTTTTTGATGTTTCAATTGCAATTGCCTGGAGTTTAAATTGTTTCTTGAGATTTTGTAAACTGAAATTTAAAAAGAAGTAGCTCATTCACCATTTGATTGGCAACAGTTAACGTGTTTCGTTTAACATTTAATTTCAACATTTTGCAAACAAAACCCCCGTAATTATCAACTTACCGAAGAAATGTTGAAGTTCTTTCTTCGTCGTTCTTTAAAGATTATCTCCTGTTTCGATTGATGGTGTATTTTGGAAAGTTTCTCGAATTTAAAAACATAATTATAAACGAAATGTATAAAATGAAGCCAATTATTATGAATGAATCAGGTGCTTTGCAGATTTTTTCTATTATTCTTCGGCCGCGGTTTCCGTTATGTCTTAGGACACCAGCGCCCCCTAGCATGAGACCTGGGAGCTTCGCGCATCACCTGGCGAACACGTTGCACACATACGGCTATTTCTAGAAAAAAAATCATTAGCTAAACTATGTAAAATCAGCTAATATATTTCAAGTGGTTGAACATTTTAATACCAACATGCAGCAGCAGCAAAACCGTCTTAACCGCTCTTACCCATTGTATACCCATTTCTATGTTTCTTCCTCAAACCCTACCTCTCAACAATGGCCAGTCTTCAGAGCTTGTCTATGTCTGTGGCCAGAGGGGTTCAATTTCACTGTGAATGTGAGAAAGGTTTGATTGACTGACTGAATGATTGATTATTTCATCCAGTGGAACGGTGATCTGGCAACCCAAAGGACGTTTAAAAAAAATCCAAAATGGCGACTTGAAATTACAAATAATTATAATGAACACATTATTGAATAAGTATAAAAAGTTAACTTATTATTATTTTTTACTCCATATAGTGCCAGGTGAGGAAATTTGTTTCGAGAGTATTGTGCGAATCTTTTTTTATTGCGTGAAAAAACACAGATTCACTGAATCGAAGACATAACGTGTATGTACAAAGGATTAGAAATTATAGAACAAAAAATAAATAAATAAAATAAAAAAAAGCATGAGTAGCATTTATCAATACAGGCTGCACAAAGGAATTGCATATAGATCAAGTTCTGAGAGCTTTCTCAGGCTTAGTTAGTTTAATTACTAAGATATATTACAATTTGGAGGGGTTTTTTCCCTTCTGCAACCATTTGCAAAAGAATTCCCTTTTGCTGTTTGTTTCTCCGAATGCTCAGTAGGTGGTCACTTCAAACAGCTTTAGATATTCATGATGTTTAAACTGTTGAGTTTGACAACAATAAAACAGAGAAACAGATTTCAAAATTACCTCTGCGTGGATGATTAAAGTCTATTTCAGGAGAAAAGCAATGCAAAAAGATGATCCTTTCTTTCACGAGTGGATCTGTTGGCTCTGGGCTGGAGCACAGCCTCGCAGGTTCTAATCATCAAATATTTATCCCACAGTAACTCTTCAGCTTTAAATAATTCTCAAAGAACTGCAGCAAAAGCCAGGCCTTGTGACCCCAGCCATGTTTCAACCTGGACAATAGATTCAAATGTGTCAGAAAAAGAGAGAGAGCGAGAGAAAGAGCAAAAGAAGGAAAAAAACAATGGATCTCTAAAAAAAAGAGCTTTTTATTGTTGTGTGTAAAATACTTGAATTATATTTTTATCCACAAAATGATGTATATTTCTGTAGTAACATAACAAAGAATACTGTTGAACAGATGTAGCTGGAATTTAATTACATTTAAAAACTAAATATTTTATGGTTTTATCAATCAATTCTACCTAGGACGAAGGAGGTCGGAACAAAAGGCTTTGATCCCTCAAACACAAAATATTTTGAGTATAGTCCAGTTGATTATCATTAATTATAATGGTGTAATCATAATGCTTTGAAAAATTAGATATGCACAGGTTTTAGAGATCGCATGACATTTAGATTATTAGAGCTGAGCACTGATGAATTACTTGTGGAAGTACAAGAAGGTGTGAAGCCTTTTAATTATCCACTGACCCTCTGAGAACCGAGGCTGGTAAACATCTGCATGTGTTAATAAACATGCCAGCAGGGCATTCGTGGCATCCAGATGCCCTGGAAAACCACTGTGTGTGATCCGTTGAGACTGGATTTGCTTAACAAGCTCTCAAATGAATGCGAGAGATGTTTCATCAACAATGCAGCGCATTGAAATGAAGTATGTATGAGAATATGCACTATAAGCACATGATCCTAGCAGCCTCAGCACCTCCACCAGGGCTTCTTCAGCTCAAGCCAGATGCTGTGGGAGCACGAGGAGCCACCGAGGGCTAGAAAAGCACTCCGCATTTGTTTACCGCTCTCTTCCCGCTGTTGTCTTCAGCTCTGAACAGAGCATCAGAGCAGTTGAGTCCATATGAGTCATGTACTTTACTCAGGCAGGATGTATTTTGAGGATAACGAGACAGAGAGAGCATTGAGAGGAGCATATAGAACATGGACCAACCCCTGTGCCCGTGTATGATGCTCATTCATTCTGACAGCTGAGTATGTAGCTTCGGACTTTCTGAAACAGGCTGGGTGCCTGTGGCAACTTGGTAAATGGCGGGAAAGGGAAATTAGGACAAGAGCAAAGTGAATACAGTTAATGTTCAATTATTTACAAAAAAAAAAAAAATGGTGACAATAACGTAGGAACTGAATCAAACAGCCGCTTAAAGTTAACACAGCCAGAAACACTGGATAAACTGAAAAACTCAATCAATCATTTGGGCTAACTCAGCTAATCCACTAGCTAAATAACTAACAAGCCAACTAGCCAAGAAACCAGCTAGCTTTCCATACAACCCAGATAGCTAGCTAGCTAACAACCATACCGCTAGCTAACCAACCAATTAACCAACTAGCTGTCTGACCAACCATCTTTCTAGCAAACCAACTAAATTTCTTACTAACTAAATGACCAAACAACTATTTAGCAAATTAACCTACTAGCTAACCAACCAACTAATAAACGAAATTAGTAAATAAACAAACTAGCTTACTAACAAACTAACTAATCAACAAGTTAGCTAACCAAAAATAGTCTAGCTAGTTAGCCAACCAACCACCTAACCAACCAACTACCTAGCCAACCAACCAACCAACTAACTATATAACTAACATGCTAACAGAGTATGAGACCAGATATGTCCAAGATCTCAATAATAGATTAACTGTAGGGTTTTTGTGGTGGGAACAAGTTGCTTGATCCGGTGATGTCTTGGACACTGGGTCTAAGGATGAGTCCCGGAAAGAGGGCGTGTGAAAATACTTCAATAATGAAGCCTCGCGGTTGTAACACAAGGTTTAGGACTTGTGTCATCTGTTGCTTTTGAAAGCATGCCATGGATCTTGCCAAAACAACAGACCGAACATGCCAAAACAAACATTCCATCCTAGTTTCTGAGATGTCCCATTTGTTTGATGTAAAAAAACATTTCATATCGACATCAGAGCCAATTAAGCTTAAACAAGCAGCGCTCTTAATGAACATTTTAAATTTCTATTGAAAGCTTCTCACATTCCCACATCAAAACACATCGACCAGCTATCAGCATTCATTCGTGAAGGAACACAGTTAATGAAGCTGCAGTTAAAGCCTTTGCAAGCACCTCAGTGTCTCAGTAGAGCAATCTCTGATATTTATGACTGGCTATTACATGCAGCCTCTTTCATTATTGATGAGGCCCTTTGAGCTGCTCAGACTGTACCTTACTGCTATCTGTTTGACCAGCTAATTAGCGACACGCCTCAGCACACTAGCTGATATTGACTGGATGCATGAGCGCCAATGACCAATGGGGGGCACGTGAAAAACAGACGTAGAGGAGTATAAAAGAACTTCTGACAATATACCTGGGAGCAATCCTCACTAAAATATACCAACATTTGCTTTGAAATTATCAAATAAAAGTTTGAGAAAAAAAAATCTTTAAAACGTAAAAAACGACTAAATAAACAAGACTAAAAAGTATCAATGAGGTAAAAAGTGTAATTTCTGACATAGCTTTTTAAATTATGAGACAAAAAGTCAAGATTGTGCCTTAAAATGTAAAATTGATGAGCTAAAAAGCCTAAACTTTGACTAAAAAGTAAAAATGATCGAGGAAATTATAAATTTTGACTTTAATTCAGATTACAAGCTAATTTCTGACTTCTGTCAAGATACTGACTTAAAATGTAAAGACTTCAATAAATAAATAAATTAAAAAGCCTAAGCTCTGATTTAAAAAAAGTTAAAATTACTAGATGAAAAGGTCAACATTCTTAAAATGTCAAAAACATGAGATAAAAGCCTAAAAGTCAAATGTATGAGATAAAAAGCCCAAATTCAAAGGTTATGAGATATGACGTTATTAAGTTAAAATTGAAAGATAAAGTGAAAGATGATTAACAGTTGAAATATTGACTTAATAGCTTCTCATTTCTGTGTCTATGGAGTTGAATTCAATGCACATGAACATATCATTAAATATTTAATAACATTTGATGATGTCGCCTTATTACTAGCTGAACAAGCAAGGATGATAAAGGAATTTCAAGCAGCGTTTCAGTGAGGCAGGACATGTCTTGTTTGAAGTGGAAAATGTGTATAAATCTGAGAGCAATGGTCAAGTGGAGTCCAAGTCAAGTCTGGACTCGAGTACTACAGCACTGGTCTAATGGCAAGTTTTTTTTTTATCATATCTTTAGATCTTCACTGTTTTAGAAATTTCTCAATGAGTCGTGTAGAGCCAATGGTTTCAACCAGTAATTTTATTTATATATAACAACAGTACAAAGTGAATCCTTGGCTTGCAAAATAGGTGTGCTTCATATTTACAATAGGTACACAGTAATATAATAAAACCAAATAAAATCAATAAAAAAGAAACAGACTGACTTTTTTTTCATTAAATATTTGAACTCTTTTACAACTTTTCACAACACTTAAAAAAACATCAAGAACAGACAGTCATAAGTGTTATTATTAGCATCAGCATCATGGAGGTCATCATTATTTCTATGTACTATGTTACAGAACTCCAGTGTCTACAAAGAGAGATTGGTTTGTCGTTTAGCGTGATTGAAAATGGAAGTATACCGTCACCTCTGGAGCCTTTCTTGCTCTTGGTTGCTTCTTCAAAACAATTACGACTGGTTATATGAAAAGAATATGAACATTTTTCAGTTGTTTGTAGCATGCTATTCCATTACAGAGCAAAACATGAGCTAAAACAATAAAAGTGCACAAAATTAATTCCAAGACTTTATTCGTGCCAAATAAAACAATAGCAGCAGTTGCATGTGCCACAGAGGACGGCAGATGTTCCGGAAAGCTGCCGGTGCTGTGCACTTTTTCTGCTTTGCAGAATAGAAATGATAATTATTTATTTCAGGGATTACATGTTTCCTAAAAACATCAATACGCCTAGAAGCTAGTGAAATCTCTCAACAAAGTGCATTTTTCCTTTGCAACAATTTTTTTTAAACAAAACGTCTGGAGCACATTGTATTGTTTTCTAAATTTACAGCTGTCTCTTTACAGCTAACAAAGCCGCGTTAATACTGAACTGCATGCTGGGAAAACCAAACAGTGATGTTTGAACCAAACACAAGGAAGACTATGGATAACCAAAATTAGGAAGCTTCGTCGAGCACCCCAATGTCAAAATTATACAACATGGCTTTGACGCTCACAAATGTTGACTATGTAGGATGTAGTGCATCTGTGCAGTTTCGGAAGATTGGCAATTAAAGTTGGTCGTAAAGGAGTCGTTCATCCCAAAATCTCTGGGGAACGTAATGGATCCCATTCCCACTAATCAATAAAATTAATAAAGGTAGTGTACCAGCTTCCTCTCACTAATGATTCGAATAGAACCCTTCATTTGTCAACTATTAAATATTCCAGTCCAAGGAGGGCACTCCAGGCAAACAACCTTGTTGATGCAGGACAACTACCTTGCGTCTTGTTGCTGTGCCCAAACTTGTTTTTCTCAACCTTACCTTGGTATAAGGTTTTGGCTGTTGCTCACTTCTAAACCTCCTACACAGCTGATTCCGGTTTCAGTTCATGACTGGGTTTAGGAGCTGTTTAGTGTAATTGGTTGTAATTCTACAAAATTCCAGATTTTAGCAAGGGTAGCTAGAAGAATTGATGCTGTTTGTAGTCAATATCAGACTACAGAAGCTGTTTTCGTTCAAATTTCACCACTGTTTGCATCTTTTTGATCTATTTGGATCATGTTCTCACCACATATGAATCGTTCCAGAGTTCCTAAGTGCAACCGCAACAGTCATGCCTGCTCAAATACACCGTACAAGGCGAGAAAAATAACTCTGGTGCCAGTCAAAATTCAATTAAATCACAAAGCTTTTCAAATTCTATCCAATTGCATGAAATGTTGACCAAAGCTCCTTCGGTGTTCCCCAGTGGAAAAACGTGGATGCACGTGAGGTTACGTTAGCGATGACCAGATTGTGCGGATGAACTCATCCTTTAGCAGATTCAATCTCGGCTCTTGGTTTGTAATCTCCTGCACCGGATCATAGTTTTGATGTGCATCGCCGTTCACATCATGCACACGAGATCAAAGCCAAGCTTCAAAGCTGCAGGAGAAATGAGAAGCTACAGTCTCTCTCAATCTCCAGCTCATTCCTATGCTTCTCCACTCCTCATCCGAGTGCGGCCATGCCTCCCGCAGCCGCCTTCCTTTTCTCCACCTCAAACGCAACTCGAAGAGACAAGGAGAAATGCGATTCAATCAACTAGAAACTACAGGTTATGTACTAAGGCCACATGAGGAAAACAAGTATCATTTGAGCTGGACTATCTCCTTGCATCTAATACTGCATTCTTACTGTTGAGAAGTTCCTTCAGGATGCTTCAATGAACCTAAGACGACTCTGACCCGAACCACCTTGTCAGATTCAATTGTGGATGAACTGCAAACAGAGCTCTACCTGGCATCATGCATTATAAATGAAAGCAGTGTTGGCATTTGTTCATGCTTTGCTATCATGTCTCGCATCAGACGGAAAAATAGAGAGATCCAACTCTTTCAAAGATCTAAAGTATTGTTCTGCGTACAAATACCATCATGGCGGTGTCGTACCTGAATTAGTGAGCGGAGAAACATGTTTTAGAACCCACTGGGAATTCTCCCTAAATAAAGCATTAACCGACAAGTGTGTAGAAAACTGATCTTTTGGCACTTGATCCAGACGGGTTGTACAAATATGTAATACTTCCCTTCGGGTCAATGAATGCGCATGACCTCTTGGCACTTGAAAATAGGAGTGCGTGGGAAAGGAGCTTTTTTAATATGAGGTACTGTATAATGCATGCAGACTACACACACACTGGACCATACGTAATAGTTAATACTTCCGGTGCGATGATCTCGAGCGAGTCTTGTTGGATACGGAAGGAGGTTCTCCTTCCTGATTTGAGCCGAAGGTGCTACTCAATGCTGCTTACGAATCTAAATCTCAGCAGCGCTTTTATATCGACAGAGGGATTGATCAGTTCATTTCAGATATCCCCTGCAGAGATCAGTTCAACTGACCCCTGTTTTAGAAAAGCAACAAAAAAGCGAAGACAAAATAGAGAAAGGTTTGTACATTCACATACAGCTACATGTAGAAAACGGGACGGATGCACACAGAGAGACAGAAGACAACAGTTCGCCCAGTTCTGGTCCTTCATGGTCAATGGAAGGGAGACTGAGACATGCTGGTTGATCCAGCACCAATATCTCCTTGTGGTCTCTCAGGGAATCAAACGTTAGTGGTAGAGTGTCAACATGCACGGGAGTGTCGGAAGCAGCCACAGTGGCCAACTCAACAGAAAGAACTCATGTAGAAAAATAAAATTTGGAAGTAAAAGCCATCCACGTGACGATGATGGCGAGGCAGTAGACGTCCGCTTCTTTCTGTTGAATCCTTCTGGTTTTAGCAAGCACGCTTTTGCAGGAAGCACCAGGGCTTGTTCTTGAGTCTTGCATCCATCACTTGAGAATAAAATCCAAACCAAAAACAGGAAGCTGCCCGTTTGAAGTTTACAAAGAAAAACAACTGACGATTCCACACGTGCTCCTGTCCTCAAGATGAAAGCCGTGTTGCTGGTTTCATCCAATTCTTGTCCAGTGATTTTAAAGGGTAGAAAACACCAGCAATTGTTGACATGTTTTTCAAGCCGGTGCTTCTCTTCTGGACTGGGCAGGAGAGTCTTTGGATGAATGTTGGACTAGGGGAAGATGCCTCGTCTCAGCTCTCCAGTGACATGGCACTAATGAGCTGCTCGACTTTGTAGGCAAGTCGCTGTTTCTTCGCTGTATCATCCTGTTCCAGTGCAGCAGTGATCTGAGAAAACAAGAGGAGGGTGTTGTTCAAGGTAATGGCAATTTGAACCTATAAGGTCAGAAAATACATTCTAAACGCAACTCCTAGAAGACTTTTTGATCTACAGCCACCAAACTTTGCCAAGACATTCAAACTGGTCTGACTCCGGTTGCCATAAAAAAGGAAAAGCTGTTGGGAAAGCTGTAACTCGAACTCAGAACCTCTTAGAAACTTCTAACTGACCACACTTCAAGGTTCTAGAAGGGGTTAAAGATTTACTAAAAAATCTTCAAGAAAAAACAACTTAAATTTTTAATGACATCAATGACAGCTCATTAGCAACCATACTGGTTACCCTAGCAACCAAAATGATAGAGATGTGGGTGTTAGTGACGATGACATCGGGACAATATATGCCTCCCCAATAGCAGCCAAACTGTTTACCATAAACCGATTAAAAATTAGGATTTCAACTTAATGCTTTGAATTACTTTAGTTTCCAATACATAGCCCAAGTAGATGAAAAGACGTAGTTGAATGTGCACTTGGCTATTATAATATTAACCATGCAAAGTTTAGAATTTCAAATGAGAAAAAGTACTAAATGTACTGGTTTATTTCCACTGGTTTCGTCTCTAATAGAATGCATTCTCCAAAGCTTTCCAAGTGCCTCCTGGAATCCCCTCAGGCACTCTTTACACACACTTCCTAAAGGAACCCCTGCACTATTTGTAGAAACTAGTGTACAGAAGAATAAAAGGACACAATAAGAAAGTGATTGAGAGTTTGAGACGACGTTTGGACATGGAAAAACAGAGGAGTAATCAAAGGAGAACATTTGCATGAGAGTGAGGATGGAGGTTGCAGGCGGAGCGGAGCAAAGAAAAGGTCAGGCTAATGGCTCCCCTGAGTGGAGCTGCCATTACGCTAGCAACATCTCCATCCCGGACCCGACTCGAGCACTCTTTGTGTCCGAGTGCCAGTGATCTAGCTGTGTGTAATCTTCTTCATCAGAAGCCTATTCATTCTCACTCACTCGCTGTCCCTGCTCCGTGCTCAAGTGTCTGAGTGAGTTTGAATCTGAAGTTGCTGCCGCTGGCTTTGAAAGATCCGCAAAACTCTAATTACGTTTTTTTCTGAACATGTAGCTTTAGTGATTTTGAGGAAGTAATCACTGCACCCGTGTAATTTATATCTGGCCTGTCATCTCGTCTCATTTGGCACAAATGTGCAGTTTTTTACTCGTTTGAAGTGTGGCACTGGTTCAAATGTCCAGTGTTTGCCATGAAAGCAATAATATGTGGCCAGCACTGTTGACCACAGCATGTAAAACTCAGACAAAAGCTGTTTTATTTTCCACCAAAAGATGGCACCACGGAACACTGTATAATTAAACTAATTAAATTTTTTAAATCTAATAAAATTAATAAAAAAAAGGATTGTTGAAAGTGAGCTTACAGAGCTTACAGAACCAGTATAAATACATTTTTCGCTGAAATATGAGGCAACTGTAACATCAAGACACGTCATGTTTAATTTAGAAAATTAGCTGGAAACAAGTGAAACTAATTGAAATTTTTCTAATTGAAGGAGCCCTTTGTCACTTTTTTGCCATCCTCCTCAAGTCGTCTATGTGTTTCCATTTCCTGTAGGTCTCTCTACTGTTGCCCCTCCCATCCTGTTTCACTCGAGGTCTCCTAATTGGCTGCACACCTGTGTCTCATTCATTCTGCAGATTTCTATCTCTTTATATTTCTCTCTTTTATATTTCTGTGTCCTCCTTTCTCTGCTAGAGTTAACTGCCATGACACTGTTCTATGCACATCTTTTAGAGTCTTCTTCACATGAAGTAAGTGACCTCTGGGGTTTGTAATAATTACTGAGGTCCTTTGTGAATCATGCATTTTGTTTTTTTTTTTTTTGGCAGTAAAAGTTTATTAACTTAACTACTATATTTTGTTGAACTTTATCTTTATATTAGTTGAAAACTATCTAAAAGCTGCAGTAATTTCTGAGAAATTTTTAAAAAGTGTTTATTATGAATAAATAGTGATATAATTAACTTTGTGACATTTATAGTATGTTATAGTTATGGCCAAGCAAAAATTCCAATAAAATATACTAATAATATTGCGACAACAATAACTCCATAGTAACGGCTAAAATCGCAACTCTGAAAAGTCAATACGCCTAAACTTTGTTTAGTTTTAAGGTTATTTGCATGAATAAACACCTAGTTTTGTCCCAGAACTGAGACCTCAAAGCGAATGTATTGTGTTGAAAACGTCTTTCCGAATGCAGATCCGCTCACCTCTTCACTGTATTTGCTAATGTAGGAGTAAATTTCATTGAGAGCGCTCAGCATGTTGAACTCATTCGAGTGCAGTCGGGCTTGTTCCGCCAGATATGCATTCATATCTTGATCAGAGATGGCTGGCAGCCTGCTGATGTCAGCGTAGTACCTGCAGAGGCCACCAGGAGATATGATCAACACAAGATTCAACAGAGTTAACTTAAACTTTACTAAAGCCCATTAAGAACTATGGAGTTAACATTGTATCAAATCTAGATGCAAAAGAAACGTATGGATTAAATGACTGCACCTTTCTACCCAATTCTTGTAATTGGGAATGTCTTTAGCATATAGCAACTTATTAGAGGGTGAATCTTTGCCAAGTCTATGTTCAGATGTGGAGCAGGAGTCCATGAAAGTTTGAGCCACTACAGAGAGACATGCGTCTGTGATGCTGCTCTTGTGGATGTCAAACACAAATTGCGGATTCTTGATAACGTTCACCCAGAAACGCAGAGGAAGGCTGGAAGGGTAGAAATGTTGCAATGATTAGTATTTCAGACACCATCTCCATGTTTTATTCTGGACAAGAGGTTCAGTCTCTCACCAGTTGCTTTTCCAGGTGTGGCGTACATCCGTGTCATGGATGCCATGCTTGTCCGCTTGCTCATCCAGGAAGTCAAACATGTATTTGATCGCTAAAGGAAGCGCACTGCCTCGGTGCACCGTGCTGAAAAGAGTCTCAAACAGGTCGTCCACGAATTTCTGTAGCGTGCCCTGCAAAAACAAAGAAGCAATCGTTAAACAGATGTGCATGAATCAGATTGTACATTTTTATGCGTCAGCCAATAGAATCGGCATGTTGGCTTCATTTTCAATTAAAAATATAACACAAAAGAAGCAAAGTCTGTCACTCTTCCACAGTCTGATAAAGCTCTAAACATGTTTGAATTACAGTTTTGCAAAGTTTGACTCAATGTTGGATAAAATTTCCTGGCATTCTCAGAGATTTCCCAGAATTCCTTTGCTGGCACCAGTCTGAAAAGATTTAGCAAAACGAGTCAGACCATTTTGGATGTATTGGCGGGCGGTCTTGGAGGAGTTAGGTAACATGCGTTTGTAATACATTTTTACCTTTTCATTTTGAGCACAGAAAAGAAAATGGTAAAAACAACCGTTTTCTTCTAGAAATGCTCTTCAAGCACTTTCTGTTCCTCATTCAATTCAGATAATCAATAAAAATGCTAAAATGTGAGATTTTTAAGAGGATGGAGCTGTGTGAGTAAGCTTTACATTGCATTGGTGCCGTGACCCGGATTTGAATGAGGTTTATGGGGGTGAGTTAATATTGTCCCTATAAACTTGATGGATTACCTTGGTCGCTAGCAGGCGTGTGAGGTAGATTTCAGAAACCATCTTGCTTCCACGGTCGCCCTCTTTTTGGTCTCCATGCTCATGGTTCTTCACCAAGTGCCAGACTTTGACCCCACTCTCCAGGTCGGGGGTGATCATGGGAGCTCGGGAGCGCAAGCTGTCTGGACTTCCCGTGTACCGGAATGTAGAGTCTGTGGGATCGGAGAGAGGGAGGATTATCATGATCTCACACTTTCATTCTTGCAAGTTGTCATCCTCTGGGTTGAGGAGATCAAATCCATCTCACATTTCATTTACAGCTTCTTACCCTCGCTATCTCACTCCTCCTCCCGAGGGAGCGCGAGAGATGAGTCAACGCTCTCTGGCCTCCCTTTCAAAAGCTTCATAATTGGCTGGTCCTGATTCATTGTGCTGCAGACAAGCTTTAAACGTCTACATGCTAGCAGCTAATCAATGCATCTAAAGATTTGTAATGAGTTAAGCTCCCCATCATCCATCTCATCTCCTTTTCTCCTCCACCCTCGTCTGTTAAGTAATCAGTCGCTTATGCAGTTCTCCAATTAGATGTGTGCCAGCTTTTTTCTGTGGGTTAAGAGCTCTTTAGAGAGGTTGGACTTTTCCATTTTCACAATGGAAGTATCTTCTTTTGTTCCCTCTAAAAGCTTCTGTCTCTTTTTTTGGTCACCTGGCTTCAAAGGGCACGTGAAACAGCAAAGGAGGGCAAATATCTCTGGCTATTTCAGGATTGAAGTGGTGTATTGAGGAGGACAGACTCAAAAGGAGAACCTCTGGGGAAATGGTGAATTCTGTGAATTCCATTGTGAGATTTCAAAACTGCACAAAATGTGAAAATGTGTGATATATAACTAATTTAATAATTATTTTGTTAACATATTGTTTTTTTTCATATTAGATCCGGATTACAACATTTCCATCTCTTTTAATCAAAATTGTTCCATTGACAAATTAAAAATATTTTTTTACATATGATCTAATTAAATAATATTGATAATAATAATTGCTTGTATTTTTTATTTTTTCACCTTTTATCTGTTTATGGTGTACGTTCATTCTGATTTTGTGCCCTAGAGTCTTAAAAATCCTAGAGGATAAAAATTATTATTGTCATTATTAATAATTCTCATGGATGGATTACGTAAAAAGTTTAATATTTATTATTATATTTTCTGGGTGATTTCTGGGTCAGAACAGGAAATTACATCAAAACCAGGAAGTTACAAGCTCTTTAAGTAAAGTTGCACATCAACGTTCTGCCCTTTTTGTCTCCAGACCCTCACATCTCTTCTTTCCTTTCCCCTCCATTTCTCTCTTTCCTCAAAGCAGCATGTGTTTAGCTATTAGCATCTGTAATGTTTAAGCTTCCAACACCTTGCTTTCAGAGTCTTTTAACATGGTTTAAATTTATTTTCAATTCTATTATATAAATTATATAGATTTCAGTGGTTAAGTATAATCTCTGCTCCAACTTTGTGCCAATAATAGTAAAAAAAGTTCTTATTGTTTTCTATTTGAGATGAGAAGTTTTTACAGCAATTTACTGCAAAAATTGAGTTGACTTCAACACCAAATTCACACAAACTATTTTAAACCATTCAAAAATACCCCAAAAATGTAATATACATGAAATATACATATTTGATTGCCCTTCTGTAAAAAGTATGTTCTGATGATAATATTTTCATTAAATTGTGCATGCTTTTACATTTTCTTAGTTTAAACAAATGATTGTAAACAGATTAAAAAAAAAATTATTCACCGTGTTTTAAAAACGTTTTTGAGGGTTTATTGCAGTTTTGGCACTTTTCTCAGTTGCACATGACTCCATTAATATTTTAAAAGCATGAGATATACAGAATGTTGAAATTAAAGTGAGCTAAAAGTAAATTCAACAGTGTACTCATGCAAGGGGTTTAACTTGCTGATCGGCTGGATGCGTGGGGAGCTGGGTGTTATTTTGGGCCGGGGCGGCTGGCTTGCTAAATTAAGCTGAGCTGCTAAGTGTTGAGCATTAAATTGATATGAATCAATCAGCGGGTGTCTGTGCACAGCTGTGCCCGCTGTGCCATGCCATGATTGATGGGCACCAGGGCTCTACCAGATGAGGTTGCTGATTTCTATTCACCACACACAAAAGCAGGTCATTAAAATGGTCTAAACGCTTCTCTTGAGCCTCAAAATCAATATTTGATCCGTTTACATGACTATGCAACACGCCATAATCCTCAAACTCCCCACTACCTACAGGGTGGGGTGCATGGTTTGTGTAAACCACAGAGCTTTCGCTACAGGACTCATGTAAGATGCTGCAATACACCGCATGGATCTTGTGAACGGAAGCCAGGGGAGATGTTTCTGTCCATAGCTTTGCGGGGTTGCTAGGTGACAAGGCGTGAGAGCTCCATTTCATCATCGTCCCTGGTATTTGGCTGCGCTTCGTTCCTTTTTGTGCCGGTGTGAAGTATCATTGCTGGAGCATAATTAGCAATCAGAGAGTGGCCTGCAGCTCAGTGTGATGGAAAATGAGAATGGGCCAGATGGGGAACCCTGTGGCACACCCTCAAAGCAACGCTACGGGGAAGGAGCTAATATGTCCATTACAGGTGCTAATCAAACTCAGTGGAGAAATCTGCATTTCAGAGCTTCATGCTAACGGCTAACACTGCTCTTGGCTCCCTCTCTAGTTTTCTGGTGCCCTGAAGGCTCCCCTGAGCTTTCTTTGGGTGAAAAGCAAAACTGCTGCACACGGCCCATACACACAGTCAACACACCATTGCAGTAAATCTCTATAAGGTTTTAGCAAACGTACTCACCGTATCTGCTAATAGATGTACGGGAGATGCTAGTAGGTGGAATGTTGTAGGAGGACGTCTGCTTGGGCACCAAAGCAACCACACCTCGGTCTGACACCTGTCAAAGAAGGAAAAATGGTGAGTTCGGTTTAAATACACAGACAAAAGCAGAGTACTGGCACAATAGAACAATGTTTCGCTGTAAAGTAAGTTGATGAGTTCTAATCCCTTCAGAATGAAAGATATATTTTATTAAAAAACTTTCTTAATGGCTTTTAGCAGCGATTAAAGGGCTCTTGCAGGCACTTTAGCCGTTCAAGCTCAAATTATTAACATTCCAGACAAACATTTGCTAATTAAATAATAAAAATATTTATTGAATATTGTTCTTTTATTTTATTGTAACAATAATCTTATCACAAATGTTAAAATTTGTGAAAGAAGTGACGTTTTAATGATAAATGCAGTATTTAATGCAGCCTGTAACCACCCGGTGACTGATACTGTAGGCTGCTATATCAGCGTGTTCAGGAATGGTAACGTCCTTTTTTCCTACGTTTAAGAATTTATGGCAAGCCCAATTAGCATTTTTGGTTTGATCTTGGAAAGGTTTCACTATACTTCAACTATTTCATTCAGCAAAGACAGGAAGTGAATGATACGTGTGAAAAAATCTCAAAAGTGACTCCCAAAATGTCTTCAAGAGGATCCTTTTTAATCATTTGGACTGTAAGTAGTTCTTCTGTAGTATCCCCTCCCCCCAAGTGTCTAAATTTATATATTTTCTTATGATATATTCAATAAATTCTGCCTTTGTTAGAGATAATAATTCACATGATAACGGAGCTCTCTGTTTATTTGAATTGTTAATGTCAGTGTCTCATGCTGCTCCCTCTATTTAAATTGGAAATTTGGGGAGTACGGTGGCCCCTCAGGGACATGCTGCCAGGCTCTGTGATGTCAGTCAGCCTACACAAGGTCAAGAGGCACACTGATTTCAAGAAAGAGTGGATGAGTGAGAAACGGAGACGGAAGCTGCAGAAAAACACTGTGTTCAGACTGATCTCTAATCAGCCCTCAGCATTCCAAATGAGCAATCAGTGAGGAACGAGATGACTGCAGGTCTGCGCAGTTTTAAAAGGACACCGCTGTCTGCTTTTTCAGTACAAGCTCTTAGGAAGGGAACGCTTGAGATTAGCGTAGTTTTTTCAGTAGAGTGCTTTCTCCAGCTTCCTGCATTCAGTTTTGACTTTAAAATTTAATTTAAAGCCTACTGGAATACTGAATTCTGATTGGCCGGCAGGTGTTAATTAAATTAATGTAACTGCTCTAAAATTTGAGAAAGAGAGCATGAGACATGATTTCCACCACAGAGTCCAGACAGATGTGCCGGTCATTGATGAAAGATCTTCGTGAAACCTTAAAAAGTTCATTCCGGGGACTTTTTGAGCGTTCTTTGTTTTGTTCTATCAAAATTACCCTTCAGAAGATTTTCTTTGTGGCATTGCTTGATACGTGTTTTTTTTCAAATGTGTTTTCATTACACTACACAATAATTCCACAACGAACCTGAACGATGATTTAATTTTTGTGTTTTATAACAAAAATCAAAAGTGTTAATATAAAAAAAAATTATAAATTCCCCTAAAAAGCAAGGTCAAAAAAATAGAAAATAGTATAAAAAATACAAGTGAACCTTTTCTAAATCTTTTCTCTTTTTGTGCCAGAACTTTGAAAAACACAAACCATATCACAAGTCTTATACTTCAAGGGTTATCCCTTCTTTTCACCACTAGATGCCAGTGATGGCACCAATTTGGGGACTGTAAAATTAAACTGAAAGACGTATTTTCCCACATTATATTTTGAATTATAACATAATTCTTGTAATACTGTGATGGACTGGTGTACCCCTGCCTGGAGATAGGCACCGGCAGACGACTGCAACCTCAAAAAAGGGAATAACCGGGTTGTAAAATGAATGAATGAATGAACTCTTGTAATATTTTTTAATAATTCTCAAAATAAAACAATAGTTGAGTTGCATCTTTTCTAGTTCAAACAGCCGCTGTGATTGGCAGACTTCTAAGGGTTAACGTAAAACTGGATGTAAATAAAATTTGTAATATTGCTTATCCAAACAATACCACAGCAAACGTGTGTCGCAATCAAAGCCGAACGCATCCAACGAAGCGTTTTTGGTCTGAAGGGGTTAAAACATGGCCGTGTCTTTCTCTCTTCCCCAGGTGTAGCTGCTCTGATGTCTGCTGTCTGTCTGAAGTCTGAGGTAAAGACGTGGTAAAGGCTGTAATTAATCCACCAAAGCCAGATGACAACCTCTCCATCCAAGCTCAATAATTGTCCTCTATTATATTTCCCAGCGCAGACAGAGCCCCACGTCCGTCTCCTCAGAGCCAAACACTCACAGCAAGACGTTCGGAGCACCATGAGATAAAGTAATTGTGCTTTGTTGAGCGTAAATGTTGTTTCATGTCTCCAGAATAAAAATGAGACACAAAGAATGTTTTTCTGAGCTGTTAATGTGTTACACGGTGCATGCAAATACGCTGTTTTTAGGACAAGGGATGCCCACCGGACAGAAGAGGGCACCATGGCGTTACGTTCTGAGCAATCCTCTTTAGTACCTGATAGTGCATGAGTGTGTTGAGCCTCTTCCAATCATTCTCAATCTTTGTTGTGATGTCTTCATCCTGCAGAACCACTCGGGCCATCCGTCCCTGACGCCACTCTGAAAAATCAAACATTTGCCATTAAAACCGACACAGAGAACCGCCCCCAGCTCAAAGACGATTGATTGGCTCTTTTCACTTGGGTTTGAATGAGTGTATGCACGGCAGGGTATAATTAAATGCTAAAGAGAGCGCTGATAGCAGATAGACAAGCTGAGAGAGAGAGCGATCATTGATTTTCTCCTCTGTTGAATGGGGTTTATTAGTTTACGCGGTTGCCAAACGCACAGACGACGGCTGCAGAAAGCCAGACCTTGAGCTGCAGTAATGTCACAACGGAGATTGGTCTGGCCAAGGTGCTGCAAAGCTGGTTTGCAGCGAAGGCAGGGGGCTTTTGTGCAGCTTGTGTGTGTGGGAGACGGGCGTTTGTGTGCCAGAAATGAAATGCGGAGTCAGTCTGTCAGTGCCGTCTGCTAGCTTTTACCTGGGTCATGCACTGCAAGCCGCGCATTTCCATCCACTCACATCACAAGCACCATGAAATCAAATGCTGCCTCTGCAGATCATTTCAGAAAATATTACATTTAAAATACACCTTTTGCATATACGGTACTGTGCGGTGCTTTTTGCTAAACGTGGTAAGCAAATAACTACCGGTATTTTTTGTTTTGTGCATTTTCAAATGCTACACTTGCAGAAAGTCAGGGATTTTGTGAAGATCAGTCAGATTTCTGATCATAATGTAATAAATTGAAACCCAGTCATGGACTGAAACAGAAACCACTGTGTAGGAAGGTTAAAACTCCCAGAAGAACAGCTAAACTCTGCAAAACAAAATTGAGCAGAGCAACAAGACACAGGGTAGTTATACTCCATCATCCAGGTGTCAAAGCAGAGTTTGGCTGTTTCTCGCCTAGTTTGAAACCTCCTACACAGCTGTTTCTGTTTCAGTTCATGACTGGGTTTTATTATATGACATTCATGATCAGACCAATATAAGAAGGAGGAATAATGTGTCCACTCTACATTTGGTCAATGTACAATACCAAAACAGCTGCTAATGATCAGCAATGTCAGTTATTAAAACCCAGTCATAGACTGAAACAGAAACCGCTGTGTAGGAGGCTTAAAACTTGTTGAGAAAGAGACAAACTCTGCAAACATGGCGAGGTTGTGCAAAATTGAGTGCAGCAACAAGACACAGGTTAGTTGTACTGCATCAACCAGGTCTCTCCCAGACGAATATCCCAAAGCTAACAGGGGTTTCAAGATATCACTCACCCAGATCCATGTCCACAGCTTTGGGCCTCTGCGAGTAAGACGTGTTTTTATACACTGCATCCAGAATCTTCTCCTTGACTTGTGTAATGGTGTCACAGTTCAGAACCTTCACTGGGATCTCTGGGCTGTTCTCGTTCTCTGGGTTGACGCAGTTTAAGATCTGCAGGGGGGCAAAAGCATGGAGATGATGAGATGTTGGGCTTTGTTTGATGTAGCTTGTGCAGAGCGGGTCTCAAAAAATGCCATTTCCTGGCTAGAGAAATCTAATTTCACACCCTCTGCAGGACCCCAATTTCAGCCGTAGCAGGGAAGGAGAGACTAATGAAGACTAGCCTCCCTCAGACAGACTTTCAAACACTCACAGACAGGAAGTGCACTGACGCTCATGAGGATGTAGCTAACCAGAGTTTTATAGTCGATCTGCTGTCGGATGAGCTTGTCTTCACTGAGGGAGTAACGGGCTTCTCCAGTGATGGCGTCTATGGGGCCTTTTTCCATCTGCTGTTTGATAGCACAGTACAGCATGAAGAGAGGCTCACCGGCACACTCCTGGAAACACAAGCACCGGACACTCATTAGAACTGGTGATCTTCCTTCCTTCCTTCCTTCCTTCCTTCCTTCCTTCCTTCCTTCCTTCCTTCCTTCCTTCCTTCCCTTCCTCCTTTCTTCCTTCCTTTGCTTCCTTTTCCCTTCCTTCCTTCCATTCCATTCATTCCATTCCATTCCATTCCATTTCATTCCTTCCATTCCATTCCTTCATTCCATTCCATTCCATTTCCATTCCTTCATTCCATTCCATTCCATTCCATTCCATTCCTTCCATTCCATTCCATCCATTCCATTCCATTCCATTCCATTCCATTCCTTCCATTCCATTCCTTCCATTCCATTCCATTCCATTCCATTCCATTCCTTTCCATTCCATTCCATTCCATTCCATTCCATTCCATTCCATTCCATTCCATTCCATTCCATTCCATTCCATTCCATTCCATTCCATTCCATTCCATTCCATTCC
>SRMA01025366.1:58865-403200 GCA_007224835.1 Danionella cerebrum
AGAGAGAGGGAAAGAGTAGAGAGTGTGTAAAAGAGAGAAAGGGGGATAGTTAGAGGGAGAAAAAGGGAGAGACAGAGAGGAAGAGGAGAGAGGGAGAGAGAGGATAGAGTGAGAGCAAGAGACAGAGGGAGAGGGGAGAGAAGGTAGTTAAAAAATGAGAGAGGGAGAGTGGAGAGCAGGAGGACATAGAGAGAAGGGGGGGTAGAAGGGAGAGGAGAGATAGAGAGTGGGAAAGAAGATAGAGAGTGTGTAAAAGATAGAGGGGGATAGTTAGAGGGAGAAAAAGAGGGATAGACAGAGAGGAAGAGGAGAGAGGGAGAGAGAGGGGATAAAGTGAGAGCAAGAGACAGAGGGAGAGGGAGAGTGAGAGGGGATGATAAAGAGAGAGAGAGAAAGAGAGATTTATTTTAATGACATAAGGAAATTAATTCAAGGTGGTGCCTTCCAGTTAGAAGGTTGCCGGTTCGAGGCTCGCGGTTTCCCCCACAATATCAAAAACATTTGCCAAAATCATTGAATAATTCTTTAAGGTAAGCTTCCAAATCAAATCTATTTACAGTAAAGCGCCTCACCCCAACATGTCCATGCTGGTGTCAAAACATACAAAAATCAGAAATTCCTGGAATAGACGGAGAGCATGAGAGAAGTGCAGAAGTGACATTTAATGAACAAGTTTCGGGAGGAGACCTCAGACAAAACCAAGGGCCACAATACCCTGGATGGAAACGTGTGATTTTCTGAGATTTGCACATGTTGAACATTATTGTCTGTTACATTCTACTGAGTTCTTTTTCTGACTTCACCAAAATCTTATGTATGACACTTAATTGATATCTAATCCTCAAATCCTTATTCTGGGCAGTCCATCAATTGAGCTGATTTTAGCTCACCAAAAGTTATCTTTGGTGTCCGGATTATTAAACTTCTGAAAACAAGAAAGTACAAAATAAAGAACGATTCCTCACTGGAGAATCGATTGGAGTCCTTTATAAGCACAACACTAATTTTCTCATGTTCCGAAGCTTTTTCCTCCTATTAAAGCCATTATGGCCACAGAAATAAAAAGATGTCATTAACTCAATGAAGAGTTTGGAGTTTGTTTGTGCAGGAGTTAAGAGGCCATTAGCATAAGGATGACGTGGGTTGCATTATGAGTTATTCACTCGTCTGGGTTAATGCATCAGTGGATGATAAATGCTAATTCTGCTGAAAGAACACATCAATGTGGAATAACGAGGCTGCCCAATTATGCTTTTTTACTAATGGTCCACTTTCTCAAATAAATCAATAGTACTCCTGCACAGAGAGGAGTGAGACGGACGAGGGGTGAGAAATCGTGATGCAAGACGCCGCGAAGCGAAGGAAAGGTGTGTGACTGATTCTTCTAAAGGACAGTGTGGATTCCTGTTGATTCAAACAAAGCATCCTCGTGTTTGTATATTCTCTTTCAACTCTCTTCTACCTGTTTCTCTCTGGGTTTGGGAGCCCAGGGAGTTTGGAAGTCGGAGCGAGGGAGAAAGCACAGTGTATTAGAGCGTTCTTCTGTGTGTGAGTCTGACTGCGTTACGAGCGCCGAGACACATCCTGCCCCGACGGCTCTTTTGATGCTGGTTGCCTCAGCTCTTGCAAGGCTGTTTCCTGTCTCTTTCCCATCTCACTCAATCTGTGATTAACGATGGACGATGATGGACAGACAGATCCGCTAGATTACAACCCTCTGAACTCTACGTTCCCCTCTTCAAACTGCACAAGACCTTTGCAGCATTTACTAGAAGCTTCCCTCTCTTAAATCAAGTTCCAACAGATGAAATCAAGTAATATTGGTCTGGTATTTCGAAATGCACGAGGGAATTGGGCTGTCTCCTGTTGCACTCAATATCTGGCTTCAGAACATATTCAAAATTCCAGAAACTTTCTTCATTTGCACAGCATGAACATTCCGTTCACCTCCTTGTTAGAATGAATTTGACAGCGGCACGTAAATGAGTTTCTACGTCCTCAAAAATTTAGACATTCAGCATTTTCTAACGTCTCTGTGTCCTGTTTTCATCTATTTTTTTTTTACCAGAACGGAGGGCTTTTTATGTATTAGCATGTTTGTGGGTTGTGTATCTCGAAGGCGTAAGGACACACAACACAATGCGTCCCTTCCGAAGGCTCCGGCTGGCTGTAAATCTCATTAGGTGAAAACATGTAAACGCTCACAACTGCAGAGACAGAGAAAGCCGGAGGTGGTGGAGCCAAGCCATTTTTAGCCACAGTCCTCCACAGATATTAACAGGAAAAAGACTAAGCAGTGGTTGGCCATCAGGGACTGAAAGGACTGCGCGGCAGAAGTCTTGATTAATTTATTCCCAACAGTCTATTTTCTTAGCATTTCTCTGGGCCCCTCTGAATGGCACACACTTTGTCAAATCATATTTAGGTCTCAGATGTGACCTATGGATTAGCACCAGGTCTGTCTTTTTTCTTTTTTTGAATCAGAAGGCTAGCAATCGAGCTTAAGAAAACATCAGCATTTCTCAGTCCTCTGATTGGTCGATACCCATTACCAATCGCTGATGTAGGAAGAAAGACGTCTCCATTGTGTGCTCCAAGCCCAGAGACCACCTTTGTGATGCAATCATTGATTTCTTCCTGTGTAATTAGTACGATCTCTAGTGAGTCTCTGTGCATTAAATTTACACCATATATGTTTTTGTCATGTTGATTTTGAATCACATTCTCTTCACAGATTTGCTCACAAGAAGGGGATGTTTCAGGAGTTTTCTGACAAGTGAGGGGGGTCTATTTTGTAAACTTTCCATTGTGTGCAACCCTGGTGCTCCAAGCCCAGAGACAACCTCAGCATCTTTAGTGCGTCTCATGCATTTTATTTACATCTTATATATTTTTGTCATGGTATTAAACAAATGGCAGCAGCTACTATAAGCAGGGAATGGGTATAATATAACTCCAACCCTGCTCTGAGAAACCTAGACCTGAAGTTGCAACCAGCCTCAAGGACGTAATGAGCTGCATCAGGTGTGCTTAGTTAAGGGTGGAGCTTAAGATGTGGAATAAAAAGCGTCTCTTCCTCTACATTGCCCTTAGGTTTATGCATAATATTGATGGTTAGCTACTGAGTCCCTAAAGTAAACATCCCTACTGAAGGCGAAAGGCCAAGGAGAATATCGATCACCAACTCAAGTTCTGTGAACAAAAGCAAAAAGGTCGAAAGGGAACCTTAAAAAACAAGAAAATTTGTAAAAATGTTCCTGTATTTTTTTTTTTAATTTACCGGTAGTTCAGCAAAAATGAACCGAAGAATGATTCGTTCTGTGAATGACATTTGATTTATTTTCTCTTTTCTGCTGAAGAGAAAAGTTAAAAAACAATCATATTCCCAGCGGACAAGACTAAGGCTTATGATCATCTCTTATGCTTTGTTAATAAAACAAAGATAAAAATAGACGAGCACATACTAATGACAGCTATGCTTTAGGCTATTAAAAAGGAATCATACAGTCATTTTGATGACCACCGAGACCAGACAGGCCCTTGTTATTTTTCACAGTCGGTTATCATTAAATGCAAGTGGGTCACTTGATGAAAATAAATTAGCCTCTCTGTTGATATTGTCTGATTCATAAAAGATATCTCATTTGCAAGCGACTGCCCCACAGGCGTCTTTGACATTCATTATTTTTCTCAACGCACATCGATGTCTTTTTTTCGTACGTGGAACTGAAGTAGATTCATCACCATCAAAGAAGTTTGTTGAAGATTTGATGCTAAACTACTTCTGGATCTTTGAGGTTCTATCATCCTGCAAGAAACGACTGGAGCTGTGGCTCAGGGGTTTACTCTGAACCAAACAAGAGCCTTGTTTTTGCAATAGAAACATGTCAAATGTTTATTGAGATTAGCAGCTATGTATTCATTGGTAAGAATTACTTTATTATTACCAATTAGAGGTTATATTTTGGAGCCAGCTGTAAATAATCTAAGCATCCATTAGCATAATGCTAAATGCTACACTGTTAGCATTTTGCAATTGCTTAATTTGGCTTTTTTAGTATGCTGCTGTCAGTTGTTTCTTTCATATTTAGCATATTTCTAGCTAGAAAATCGTTGTTAGTTAGCATATTAGCGTAGCGAAGGCTAATGTTGCATCTGTTGGTCAACACAAATGTTTTGAATACTGTGGAATTTTGGGGATAAATTATATTTATTGGACAGGAAGTGAGTGAAGAGAAGTGAAACCCAGTTTCCCTTAGTAACGGCAAATAATTCAGTGATTCAAGTCATAACAAGAATTACTTTACAAGTAGAGCTTGGCGATTAATTGGCAAAACCACTGGAGCCCACAGGTGGAACACCCACCATCTTTATATTTTAAGAAAACCATTTAAAGATAGTATTTGCCTCAATATTTCACTCATTTTTATAATTAAAAACCACACACAAGAGCCTGATACACACCAAAAGTTGCATCTGTCAATGAGGCAGACCAAGCACCAGATGAATTCCACTTTCAGAGGAACATTAAGATGAGGAGCAGAAGGAGGTCACAAGAAGGGCAGGCTTTGTCCACACAGATCAATTGAAATCAAAATGCTCGGCAGCCAGAGTAATGCCTTTTATTAAAGGAACAGGGGAAGAAAATTAGTGAGATGGAGGCCAATCGATAGAGAGCGAATGGAGCAGTTTCACGAGCAGTGGTGTTCGTTTAACCGAACCGCAGACAGGAAGCTACCTGTTCAAACAACGTTGTAAGGAAATGCTGGAAGCTCAACAGAAAGGCTTCTCGCAACGTTACGACATGGAGCCGTGAATGAGACCAAAATGAGATATTTGGAATTGTTCATCTCCTCAAGTTCCACAAGTGGTGTCTAAAACTGCAGAACCCCACAGCTCAGCCTGGCAAAGCAAGAGGGATTAATGTTCTGTGTTCCTAATATCAGCAGATAATGAGAGAGACGTGGCATCTGTCATGTTAAATAACACTATAATCCACATCTCACGGCATCTATGTACTCTGCGTATTAATGAGCAGAGTCACTACAGCAAAAATAACTGAATAAAAGTGAGAGGGAGTGAACGAAGAACTGCAGCGGTGTTTGTTTGGCCTGTGTGATGTCTGCGAGGACAAATCACCTCCAGCTAAAGCTAAAATACGCTTATCCTCCACTGAGCAGGGTCTTAATGAAAGCGCCCATTGCATGTTAGCCCTCAGGCAACTCTTTGTTTAATCATTATTAGTCTAAATCTTGACACCGCTCTGGAAAGACTTTGGGAAAACCTATAGAAATTTGGAAGGGGGAGAAAATAAAGGACAGCCGAGAGCGAGAGAGAGAGAGAGAGAGAGAGAGAGAGAGAGAGAGAGAGAGAGAGAGAAGAAAAACAAATGCATTTGAGCCGCTCATGAATCTTTTATGAGTGGCTAGCACACAAATGAAAAGTGACACTGAGAATGTGGCTGTACTCGGAGACGGACGGGATGCACTCATTGATTGTGAATCAATACAGCTGTTAAGTCAAGATCCCAGAATTAATTTGGTGCGTATTTATTTGACACTTTGGAGAAACCGAAAGAAAGAAAGCCAGACTTTTGGCTATATCTCAGAACTATTACTTTTTATCTCGGAATTTGGACTATGTTTCAGAATTCTGACTATATCTCAGAACTGTGAATGTGTTTTTACTATAGATTTTTTTTACTATAGCTCTGAAATCTGACTTTTATCTCTCAATTCTGTCTATATTTCAGAAAAGTGACATCTCAGAATTCAGATTTTATATCTCATAATTGTGACTTTATATCTCAGAATTCTGACTTTATGTCATATTTTGACTATTTCTCATAATTGCGACTATATCTCAGAATTGTGACTTTATATCTCAGAATTCTGACTTTATATCTCATAATTTCAACTATATCTCAGAATTGTGACTTTATATCTCAGAATTCTGACTTTATATCTCATATTGCAACTATATCTCAGAATTGTGACTTTATATCTCATAATTTCAACTATATCTCAGAATTGTGACTTTATATCTCAGAATTTCAACTATATCTCAGAATTCTGACTGTATATCTCATAATTGCAACTATATCTCAGAATTCTGACTTTATATCTCATAATTTCAACTATATCTCAGAATTGTGACTTTATATCTCAGAATTCTGACTTTATATCTCATAATTGCAACTATTTCTCAGAATTCTGACTTTATATTTCAAAATTGCAGTTATATCTCAGAATTCTGACTTTATATCTCATAATTTCAACTATATCTCAGAATTCTGACTGTATATCTCATAATTGCAACTATATCTCAGAATTCTGACTTTATATCTCATAATTTCAACTATATCTCAGAATTCTGACTGTATATCTCATAATTGCAACTATATCTCAGAATTCTGACTTTATATCTCATATTGCAACTATACCTCAGAATTGTGACTTTATATCTCATAATTTCAACTATATCTCAGAATTGTGACTGTATACCTCATAATTTCAACTATATCTCAGAAATCTGACTGTATATCTCATATTGCAACTATATCTCAGAATTGTGACTTTATATCTCATAATTTCAACTATATCTCAGAATTGTGACTTTATATCTCAGAATTTCAACTATATCTCAGAATTGTGACTTTATATCTCATAATTTCAACTATATCTCAGAATTGTGACTGTATACCTCATAATTTCAACTATATCTCAGAATTCTGACTGTATATCTCATATTGCAACTATATCTCAGAATTGTGACTTTATATCTCATAATTTCAACTATATCTCAGAATTGTGACTTTATATCTCAGAATTTCAACTATATCTCAGAATTCTGACTGTATATCTCATAATTGCAACTATATCTCAGAATTCTGACTTTATATCTCATAATTTCAACTATATCTCAGAACTCTGACTTTATATCTCAGAATTCTGACTTTATATCTCATAATTGCAACTATATCTCAGAATTCTGACTTTATATCTCATAATTTCAACTGTATCTCAGAATTCTGACTTTATATCTCATAATTTCAACTATATCTCAGAATTGTGACTTTATATCTCAGAATTCTGACTTTATATCTCATAATTTCAACTATATCTCAGAATTCTGACTTTATATTTCAAAATTGCAGTTATATCTCAGAATTCTGACTTTATATCTCATAATTTCAACTATATCTCAGAATTCTGACTGTATATCTCATAATTGCAACTATATCTCAGAATTCTGACTTTATATCTCATAATTGCAGTTATATCTCAGAATTCTGACTTTATATAGAATTCTGACTTTATATCTCATAACTGCAGATATATCTCAGAATTCTGACTTTATATCTCAGAAATGTGACTATATCTCAGAAATCTGACTTCATATCTCAGAATTGTGACTATATCTCAGAAATCTGACTTTATATATCAGACTTGCGACTTCATATCTCAGAATTTTAAGTCAAGATTCCATCATCAGTTTGTTGCATATTTATTCGACCTTATGAAGAAACTGAAATAAAGGATCCACAAACCTTCTGAGCAGCAGTTTGGGATGGTTCTTGCTCTCCAGGTTTTTATCGATGAGGTCCGAGAGGAGGTGTTTGAGGACATCTGTGGCATATTCCAGTCGCCCCTGGAGTGCAGTCATTATCAGCGAAGCAACATTGCCTCGATCACGCATGGAGAAAGAGCGCTGCGTTTCCAGGGTACGGATGAATGTTAATAAAAACACTTTGTTGTTTATCAGCTGGGCAAATAGCTTCAGGGCTTTTTCAACACACAGCTGCCCATTACCCGAGACCTGGAAAACACAGCAAACTCGCAGGTGAATCCTCAGGGGCAACCTCCAACTTTCCCTAAGCATAAGTAACAGGAAGTGACTGAAAGTGCAATTCACTGACTGGCCACTTGAGGCTGGTGTCAGAAAGGAAATGTTTCTGTATGAATATTCATGAGCTACCTTTTAACAAACCTTTATACCTCAGAATTGTGACAATCTTTGCATATATACCTCCAGCTCTCTGAGCACAGGATGGTCCTCGATGCCAGGGAATAACACCCTCATGGCATAAGTGCGGTAATCCAGATATGGAATTCCAGCCCGGTCCAGATCGCTCGTCAACTCATTGATATCTGTCTGTAGCTCTGCAAAAGCTAAAAACAACCAGAGACCATCAAAACCCAATGAAGTATATGATAGAGAAGTCTTAAGAGAATAACGCAAAGCAATGAGAGTTTAAATGTATCTAATGGTCTTGAAATAGATCTAAAATAACATAAAGCAGTGCAAACATCAAGGTTTAAGATTTCCACTGATCTGACAGATAAAATGATTGCCCCAATTATTGTAAATAATGACCCTCAACTTTAAAATGAAATGTCATCATTTCTTGTGTGTTAAAGTTCCTGACAAAAGCAGAAATGCAGCACTAATCAGGATCCCTGGAGAGGTGGTCTGGAGGTTCTCCCGCTCCTGAAGGGTGTTCCAGCAGTGCATTGGAGCAAACTAAAATAACCTCTCAGCATCTCTCTGTTTATAGCCTCTTCCTCACACAAACACACACAGAGCGATAGAGAGAGAAAGAATGAAAGAAAGAGAGTAAATTGCAGGTTGCTGAAGAGCTCATTCCCTGCTGGTGATGTCTGGAGGTGGGATGCCTTTAATTGGGTCCATTCTGACAGGGCCTGGGGCATCTCTCTTTCCTTCGGGATTTCTCTATCTCTCAAACCCACAAATTTCTCCTTTTTCCTCTTGTCTCCTTCACCTGTCGTCCGGTCTCTCTCCTTCTTCAGCTCCTCCTTTAATTATGAGTCGGAATATACCAATTGTCATCCCTGAAATGGTTTATCTGGCAAAGCGTCGGACGATGTTGTGTCTCGTTGAGGATTTCTTCAGGGATATGTGATTGATAAGCTTGTTTAGTCGCCAGAAAAAATGAATATTTAATTATGAAACGAATAATCAACACTTGCAGTTTCCTTTTTACACATATAGTTAAAAAAAATAAATGTTTTTGGAGATTGTTGTCAATGCACATCTGAGTGAAAGCTTGATATGTCCATAAAATATAGATAAGTAAATGTAACAGGAAATGACACACAAATGCCTTTTAGAATAAAAAGTGGACCCCTCTAGACGAGCACCTTTTTATATCTTATTATATCTATAAACACCATCTTTGATACCATCAACATATACTATCAGTCTCCCCTGTCCACCTAGATCCATGCTCTACGTGGGAATGTGAAGCCTTTGCACTTAATCTGATTGGGGGAGTCTCCCCAAATATGAATATAGAATTATAAAAACAAGCAAGAATGACTAAATACAACTTCAAACATGTCTCAAAAACTTAAAAAACATGGCAGAAAGCTCTAAAAAGTTGATTTTGGCTAGTACATCATGTAAATAATATACCCGTACTGCACTGGTCAAAGCATCGCATGCTTTATTTTTAAACAAACGGCATCTTCATTATCTAATAAAGGATAGCTTCATTGAATATTAAATCCAAAAGCGCATTTTTCCACATACAAACAATTATAACGAACTTTGTCGTCCTGAATGTCTCAGAAGTGACATCACAGACTCTGCGAGCATAGTTTTCTACAGTTGATCGAATCAACGATACATTTTTTCTTTCGTAATACACTCCACAACATCCAACATTCATGTCCAGACTCATTTACATATTGATTAATATTCATGAGCAATTTGCATCGCTAATGCATGGCTAAGCCAATGAAAAGCCTCCTTAGATATGAAGGCTCCTAGGAGATCGGGATGACTTACAAAACTCTTTTGTACATTTTTATAAATGTTGTGTAAAAGAATAAACTTTACTTTTGGCGTATGCAAATTTATTGTATTAAAAGACTTATAAATGACAACCTAGAGCAACATTTGAATCTAGGACCATCAAGATCATATATAATAACGTAAAGAAAAGTGAAAAGCTTCTGAAATAACAAAAGCTTCTTGTAAACATTGGACATTTTCTCCCAGATATATGCAAATTTATGCAAACCCAGGGCCTGGTGTGTCTCACCTTCCTTGCACTCGAGAGCGACCCTGGACTCCAGGTTGTCCATTTGCATCTGCAAGCGTTTGAGAGTGAGGTCGTTCTCGCGGGATTTGCGATTGTAAGCGATGAGCACCAGGATGACGATGATGAGGAGGAGACCTCCACCCGCAGCGATGCTGACAATGGCGGGAAGAGTCAGGAGGCTGTCCGAGAGGATGTGCACCGAGCCGGGGGACACTTGCAGACCCCCTACCTGAACCTGAGACCACATGCAGAGACGAGGAACAGAAAGAACTTGGTTTTGTCTCTAGAATGAAATGTGTACGCTTGATCAGCTCTTACCATGATTTTGTACTGTCCCGTCAGGTTTGGTGGCTCACACAGAAGTTGAGACTCAGATACCGTGACGGAACACGGAGTTTCCCCAATAAAAACAGTGTAATTCAGCTTGACTCCTCCGGAGGCCAACGGAACCAGATTCTTACCCTGAGACACACGATCGATGAAACATTGAAACCCCCAAGTGAATAAAAATCAAGTTCTTCCTGGAGAATCACGAGGAAGGCTGTACCTTTAATATGATTGGTGAGCCTGGCTTCTGTTCTAGGATGCCATTGGTGCTGAGCGGCTCAAAGTAAGGGTTGGGGTAGTACAGGAAGTTAGTGTTGTTATACACCAGAAGAGCTTGCACGTTGTTGAAGATGAAGCCGAACTCGTCCGCGTGCTTCACAGAGTCCAGACCCGGCCTGTATTCGGCGATCAGCGATGGCGCAAAGCAGCTCATAGACGTGGTGTTCAGAACTTTGCAAATCTGGAAATACAAGAGAAGGGGAGATGAGAGATCATTTTATCTCACTTTAACCTCTTCACATTCCAGAACTTAGAAATCTGGATTATAACCCAGGTCTTAACAAACATGTTCAATTCTTCACCAAAGTGACTCAGGTAATGAACTACTGAAGGCATTTTGTCCATAAAAATCTCTTTATTTGAGAAACCATTGGCAGCACATTGCACTAAAAACAAAGTAAACTTATTTATTTACAAAAATCCTGATGTCAGAAGTTCTGAAGGTTCAATTAAGCCAAACTGAACCGTTTTTAAGACCTTTTTGAGACCATTGGACTAGTGAAACACAAAACGACCAACAACAACATGTTTTCAACAAAAACTCGAAGACCAATACTTTTAATAATCATATAAAAGATGATGAGTAAACTCCAAAAGGGAACAAGCAGAGTGAGCTGCTGGGTAAAAAAAGGACCATAGGTTGATCACTCTAGGACAAGACAAAAGCATCTTATTAGGATGAAACCTGCAGGACTAAAAAAAGACTGGTGCAACAAGAGTCACCTCGGGGAGCTAGAAGCAACCTTGGAATTTACAGTTGCCTCCCATCGTCAACCCATATACAAGCTGTTGGATAAAAGGGAGATTGTACATCTCTACGCCTCAGAGAACTCTGAACTTCCTGTTTAATTTAGGCTTCATAAGAAAATATATATATACTTCAATTTTCTTTTCCTCTGCCTCTTCCACTTAAACCAACACCAAATTCAACTGGGGAAAAATATGACTTGAGAAAAATTATTTAAGATCTAGAACAGCCAATTTAAATAGGGTTTCAACATTTTAGATGTTTAAAGACTTGGACATAGAAAAAAAGACTTTGTTTATTAATATTTGGCCTCCTCCAATACTTTAGCTAAAGATCAAACAAGTAATTTCAGATATTTTCTGTTAATATTCTTTATATTTAAGTGATTGCAGATGCATCCTTTCTTTTTGCTCATGAAAAACAAAATATATCAAAATACAGTTGTAACCAAATACAGAAAAAAAGTTAATTAAATTAAATCTTTTTAATCGAGCCCTGCCACTTTAAAAAGCACCCGAGAGGAACGCAAACCTCAAACCTCTCGGCTACTGCTTTTTACACAATACCAGGTTAAAGATTTGATCAGCAAACACACGTTTCAACCCGTAGCGCTGTTATTCCACCGCTGAAGTAGATGTAAACAATTGCTGGAGCACACAACATCTGCAGAAACACCAGCTCCACGTACACACAGCAGCAGCTGCCGCTCCAACACCTCCAACGGTTAGATTGATTGCAGAGAAGCTCGGACGCCGCCGGGAGGTTTTCATCTCATTTCTTTCTTCTCGCCGCCTCTCACAGGAGAAACTTAATTAGAGCTAAATATCTTCAAAGCGTGTTCACCTCCTCAGAGCCGTGATCGATTCTAACTCGTTCTCCGCACACAAGCTAGATTTTCCTCAGATTGAGGCTGCAGAGCGAGCGCTTGATTTCTTATTCGTTTGCTCTTCCTCCACTCTCTACAATGTTTGTCCACTTTATGCTGGAGATGGAGTTGGTGGAGCTGGATGCTACGTAGAAATCTTTGATAGTTTATCGTTTGGCAGCTGCTTCAATCCAGAGCTACTTGCGCATGAACCTTTTATCGGTTCCTAATTTCTCAGGGATGGGAAACTATAGGTTTAGCGGCGTATCCAGTTAAACATTAAAAGAGCAAGGTCTAATGCGACTGACCCAAACGTGTGATCCTCTGTCTTCCTGGCGAATGCCAGGCCAGAGACAGATGCTGTGGCAGAAACAGCCTGGCACTGCCCAGAAGAGCCTCTGCCCACCATCTGTTTGAGCCTCGACACACACTGACCGTTATCACATTTTCTCTTGCTGCACCAGCGTGCTTCTTCACTTCCGCCCACATCAAGCAAGCACTTTTCCAATAGAGTGAGAAAAATGCAGCTTTCCACATGGCTGGTTTTCATTAGCAGCTTTTAATTGCCTTGAAACAACACCTGCTTTTAGCAGAAGGAACTGCAGACAGAGAGGGTCACATCCAAAGAAGGAGCTGCACTTCAGAACCAGCCAGATCCTTCCATGAGCAGGTGCAGAAGGTATTTGCTTCTGAAATAATTGGATTTCGGTTCTTCCACGAACCAACAGAGGAATCAGCACACGGAGAGTCGTGCTCATGCAGATTAATGAATCGCAGAATCATCAAGGCCCTCGGTCTCAGCTCTGCACAGAAATGTCTCTAGTAACTTAAACAAAACTAAACTCTCTACCAAACTTTATATTTGACTCCTGTTCGGTTTCTGAAATGATTGCAAATCATTTGAAGCAAAAAAGCACCATTTAAACTTTGTAAATTGTACATGTTGTTCATTTATTCTCTGTTATTTTGTAATTTTTTTTCCATAATTTGTTATATTCAAGTATGTGCCAGCCTAGTGAACCCAAAACACTGCAATCGCCCCCCTGTGGACAGCTGCAGAATTACTTTCCCCCCAATTCAACTATATGGAATGATAACATGTGGTTGGCTGAAGTCATTTATTGTCAAATAACTGTGTTTTAAATTATAATGAAAACAGAAACTTAACAAATAATAAAAAGTTGGTGATTTTGGTCTGAAGACATGCACCAAAGATCTCGACCTGTTTGCTCATGATCAATGTTTAGGCAGAAAAGGTTTCTGGGCTCCTGATAGACCCTTGCCTCTTTCATACAGTAATCCGTCGACATTTCTGAGTTCTGAGTGATGGGGAAAGCAAAAGAGCGTCAAAGGATCTACAGAAACAGTTCAAAACAGGAAAGGGATATTAAAAGATCTCCATGGAACTGGGAATGCCAATCAGCAGTTTTTAAACTCTGATGAAGAAGTGGAAAGAGGGATTCTAGTGAAACCAACCAAAAATTCTGCTACAACTGCCTGAAAAATGACAAGGGATGCAAAGAGAGACCAACAACTAATTCATGGTAAAAAACAAAAGCTATTACAAGGCAAAGTCGGTGCTTACAATACGCCAAACAACTCAAAGACGAGCTCCAAACTTCAAAGAGCAATGAGACCAAAATGTTATTTTTTGGCCATAACCATAAACCCTACATTTGGGAAGGAGTCAACATGAACAGAGCACCATCTCCACTGTGAAGCACGGAGGTGGGTCACTGATGTTTTGGGGATGTCTGAGCTCCAAAGGCACAGGAAACTTGGGTGGTAAGATGAATGCAGGATGTTATCCTGGAGGAAAATGTGCATCATCAGCATCTTCTGGAGTGGATCTCAGTCTCCTGACCTCAATATCACTGAAGGACTCTGTGGAGAACTCAACGTGCCTGAGGAAAGAGCTGCTTTACCAACAGAGAAGATAAAGAACCCCATCGACAACTACCTCAAGAGATTTCAGGCTGTCGCTGATACAAAAAATTAAGAGTGGTCTCTGGAATGTTTCTGTTGTTGACAAAATGGCTTCACTTAAACAGTAACTGAGTGGGGGAAATGTTTTTGTGTTGTCTCTAAAACTTGTGAGACACAGCTGTAGAGCTTCTTCTGCACCCGACGCATGAACTGATCCGGAATGATGCTTTAAAACCAGTGCGAAGCTTCACGTTTTCAGAAAACCACCCATAGCTCTGTTAAACGCTGAGATGCTTTGATAGTTCCAGTTGTTTTTTCTTCCGCGAGTGTGCTCTTATCCGTGGTATCAGGGGAGGCCTTTGACACTGATTGGTGGGAGCATCGCTGCGTTTAAAAAAAAAAAAAAACCTCAAGTGCCTTTGTGACGGGTTCAGACGACGTCTTAAAATCAGCTCCAGCCTTCAGTACCAAATCTCTGTCAAGCATTTCGAAGGGAAGGAAAAGGATGAAAATGAATCTCTAAGCTGTAATCAGGAAGATGATTAATGTCTCTATTGCAGGCCGGTGACGGGAACAGCAGGATGCACAAAGGCAATTGTCTGGCTCTCGGAGCGGGGACCCTGTGTCAGGAGGTGCATTGATAGGATCTTAATGCTAAGCCTCTGCCGTAGTTCCAACTTTAAACATACAATGAAAGACGCAGGAACTAGAAACACTCGATTCTGACCTCAATGTTTCAGAAGAACTCTGGGAAACAAGCCCTGAAACAGGAAACAGGAGATGCATGCTCTCAAGTAGAGCCTGGCTCTTTCGAGCGTGGAAGAACACAAGCTTCTGTCACTCCTCATTGCACACTCCATGTCCCTTCTGCTAACGTGAAGGAGAGTGAGCCGCTCGCATGAACATCTGTACGGATGGCCACTGAAGAGCAGTGATGCAGTGGGGAACGGAGGGGGATGGGTGCACTAGTTGTGGCTTCACCTCTGTTCTGATCTGAAAACATCCGCTTGCACACAATCAGTGACGTCACCTTCTGTAGTATTGTTTAAAGAAGTGCCTGTGCCTCCGCCTACTGCCGTTCACCTAATATGAGACATGGGCGGTGCCATTGAGAAAGACAGCATGCCAATCAGAGAAAGGGTGCACATGCGCACAAGCAACTTTTTGACGGCTATGATTTCAGAGCTCCGCCTCCAGTTACACGCCCCTCCCACTCGCATCCTGCTACATATAATTTATTTTGTTAATGTAAAGAATAATTTGAGAACGACTTCTCTGAATTTGATCGTCGGCAGCGTAAAAGGTCTTTCTCAGTAGGTGAAGACAGCGGTCGGTCAGTCAGCTCTGTCCAATCACAAGACCCGTCTAGCTTTTTGGTGGCAAAACCATTAAAGCTGTTTGTGTAAATAACGTAATTTCTGAAAAAGTGTGTTTGAAATTTGGCATTTTTCCCCTTGGGGGGGTGGGGGGGGGATCGCTGCGGTTTGGCTTCACTTTGGGGTCTTGCCATCAGTGCACCATTATAGGTTTGGTGTTTATTTTCATTTTTTTAGTCTCAGTGAAGTAATATTTGCTGCACTTGTTTATTCTGTTAGAACAACGGAAGGAAGTTTACGAGGCGTCAGAAAATAAATGCGTCGTCTCTCCAAAATCTCTGGCTGAGTATCTTTCTTTGGAGGGTTAAAGTCTACGATCAGTGTGAATCACACTCCGATGAAGCAGTTGTTGTGAAATTAGCTCATTGAGAAACTTTTACAACTGAAGAAAGAAAAGGAACACTTCTACAAACAAGTTATCAACTGTTCTGTTCAGAAGGAGTGGCACATGCACATAATTTAAAAGAAAAGACAACTCAATACAGTTTGTAAACTGAAATAAAATATTGAAATTACATTTTAAGCAAAACCAGTTAACTGCTGCCAATTAAACGGTCACTAAGCTACTGTTTATGTTTATACGTCACTGACAATCTCCCGTCAAATCAAATCTGGTTTTGCTACAGTGCAACATGCAACAGAACCTGGAATTGCCATTCCATTCTTTTCTGACCAGAGCACAAAAAAATCCTTTTCAGTTAATTAAACCCAGACTCCCTGCCTTCACAGGCAAATTGAGTTTGAGCCGACTCCCCAGGATTTGAGCTCTTTCAAATTCATGAAATTTGTGCTGACCAAGCCGTTCTATCTGCAACTATTATCTAAAACAACTGCTATAACAGCCCATGCTCCTCCAATCAGCACCTCTTTAGGATTCTGGATGCACTGTATGTACGACTGCTAAAAAAAAACTAATTCCAGTTCGTCGTAGGTGCTTTGAGCTGAGTAAAATAGTCAAATTAAATGCCTCATCGGCACCACTTTGTGCAGACTGAATAATTCAGCAGGGTACTTAGTCGAAATTACACATCCACAGCTTGAAAAGAGGTCACGCAGAGGCTTGTGGGTAGGAGAGATATGACATTTCTAGAGCTGTGTTTGTGAGTCACGACTAATCTCACCTCCGTGGTCTGCAGAAGAGACAGAAATGAGTCTAATGCATCCCAAAAAAGACAGCGCAGATAGAGTGATCCTCTCTCTTCTGAAAGTCATCGATAATTAACTCGAGGCCACGCATCCCAAGGTCATGCATCTCTGGGGTCCGTCTGATACGATTGGGTTTCTTTACCTCAGCCCTAGTGTGATATCAGTGTATCTCCCAGAAGCCCCTCTCTTCAGGTAAAGTGAAGGTGGATAATTGAGCAGGCGCCGGTAACACAAATGAAGATACTCACGTTTACAGATTCCCGCCCTCCGTACTTGATCCGTATCCTCGGCTCTTGAATGACGTCCAAGTTTGTGCCGGTCACAACCAAGGGAGTATGTCCACTGAAAAGCAAACATAAACGTGAAAGCTTTCAAAAACATTTGTTATTGCATTAGAATCATAGCAAAAACTTTCATCAGAGACCACTCCCTAGCAACCAAACTAATTACCCTAGCAACCAAATACCTAAAACTCTATCTTAGCTTTGGAAAATAATTTAGAGATGGGGGTTGGTTCATCTTTCTCATATTAACAGGGGGAACTAAATATTATGTCACTGACCCCTCCATAACAACCAGACTGTGTACCCTAGCAACCAAATTATTAGAACCCTATCTAGGTTTTGGAAAATAATTCAGACATGGGGGTTGGTTCATTTTTCTCATATTAACAGGGGGGACTAAATATTATGTCACTGACCCCTCCATAACAACCAGACTGTGTACCCTAGCAACCAAATTATTAGAACCCTATCTAGGTTTTGGAAAATAATTCAGACATGGGGGTTGGTTCATTTTTCTCATATTAACAGGGGGGACTAAATATTATGTCACTGACCCCTCCATAACAACCAGACTGTGTACCCTAGCAACCAAATTATTAGAACTCTATCTAGGCTTTGAAAAATAATTTAGAGATGGGGGTTGGTTCATCTTTCTCATATTAACAGGGGGAACTATATATTATGTCACTGACCCCTCCATAACAACCAGACTGTTTACCCTAGCAACCAAATTATTAGAACTCTATCTAGGCTTTGGAAAATAATTCAGACATGGGGGTAGGTTCATTTTTCTCATATTACCAGGGAGAACTATATAATATGTTGCTAACCCCTCCATAGCAACCAATTTGGTCTATTTCTATTTCAGCTAAGGAAAATCGTAGAGACACAGGGGTTGGTTTATGTTACTTATTGTGAGATTTGCAACTTTTAAAATGCAAATATAACTACAAACAATGATGAATGAATGTGTGGAAGTGTCAGAGATGAGTTACTGAATCTAGTTGAAATGGCTGTAGAATCCTTAGTAATAAACACTTGGAGCTACTGATTACCTTGCGATGCTCCATTCTGGTTCAATGCGCTGAACCGTGGGGTCGTCTATGTACTCAAAAGTCAAGCTTTCCCGAACCTGAGCTCGATCCACGCTCACGCTGATCTGAACAGGACCCACACCCGTCAGAGAGGGTGCAGAGTAGCACACAATCTCCGTCATGGTTCGTCTGAGGACAAAGAACACAGATTCTGATTACACCACGACAAAAGTTTCATGTAATGGCTAGCAAAACATTAAGTTCAGATACAGACAATAGAAGTATGCAATCAGCAATCATCACCTAAAAGCAGTTTTGTTCAGATGATTGTTATAATTAGAGAATATGAAAGGAAAAAGTGGAGGAAGACAGTGCTTGTGTAATTTACATCGCTATGAAAATTAGAGAAGATGCAGATTCAGATGAAAATAGAAAACAAAAAGGGGTTTTAAAGGGGTCAATAATTGGAAAAACTGCAAAGTGACAAATCTTTTGACCTAAAAAAGCTGATGGAGCAATTAAGGCAAAAAAGTGACGTTATAAAGGCATGTGTGGAATTTGTTTTCATCTCTGGGCTCTACTTTCCCTGATCTGGCACAAAACCCTGTCATAAAAGGTTGCCCAGAAAGAAGCCCCACCCACTCCTGGAATTTGTGTGTATTTAACATCTAGAAAAATCCCAATAGCCAGGTTTTTAACTTTGGAAACAAAGCTTGAAACCCTTGCAAATGTCATCTTTCTAATGTCTTGTTGTTTCGGAAGCTGTTAAAACAACGTCTTTTGCATGCATTGGCCTCAGTGGATGTCTTCTGGTAACATTTGCCGAACTGTGCAGGACGGTGGCATCACTGGTTGTGGAGTAAGTTGGTAAAGTGTTGGGGGACCTTAATATGTTCTTTATAAAGTTTATAAATCTTACTCGTAAAATTCGCAGGTCTGGTTCCCAAAAAGCACCGTGACACTGCTGCCTGCACCCAAGTTTTCCCCCATTACGGTGACTTTAGTTCCGCCGGATTCTGGGCCGCGACTGGGGGACAAACCAGTAACGGATGGCATCTGCAAAGATAGGGAGAAGACTGTTTAAGATCAGGCAGATTATTTTTTGTTTTCTTAAATTTTATTTAAATACCTTCTTATTTCTATTTTTAAATATAGAGTAGAGCGTTCCGATATAAAGCCCTCTAAATCCATCCAAGCACTTCAATTTTAATAAAGTCTTTTTCATCACTTGCTCAAGCTCAATCAGTAGTACATCATTTAACACGTAAAATAGATAATAAAAACCCCAATATTACATTCTGTTTTTTCTGCTCTTCTAGAAGATTAGTGTTTATATGTTCAACACGGATATCTGGAAATTGCAAAAAAAAAAATAATGAAATGTAACTTATTTAAGTTCAAATGAAATGGCTTTAGTTACTGTAATGTAGAGGACGTTATACTCATATGATTACAGAGAGTTAACCAGTGGCCATGACTCCTCTGAGCTTACACTGCCACCAGATGACCATATATGGACTGTTTATAAAGTTTATAAAGAGTCCATAACTCCAACTGGGGACTTTCCTGGGAATTTCCAAAAAGTCTAAGAACAAATGACTTCAATCAAAGATATAAAAACCAGCTAGAATTTCACAGTAGTGCACCAAAAAGAAACAGGAAAAGGCTTTTTGGGGGAACTGAACCTAAAAACAATTTATTTCTTCATTGGTTGAGTACAGTTTCCTTTTTGAATGTTTTGTTTTGTTCAAATTAATCCAAATACTTAAAACACAGGGAGGATGTAACCCAAGAATAATAACTAATAAGGTTAAAAAGATGTAAAATGTTAAAAAGACCCACAAACAACAACAAAGCTTCTGAATACATGACAGACATGTAAATAATCAACTTTAAAACCATAGAATATGGTTGAATTGAAGGAAATTGAAAGTAAAAACTTCTTTGTGTATTCATTATATTGTTTGATTAAAACCGGTCTTTAGGTGTGATTCTTGAAAAAGAAAAAACTTCAGGTTCTAGATCTAGATCTAGATGTGGGTTGCTTTTCTGAGACAGCAGCAGGGTTTGTTAACCGTCTCAATCACATTCTGCTCAGCTCACAAATAAAGAGCAAAGACATGCCGTTTCCAGTCCTGTCAGAGTAATGTGAGAGCCATGTCTGAAGATAAATAAAAGCCTTTTAAAATGTTAAACATAACTCTCCGGCTCCGGCTCTCTTTGGTATTGATGCAGAAACAGAAACAGACAGCTCTGTGTTAAGAAACCATGAAATGAAAGCCTGGTGGCCCACTTTACACAAACATGGACTGAAAAATGAATTAACACCCATTTCAGCCTCACCTTTTATTCCCACTCCAGGGATAGCGGCTGCTTTTATTTACGGCGGTGCAATGACCGAATATAAACAAACAGGAAGTGCATATTGTAATGTGAACGGCTCTGCTTTCATTGTGCAGGAGTGCTTGATTCTGATTTTCCATTAAGCCCAGGTCGGTGGCTGTCTAGTGGAGACTGGAGATCATACAGGTGTGACAACCATTACTTCCTCCTTTTCATCCCTTTAATGACTTGCATTGTTTTCTTGCTTGCTGCGCATTCCCAGAGGTGTCTGGACTTCACCATCACCCAAACGTTAAAAGAGCAAGTTTTATTACGCTGATTAATGTTGTGCTTCTGAACAGTTGAATGGTGTTTAACCAATAGTGACGACACACAGCAGCAGCACAAACTTGAGTCTGTTGAGAACATTACTTCAATGAAATGCTTTGCTCTTAACGCCTTTGTGCAGACACGGATGCATAAATATAGCTATTAACCGCTATTCCATTTCAGAATCCACACTGCTTTAAATGAGGCTGAAATGGACAATTAGATTATTGCTATTGGGGCCATAAAACGTTATTTTATCGACCTGCCTCTCTACATTTGCATAGAGAGATTGTTCCACATTAAAGGGATTTTCTAAAGAGCTTCTTTTGCAAACATTGAATATTTAAGTATATGCATATAATATGCTAATTAAAGCTTACTCTTTTGAAAAGTTATCAAGGTTTATTGAGGTAACAGGTTGTTTTTTGATTTTGTTAATAAAAAAATATTTATGACAGACTTATGATATGTACAAGAAATCTGTTTTATTTAATGCAGGTTTCATTTAATTAATTTTGAAAATGCATTCTAGATTACGGAAAAATAAACAAAATTATTTATTATGAGATTTGAGTGACCAGATAAACATCTGCTAAAATTTTGCAAAGGTTAAGACTTGAGATTAAAGTCAGTGGGACCCTTCAAAGACCCTAAACATGAAAATGAAAAGTGAAAGAAAATTTCATTTTATTAAATTTTGTCACCCAGTACTTGAGTTCACAAAGTAAACAACCTGTAAACAATGCACACATTAAGGAAGTACAAATGGGTAGGGTAGCATGAACAACAGCAATGGTTCTCTGGTTGGTTGAGTATTATGGTAATGATTAAACAAGCCCTGATTGGTCCTCCTGAAACATGTTAATGAAATGTCAGATGATTCTTAGGATTAATGAAGTAGAAATGGGTGCGGAAGATTGAACAATGACAATGGTTTTCTAGTTGGTTGGGAATCTTTAGGGGAAAGGTAGTGATCTTAAATGATGATGAAACAAGCCCTGATAGCTCCTCCCGAAATTTGTTAAAAAAAGAGCTTCAATCGCAAACATCTCAAATCAGATACACAATTTGAGATGTCAAATCATATATATATATATATATATATATATACAGATAGATTGTGTATCTGATTTGGGATGTTTGCGATTGAAGCTCTTCCAAGAGCACAGCACCCTCAGCAAACACTTTGTTTTTCCCGTCCAAATGCATGGGGCAGAAAGAGTTCTCCAAAATAGTTTAACGAAACCCAAGCAATGGCTAAATCCAGCAGGACCTTCCTGGATTATTTCAAGGTCTTACCACAAAGGAATAGAGCTGTGAGGAGCGGGTCTGGAGCTCTGGCTTACACTCCCCAACACACAAATGCACTGGACCGGGTCTACTATCCACATGGGTTGCATCCATCTCACACACAATCCTGAAAAAGAGAAAATGAAGAGGTCAATTTTAGTCTAATCTTATCATCAACTGTGGGACGCTTGGATGGACTCCAGGTCCAAAGTCATGGAAGTCGCTCTCGCTCTTTCTGAGTGATCAGTATGCAGCACTTCCTCTCTCTCCATTGATTTCCTTTTGATCTCAATGTAATTTTTGCTTTGGCTCCTAGATTGCTTCAGTGCACATATTCCATTAGCTGAATTGACGAGGCTGTCCTGCGGGAGCAGGGGCGCAGAGACACTCTAGAATTCTGTCGCATCAAACCAGATGTTCTTGCAAGTTCTGGGAAATAAATGTGCTAAAACAATATTTACGCAGGTTTCTATCAAATCAGTCCCAATATGGATGCATTAGGATGAGAGCAACACCAGCTCTCCCGGGTGGTTCTGAAATGGATCTTACCAGTACACACAAGTCCATTAACACCTGTGGGAGTCCGTGCCCTATGCAGAAACGCACTATAAAGTTTCTAAGAGCAGCATATGAAAGAAACATGGGCCATAAACATTGTGTTAAATTCAAGTGAGTCACGACCAGAAGAAAATCGATGGAGCGTTATCATGCACTCAGATCAGGGAGCAGGTCGATGCTGCTACATCACACAGTCTGATCAGGTATCAGCTTCACAGACGGGTGGCGGGATCAAATGACATCATAACACGGAGCCCACTGACTGTCCCGCAGACGCAGTAAATATGAAACCGACAGGAGAATTCCGAGCCCAGTTGAAAGGATGGAGGCGGGTGTGCTGCAGTCGATGTTCAGCTTGTTTGGAGTGCTCGAATCATCAAGGAAAGACTGTCGGAGAGCATGCGGCGCAGACTGTGTGATTGTGGGCGTGATGTGGCGTCCTGCCGTGAGTCTGACAGCCTCGGCAGACAGCGTTCACAGCTGCTGCAGCACACATCATGCTTCTCAATCACAATGAGTGGACCAATCGCACTTCTGAGGCAATTAGAGATGGGAAGCAGGTTTAGATGTTCAATCATTGCTGCCGTGTGAGCGTCATGAGATTTATAAATACAGTTAGAGAGGGAAATGTCAAAAGTTTTAGAAACTGCTCAGCAGCCTCCCGTAACCCCATTACTTTTAGGGTGTCTTCACAACTTTAGTTCGTATAATCTGGTCTGGATCAAGAGGAACAACGGATACATTGTTGCAATCATCTGCAGATTGAGCCGTCATTCACACCACACTGTTCGCTCAGATCCGTACTAGTTGAAAATAAAGCATCATACGGGTCACTCATTGGTCACAGTTTCCTCGACTGCTTTTTGATTGGTTAGATTTTGACATGTCATTATGTCAATGGCGTTGACATAATGATGGATGTTGTTATGGCAACCGTAAACACACGAAGAGGATGCAGGTCGCATTTGAAAGAACGTATTAAGAGAACAAGAAAAAAATAGATCAATTGAGCGTCGGTTTTGAGCATCAAGGCCTTGTATCTCCTTTATGAACAGCAAAGCAAAGTTCTAAAATAACTCATAAGGGTTAAAATACAAAAAAAAAAAAGACACTATGACCTCATTTCAATATTTTGTTCAATCCAGGCGTGACGTATAGAGCTAGAATACTACAACATATCCCTTAATATTCTAAACATCCTCCCTAATCGTTTCATCTTGTCTAAAAGAGTACAAACGTTGCCCGGTTGTACCCGGATGGTTTTCATCAGCAGGTTTGATGGGATCCAGTGGCGCATTCTCTATTTCCTCATGACACTCCTTCTCTGCACCATACAAATGAATCCACTCCCACTCGGCTCTGCTTCGTCCCGCTCAGATTAAACTGCTGTCAGGAGAGAGAAGAGCTGACAAATCTCCCTCCTCCAGCCGGCAGCACGCCGCGCATTTCAATTATCACAGCCCCCGCCCGTGCCCGAGCCACCGGAGCAGGCGCTGTGGAGACATACCACCTCAACACAGAAGATTTATTGATGCCATCTTGTTTGAGAGCCAAGCGATTCGATTACAAGGAGAGGTTCAGTGCAACGTAGAACAACGCTTCTCTTTGTTCTTTTAATTTAATGAATGGTGATAGCGGCGTCAACACAATGCTAACAACCCATTTTTGTCCTGCAACTGATTATTTTCTAAAATATCTTTTAATTTATAATAATAATTAATTTCTTAATTATGCTTTGAAGTATTCAATCAAACAAAGATCACGCATTAAAATATATCCATGACTATTTTTTAAGCCACAGAATTGTGCTTATCTGTGCATTTATCAATGCTATAGGTTGAATAAACTGCTGTAGATTTCCAGAAAAATATGACTCAATGTCATATGCTCCTACTTTATAAATTTGTGTAACTTTTTATCTTCTCTGTGAATTAGTTTAGTTTAACTCAGTTCAATCTCAAGACAGACTTCATGCATAGGTCCATAAGAATTTTAAGCCAATCAGGGATCAATCTGACGATCAGGTCACAATGTATTTACAATGCTGTCGAATTTTTTTACCTTTGACTCTGATTAGGGAATTCGATTTTTTTTCATATCTACAATTCATTTGATATTGTTTAATTAAAAATTTTGCAAACATTTTAAACAGCATACAGATAGATCTTGAATAGATCTTGTCAGTTTCTTGATGAAATTTAAGATTGTGCTTTGAAAGACCAGCTCAAACGATTTTGAAAAAAATAATAATTTTAAAATAATGTAGTTATAAAACAAATAAATGGATAAAATGATAATTGTTCAGCACCTCGTCCCAACTTCCTTTCCCGCTGAGACTTGCCGCTAATGACTAAATCCTAGCTCCAGGATATGTACAGACGGGGTTAATGATGCAATCACGGGGGGACAACACAAACAGATGCTGAAGAATGGGATCCACAGCCGCTGAAGACAAACTTGGGTCTGTTTGGACTTTAATTAGGGCTTCAAAACAGCCCTGGTCACCGCGGACAACCAGTCCCTCACGCACAACTATTTTTCTGCCCCTGTTAAGATGTTTCTGTCAGATAAGACAGACTCAGCAGAGCATGAAGGAAAGTGTTGAGACCAGCCTTGCCTTTCTTTCAAAGCCCTGATTGGTCGCTCAACGCTTGTGACATCAAAGCAAAATTAATTCCATCCTGTGTGTGTTTAATGGACTCATCCTGCTGCGCTTGAAAGCGAACTGGATCAAAACCCAAGGTGTTTTTTCCCCTCATGAAACGGCTTCTCGGTGTGTTTAATATAGGGCATTATCATTTCCAGCTCGTGCTATTTCAAGAACGATTAAAGATAAGCTAAACCAGTTTTCCCCTTCTAATCTCAGATCCACTCTCCCAGCATGAATTCACTGGTCCAGATTTCACTCACTGTTCAGCGACGATGTAGCCATTCTCCTGCGGGCTGCATTGGACTCCAGCCACCTGCACGTTGTGGACCATGTCAGAGAAGGACAGGCCCAGGTTCACACCACGGATGGTCACTCTGGTGCCCCCTTCTGGAGGTCCAGCCACTGGGGTCACCTGCAATGAGAAGAAAACTCATGTGATCTTTGTGAACTTTGAAAGAACAGATTAATGCTGAGAGGAGAATACAAAAAGACAATTCATTACACATACACACAGGAAGTGGATGTTATCATGTCATTCAATGGCCATTATCAGTTATGCATAATGCAAGTAGGTCAAAAACTCTTCTAATGAAGATAACAATGTGCATCCTAGAAGCAGCCCTTATTTTCACCAATGGATTGATTTGTTAGTGAAACAAACAAACAGTTAAACACATTAATGTTGTGCACTAAGTCTACCCTGTCATTCAAGTGGAGAGTGGGGTCATAATAATTTTACATTTTCAATTAACCACAATAATGTTGTGTCTACTGCTACGGAAATTACCTATTTGTTAGCCCTGCCTCATGAAGAGAGATGGAGCGGCTAAAGGTTTAAACATTTTTGAGTCAAGACTCGTGCAATTTTCTTATAAAACACATCTGTTTTTTGCAGATGTGACAAATACTAATTTTATTCCTTTGCGAATCATTCGCACAAACCCTGCCTTTATGTGATGGAATCTTCAGTGATCTACACTATTTTGCATGCTACAGAGAACACTAAAGCAGATGTTATTATCATTCTCCCTGGTTGTTATTAGCACTGTATGCATGTAGATAAGCAAATCCATTTCCTGGGTTTAAGCCTGTAAAAACTTTTGAGTAATGTTTATTTAAAAACTACAGTTGAACAACTCAACAAACGCTTTCTACAAAAGTTCTGTACTTTTTGGGTTTGCACAGTAGCAATGGACCATGCCATTTGAAATGTTACGATAACATCTGCAAAAGGCCAATAAATGAAGACAGAATAGAGTTCAGAGATTTAAAATGAACATTAACTGTCCTGTAAAACGCATGAAAAGTTTTGTCACAGGGAACCACTTAAATCTGCATAACCCAGATGTACAGTCATTTACACAGTTCATCTGCATACGCCTCTACTTGTACCAGGGTGTAAATGAACCTATTAAAACACTTCCAAATGATAATTGTTCATTGCATTGTGCTCCACTTTAATAGAACAGTATTACATCCCAGTAAAACTCATTGTAGCAACTTCCTACCACATTAAAGATGCATAGTGTATTAAAATTCTCTAATCAAGACTGCAGCAGATCTGCATGCTGTTGCCACAGGCAATATATCTAACATGAGGCCATTTCAGCTCTTGAAACAGCCCACCATCTCGTAAAACACAGTATGGCCAATCAGTATGACCTTGGCAAGGGATGCCAAAAAGCCTTCTGTGCCGTTAAAGCCCAAGAGAAGCTCGGTCCTGGAGTCTCTCCAGATGCAAGAGAGGAAATATCAAGAAAGAGAGATAGAAGAGCAGAAACGTAAACGTATTGTTACAATCAATAAACCATTTGTGTGCCGTCATGTAGAACTAAAACCAACATGATCAAAGTGAGAGCATGGCTGTTCACTGATCCAAGAGCTGTGCCATGCAGGAACTAGAGTTCCTGGGCATTAATCGTTGGTAAACGTTGGGGAGGAAGTAGATTAAGCGTTTATTGCTTCCAAAGAACACAAAACTGAAACAGAAAGCATCCCTAACAAAGTTGAGATGACAGAAGCAAAAAAGAAATCAATTAATTACGTAAATAAACTCCAACATCCTTTTAGCTAATCAAAAAGCTCCAATAAGGCCCAAACAATCAAGACTTTACTCTATAGTTGATTACAGTCTAGACGACTATTGCAACTTCAGAAATCATTCTCAACAACTCCATAAACAGAAAGCAGTCAACTTCTAACTACATTCAAATTCCATTCTCTTCAAACACTAGAAGTATTTAATGTGTGATCACCTTGACTTGTGCTCCGTCAACTGAACCATTGAGGATGCATTGTACATGTGTGAAAACAAACAGTTACCCAACTGAAGCATGTGTATGTTTGCTCTACTACTGTTCCGTTGTCCAACTGAGTTCAATAGAGAGAGAGAAAGAGAGAGAGAGAGAGAGAGAGAGAGAGAGGTAGTTTGCCCCCTATGCAAAAGACCAGCCATCAAGTTTTTCCGCTACTAAATATACAATAGTTAAAGGAAAAGCTTTCAAAAAAGCTTGGAAATCTCTGAACAATGTAAGCAGATGTGCTAGCCAATCAGTGCTAAGTGGTATGTTTATTCGTGAAGTGGAGGAGGAGGCTCTGGGAAAACTCTTGGTCAAAAAAACGAAAAGAATATGGCCTTTGTAACAACTTAAGACTTGCTTTGGATAGGCGAGCCATGTTTGTTTGCTTTGCATCACATAACGATGTATTCTTCCTTTTGGAATCTGACTCAGCAGAATCTTCCCTATAGATGTATGTGTGAGACGGGGCTTTCAAAATTGTGAAGAGACGCCAGTTTCTGTGATTTCAAACATCAACTTCAAAAAGATTGCATACAGCACCTTTAATGTATGCTGCAAAAAAAAGAGATAACAAGTCAAGAAATAAATGTTGACTCAATTTCTCCTAGTTTGATCACCTGCTTTTATAACATCTTGATTCCACTGAAGTCAGGGATGCCCTGAAGTCCCACAGTGAGGGGCACATTGTAGTACAGAGATTAATCAACGATATCTTTGAGAAAAATAGCATTATTTTGTGACATCTTTTACATAAATACACCAAAAAAACATGTGAAAAGGGAAATTTTATTAATGAAACAATCAAGCAAATATATGAGCTGATAATCTATTCATGTGGTGTGCTTTGATCTGCAGATCTCATCACATGTGTCAGATTCCTGCCCTCCCCCACCATGCGAACCGCTGCTCTGTCGGGCTATTCCGGACATCAAATAGGCGTTATTCATGCAGCATAACTATCTTTCCCATTGACTCGACACTTCAAAGTCTGGTTCGCCCACTCGGAGGTGAATGCGCTGCCTTGTTTGACCCGGCTGCAGCACAGCCACTGCTTCCACCGCTAACAATTTATGTTTGGTAGCAGTTTCTCAATCATTTCAAAAGAACCTCCGGAATCCAGAGTGAAAAGATCCTCAGAGCACAACGTTACCAATTCCACCACATCCAGAGGCCTGTCCATTTTTCTAGCACGCTAACCGCAGTGGTTAATTTTTTAAAGTCGGTTGATTTTTGCATGTAAAGAATTAAAAATAACTCGTGAACGGATGCTAAGTTAAGGAGCCATCCTAATGTCTAACACCAGTTCTCATGTTCGTGTCTGAATAGGGATGTATTTCCGGTCCTCGTGGGGTTTTCTCACTCTCAATTGCTGTGTATAATTAGGAAGCTGTAATGAAAGTGTGCAGCAGGGGGATGAGAGGTGTGATTTGTTTCCAAGAATGGAGCCTTTTCAGCTGATTCAAGCACGTCCCAAATTCACAGCGAGATGCAATGTATGGGTTTGATGAAACTCAGCTTAAGATTTGTTCTTGCTGCATAAACTGCACACTAAACACTTTACTTGCGCTTAAACGTCCGCTCGCTTGGCTCTGATAAAGACTGAAAGAAAGAGAATGGGCCTCGGCTTCGAACGGCAGCCAAGTAAGAGAGAAAAGAAAGGAGGGATTTGAGAGTGCTGCATCTTGGGTTATTCAGAGTTTGGTTGAGTGGAGGGTTCTTCTGTAAACAGACATGTGACGTTGAAGAAGGTTGTGTTTTACCGTAGCTCTGACAGGAGAAGCTTTGGTATCATTTATTCATGATGAGTTTCACTCTTTCCCTCTCGCTGTCACTGTCAGAGAATGTTACGGTGTTTCGGACATTATTTACAGAGGCTTTCTCCATGTTTGCTTCAAGTTCATGGATGGCTGGAGATGTTTTTTTAAGTGAACCGTTCAGGATTCTATCCCTGAATAGGAGTTTCGGAAACCTTACTAAAAAGACTACGAAAATAACAAGAAATAAGACTTTAGTTAGGCTTTCTGTCCGTTTTGTCAGAGTGAGCATTAGATATATCATAAAGTAAACCACAGGCTTGCAGTAATCAGGATACTGTTAAACAAACCATAGCATTGATAAATGCACAGATAAGCTCAATATCACTCTTTGATTGATCTCGAATGGGGAGAGCAGATGTCACTCTGATGCTCATTTGGCAAATAGATAGAACAGTTTTTTTTAAACACATTGTAACGTTCATGGAGGAGTAATTATACAGATATTGCAATTTTACATTAAAACTGGAAAAAGTGTTTTATGAAGACATTTTCAGACCATTTCTACTAATGTGCTTCCTGTGACGTAACCTGAGCTTCCAAACGCTTCGCAGTTTAGTCTGTGTAGTGAGAGCAAGTCTGAGAAAAAAACACTTTGAAATATTATGCAGGGCAGCACAGTGGCGCAGTGGGTAGCACTGTGGCCTTCCAGGTAGAAGGTTGTCGGTTCAAGGCTCGCCGGTGACCTTCCTGGAAGGAGTTTGCATGTTCTCCCTGTGCTTGCGTGGGTTTCCTCCGGGTACTCCGGTTTCCCCCACAATCCCAAAAACATGCGGTTAGGTTAATTGACTAATCTAAAATACCCCTTAGGTGTGCATGTGTGTGTGTGAATGTTGCCCTGCGATGGACTGGCGAACTGTCCAGGGTGTACCCCCGCCTCTCGCCCAATGTGTGCCGGAGATAGGCACCGGCAGACCCCCGTGACCCCGAAAGGGAATAAGCGGGAATGGAAAATGAATGAATGAATATTATGAAAACATTTAAAATGGCATAAAATTTGTCATATTTGGAATATTTGCAGCTGCTGGATCAAACAATAACATTGATAAATGCACAGATGAGCTCAATGACATTCTTTGCTTGATCCTGAATGGAGGCAGCAGATCTGGTGCTCGTTTTGGCAAATAGGGAAAATGATACTGGAAATAAAATGATGATTATAGGTTGACTGTAAGTAAAATTTGTTGCCAGGACATGCCCAGCGAATGTTGAGTTCTTTGTAATCCTGATATGAGATAAAACTAGTGCTGTAGCTTCATCTAAGTGTTTATGTCTTTGCTTCACAATCCCAATGACTCCCGAATCAATCTTAGACTTGGATTTTTAACCATTTTAACTTCTGAAACTTTATTTCTGCCTCACAGATCAAGCACCTTTTTCAGTTCATGGCCTCTTTAATCTTTATTTCCGGTCTAGGTCTGTATAATAAGCTTATGACGCACATGTTGCTTTAAAAGTATCAAAGAACATGACTCAATAGCAATATTTTGTAAACTGCTTTAAGAAATGTTTACGACTGATTCAAGATTCACACGTGACTGTGCTACAAAGCAGTGTCTCTGAGCCCATCTGAAGAAAAGAGCCTGACTTCCCTCAACATTCATTTGAAGTCAAAGCCTCGACTTAAACCTTATCAATATTAATGAGTCTTTAGAGGAGGGATAGAGTGCTGCTTAATAGAAGCGTTAATCATTCATGACTGTCATTTTCTTTATGCACATCCCACTAATGTTGATGTATTTGCCCAAATCAGCTTACACATGTCTATATTCAGACAAAAACACGACGAAAAAAGAAATTTGTCGGGAACAATTAACAGTGGAACGAGAGCACGTTTTCCTAAAAGAGTGGGACACTGAGTGGAGCAAATGGAAATTAGGAACGCGGAGAGATTAAAAATGGATGATTAAAAAACTTTTATACGAGTTTGCCTTAAGAGAAGAGCTCTTTTGTAGAGTGGTCTGTAGAGAATGCTCACGCTTGACTGAAAAAAGCCACCATTTGATGTAATGGAAGGATTTGTTCCTCGGCTGTGCATTGTACGAGACTCAATGGAGTATTAAAGATTACCAGATGCACACGGCGAATCAAGAATTACCGTTTAGGGATGTTAAACTTTAGTTTGTCACGCTGTCTGACTTCTATCTGACGATCAATGTATTTAAGGAGAATGTTGCCTCAAGAAGTTGTTGACAAACAAAAGTAGCCGAAGGACTCTGGTAGAATTATTAAAATGAGCTGTTTACAAAAGAGAACTTGAATACATGTCTATGAAATCAGAAACAAAGAGTGAGAGTGCAGCTATGAAATTGCAGAGCTATAATTGGCTGATCTCTCCTCTTGAGACGGGGCTCAAAAGATATTAAAGATATTAAATTGTGTTTCACAAAAAACATTTACTTCATTTTCAACAATAAAAGTGTACTTTTAGCATTTGGGCACTTCCTGTTTCAAAAGGAACCTTATGTTTCTTCGTACACGTCTTTTATGTCACAACAAAGTTTTGTTTTGATTTGTATGTTGTATATACATTTGATTGTGCTCCCACTGTTAACAATGATCACCGTAGACAATAATAGACAATGTTGTGAAGAATCTGCGGAAAACTTTCACTCTAAACTCTAACAAATGTTTTTCTGTGCATATCTCTTTTCATGCAATTCCACTCACTGACATCTCATTAAATTCATGGCTGACCACACCCCTTTTCCCTGGGTTGTTCGAATATGAGTTGTGAAAGCACCCTGCTCAGTCGGGGATGTTGTGATACTTTACATTCTGCATCTGGGTCATGTGTAGACAGCAAAAACGTTTTAGTTAGCTCTGGGGGTGGGGTTTGTTATTGTTGTCACGCTCAATCGCTGCTTTGTTTACTAAGACAAAGTGTCTTTGCAGTCAATGCTGAACACTCGTTTTAAAAATGGCACAACTTGTACAGATTTTGTACAGATGAAGTTTTACCCATTTAAAGACCAAAAATACAGTTTTTAATGGTGACTGGTACACAATACAAGACTGGTCATCTGGTCACTTTTTTCTACCCCTGTAAAAACCCTGGAGCCTCACAGTCCTGAAAATGCATAAACTTATTTTTACACTATGTAAAAGAAGCTGGCATTTTTTGTTATAATTTAGTTTTTTTTTTTTTTTAATAAAACCAATTAAAACCCAAACACATCTTCAGCTCACTGAACCAAGAGCTTCAGAACACCAAATAAAATCATTTCCTCTCCGTCTGCCATAGCTCTCCACCTCCATCCTTAATGAAAACAGACAACAGGAAGTCATAACCCTTACTTTTTAATTGGTTTGTGTCACATGGGGCAGCGGCTTGTGATCTTCAGACTACAAACAGCCGCATGAATCAGTGAAATACATGGCGCGGGATCTTTAAGTGCAGGGCACTGGTGCATTACCTGAACTAATTAAACACCATGTATTTCCCAGATCTCCCAGCAGACTCTCACACACCTCCCTCAGTATGCCATCAACGTTCTAATATTGGGTTAATTACAAAGAAATGTGAGATGTTTACAGCTTGCGAGAGTATGAATGAGTGACAGAAAGAGAGACATGACTTTAAATATGTAAATAATGAGCTCCATCAGGCTGCAAGGTAGAGATATAAGCTAGAACTAAAGTCATCTTAAGATGTTGTTTTTCATATTCAAGTGATTGATTAAAGTGACATGTGGAGTACATTGGGGGGGGGGTGCCCTTGGTGGTCTTTAGGGTGTCGTTAGTGAACGATTTGTTCAAAAAGAACAAATCTTTTTAGTGACTCATGAAGAACAACTCTTCCAAGTGAATGATTCATTCTCGGCATCTCCTTCATCATGCGATTCCTCCCCCACCCAGAGACAAACGTAGAAGAGAGCCCTTCTACCAAATATCTCGTTCATATCATTCTCAATGCTTCCCGGATATTTAAAAGAGAAATTTATTTGAATCATTCACATGGGATTTTATGTGGTATTGTGGTGTTTTGCCGATATAATACTTAAATAATTTTTCTCTGCACATGGCGGGAACATAATGGATTTCACTGAAACAAACGACCCAATCTTAACATTTTGGAAGTATTGTAAGAAGTGTTAAGTTTGAGTCGTTTTAGGTTTAATTTCCCTTATTATTGTATTTCACTCACTTGTCTCAATTGTTTTCGAGTAATCTCGTTGAAGACTTAAGGTAATGAATATTTACGGATGAACGAAAAGAATGAATCGTTCAAAGAGTCACCAGAATAAACAAAACTTCCCATCACTAGTGGCCTTGGCTGGTATTGCATTTGATGGTTGAGATGTTGGACTTTTTTTGTAATGAAATTACAAACGAATAACTAAATAAAGTTAATAAATAAAGTCCATTGCACTTTTATTTAATTCTTTGTTTTTTCTTAAATCGGAGCTAAACGGCCAGCTGAGCGGCTAGTTAGTTGGCGCTCAGACCTAAGTTAATCTGCTAAAAAATGGATATCCGTGATTATTTTACACCAAATAAAACTTCAAGCTCGACATTCTGCTGCTGTATTCGGTGTCAGAGTTCTCCCATTCCCATTGGCCGAGTGTTGGTGACATCACTTGGATTCGGTGGCACTTAATGCGGCTTAATTGTGTTATTTAATTAATGCGTTGTGTTTTAAAAAAGCATCTTTGATTAAACGGCCTCTTTTACCTCTCTAATCATTACAGTAGCATCTTTTATTAAATAAAATGAACGTTAGGTTTTTGTCTCTCTTCGCTAAGCCTATTTTTAAAAATCAGTGCCCCCCAATCAAAAATGTCAAACTCCGCCAATGATTGCTCTGTCTCATTCCTTCTCCACGCACACAATTATTTCTACAACTTTCAGCCGGGAGGTTTGTTTCTGTGGCTCACCTCAGTGATGCGAGGGTTGGTGCATTTGACGTTGGTGCTGGCAAGGTGGAGCCAGCGGCTGGTGTAGGGGTTGTTCATGGGACAGTGCTGGCGTAGGGTGCAGCGGCCCTCCATACTGCACCATCCACACTGGAACTTCCTCTCAGCTTTGAGACACACGCCACAGCTGTCGCGCTGGGCACCGCACTTGTAGAGATGCACTGTGGGAGGCAGAGGATGAGGCTTCATTCATCTGAAGGGGGTGCCCATTTCTTTATTTCCAAGTTATGAAAACGTGTAACATAGTAAAGCTACTGTGTAACTGGTTTTGTTTAAAAAAAAAAAAACTGTTGCAGTTCAGACTTAACCTCCATAGATGCTGCTTTAAAAGAGGTGTTTATTTTCTGTAGAGGACAGGCCTCTTGATCTGAATTCAGGGTCGTTTTTCTTGTAGGTGATTAACACAAAAGCACTGCTTGATTTTTTTCATCATTATCAGCTGGTGTGTAATAAACCTGCAAACGTGTTTTTGGTTCTACAATAAGCATTAAAAAACCATCCAAAGCTTCCCAATGAAAATTGTCCAGTTCTGACAATCATGTTTACAAGCTGCCTCTGATTTAAAAACCACACACTTCATTCAGATTTTTAATTTGGTTTTATTTATTTATTAATCCATTTCCTTTTTTTACATATTTATTTTTATTTATTTGTATTTTCTCTCTCTCTCTTTCTCTCTCTCTCTCTCTCTCTCTCTCTCTCGCTCTCAAGTAATCCATGAATGGGAAAAAGAAGAAGGATAAATATGTTTAATACACTTTGCGTGACTATTTAGTTAAAACCTTTTTAAACTCTTAGAATTTTTTGTTTTCTTTTGGAAAAACCTCACTGTCAATATTTTTTTTATTTTTTATTTTTGTAAAACAAAAAGCATTTAGTTTGGGTTAATATAGAGGACAAATGATTTCTCTAAATTGACAAAACACATGTTTTTATGTTTTATGTTTAGTGTGAATCTTTAATCAAATTTCACCACTAATAACAAACACGTTTCTCTGCTCATTCTATATTTCCACAGACTGCTTACACACTACAGCTCTTTTAATTAAATGGTAAAGAATATCAGATGTTTAAATGAATAAAAGACACCAATATGAACTTAAAGGCCTTATCTGGAAACACAGAAGTGTATTTTCCAATTTCAAATCACCAAACGATTTCCTGTTTCTGTGAGATTTACCTTTAATGTTCTCAGGGTTGTCAATGATGAAGTTTCCATTCCACACCACAGAGAAATCCACCGGCAGCTCGCTGATTCTCATGCCTTCATACAGATACTGCCAGAGAGAAAGAGGCAGTGATTACCTTTCAACGACACTTCAGTGTGAATTTGTACAAGCCTTTAAAACTGAACAGCAGTTAAAGTATTTAAAAATCAACTTGACAGTGCATCGTGAGCCAATGACGAGGAGTGACAGGACATGGAGCCCGAGAGCACGCACTGACCCACTGAGAACGAGCCAAGAGCAAGGGAAGGCAAAAGAAAGGTCTCTTTGGGTTACTCTACACTTGCATCACCATTCTGTGAAATAAAGAAGTCTTGCAGCATTTCAACTTGGACACTGAGCTGCGGCCGCCTTCATCTTTGCTCGCAGAGACTGTGGAAGGGCTGCGCGTCTGTTTGAAAGAGAATAGCAAAACAAAAAAAAGCAAGAGCTGGAAAGGTGAAGCAGAATCTGCCACCAATGCACCAAAGATGGCTTCAAACCCCACAATCTCTACAGAGCATCTAAAGATAGCGACAGAATGCTGATATCAGTGAAAGTGATGCCGATATTTTTAAAACGCTTTCAATAAAACCAAATCACCGAAGGAGCTCTGCTGGAGGTGTTTCCGAACATCTAGCCTCAGATCTTCGGTGGATGTAGCTTTCTCACTTCCTTCTCCCTCAACACCCGATGGTGTTGCGTTCAGTGCCATCTTGTGTTTTTATTTCCACTGAAGGTAGTTTGGTTTACCATATTTTGGCCTGATGTTTGGTGTCGTTTTCCTGCTGCAGAACCATTTGTGGCTGATTGTTTGCCTCTTGGATAGATACAATTTGCACATATGTACACCCCAAACATTCAATGAACGTCCACCGTGCTTAACTTTTGCTGCAGACAGAGAAGAGGACCTACCGAGCTGTTCTGGCACTGGACGCTGGAGCTGTTGAATCGGAGCGCCGTGACTCTGTGACTGACCCCTTGTATGTGCAGCACACACTCGTATCCCCGCTGACCCGACTGAGGCTGCGGAAGATTCCGGGCTTTCAGTGTGATGGGCTTCACCTCTCCTGCTGGGATCAGGATCTCTTCAGAGCGGACCAGTTGAGGACAGTCCTAAAGGAGGGCAAGGCTCGAGAGGTGAACAGGCAATCTAATAAAACCTTCTCACTCAACTAAACAAACAACAAGGTCTTGGTCGCCTTTTAAAAGCTTTATCCTTGAATGTTTTTCAGAGGGAAGAGCAACTATCATCTGCCATTCACTGCATTAGAAGAGTAATGTTTAAAAAAAGTATTTTATTTGAGTATTAAATTTATTCAGTATTTTATTTAACACAACCTTTACATCCCAAATAATAAGAGTATATACGAGATTGAAATGGAACACAAAAAGTGCCAATAAATTTTACTGTAATTAAAAAAAGTAACAATAAAAATGTACAAATATGTATTTTAATTGTGAATTAAAAAGATGCAGCCTTTGCACAAAACCTATATTTTTCTATATAATGCATTGATGCCGTAAGGTGGCCTAAGCTAGAAGGTTGTCATTTTGTTCGTATTCGTAGTTTCCACCAGGAGTTACGCTTGAATTGATTTGGTGTTAAGTGTTTACAAAAGACAAAATAAAGTAGAACAAACCCCTAAAACAAACCCCTAAAATAATTTAGTTTTAGTTCCTCTCGGTAGGAGTCGCTCTGTTTGTTGTGTAACCATGGCAACGGATTACATTATGGCGGACGTGATGATGTCACTGCTCTCGCTTTATAGATGTTGATATGCTCAAAGAGGTAGTAATTCGTAGAAAAAACTTTTGTTCTCATGAGTTTTGGATGACTTTCTGTAACCAGTTTGAGATGTTTTGGGATTTTTACTGGTGTCTTGAAGGAGAACAGCCATGTGTGACATCACGATATGCAAGTCTAACTCTTCCGGTTTCATTTTTAAAAAAGAGTGAAAGAAATCTTAAAGAAAGAAAAGTCGCCAGCGCTCTCATTAACGGTTAAAGAGGTCTAGCTCCTGTGATGTAGTGGCCGGTCTCTTTCCTTCTCTCCCCACTCTCCCTTTCATTTCCTGTCTTCCTCTACTGTCCCGTCTAAAAATAATAATGAAAACAAAGTTAAAAAATGAATTAAAAAAGGCTTAAAGTATGCCCTCTAGTGGCGAAAAACTACATATTTGGTTTTAAAACTCTTTAAAAAATCTTAAAATGTGGTACTTTGTTCATACATTAAACAGATTTCTATTACCTAGAAGAACATTGACCTGGCTCACCACGTCCTTGATGATATGTTGTGCTATATTAAGCTTGAGGAGAACAATTATCTCCCAAAAGAAAATGGTTAATAATACAAAGTTTCTGTACATGCACATAAATAATGCAAAGGCAGGCGCTGTGATTGATGGTGCACCATGAGGCCAGTGTGGGTGTTTATCTTGTGCATGTGGATGGTTGGGGGAAAGTGGAACGCTGGTGTGTGCAGAGAGAGAAAATATTGTGGATATCGACCGCTAATTGCTCTCTGCAAGAGGGTGAGCGAGTGGACCGGGCGTAATGTACAACATTGATGAGCGGAACACCTGCACACGCTTTCTCTCTAGCTCGGTGACCGTCAAATTCCTCTGCTATTCTTGGATGCTCCTCCCCAAGGATTGTGCTCTCCACTAGAGAGACTCGGACCTCGTGCGCAGTGTGTGTTTGTACCTCAGAGGCGTTGACACGTCCCTCTTGGAAGGAACAGCTGGACGGGTCATGGGTGCAAAGGTTCCTGTACTTGCACCAGTGGCAGCGGAAGGAACTGGTCACACAGGACAGACACCTACACAGATGGAGAGAGAAAGAGCATTACTTTTACCCAAAAAATCTCTGATTTATTATCCAATGCCTTCAGAGTTCAGATGAAGATCTGAGCATAAACTGCTTTTAGATTAGCAAGCTATGCCTTGGAGACTGTGTCCTTGACCTTTGTGGCTTTCTTCTGAATATTTTAAAGAGTGCTGTGGATTTGAAGGTGGAGGGGAACAACATTGTGTCTCTGAAAGCCACATGCAGATGTGCTGCAGCTTTGCAAAGGTTACACCTCAGATGTACAATTATCACTCTGGTATTGCGTTTTACAGGCTGTATAAAGACGTGGAGACGTGCTGTGGCACGCATTTTTACTCCAGAGTCTCTACTGAAAAAAGCTAGACTCGATTTATCAGCTTAAAAAAAGGTTCATCTGTATCGTGATTTCATTTAGAATGACGTAAACACAGCCCCGCAGACACAACCAGAGTTCAGATGAAGATAAATCTGCTTCCATTTCTCTGCAACTTTATTTCGTTATCGAGATTTAAAGCTGCAGCATGCAAACCCTGAGACAAGGCGGCAATACTTGTGTATTAGCATGTCTTTTTGTGTGCATTGCTAAGTATCCCATTCATCATTCATATGCAGAGGAGAACAGAACAAAAACATCCATCCATCTAATGCCGAAGCATGACTTGTTCTATTTGTGGAGAACCGTCATGTGTGTTTGATACTTCGAGAAGCGGTAAACCTCTACAGCACGCAGGCATCCAAGAGATTGTGTTCAAAGCATGCCTTTTAAATTATGAACAAGTGTTTACGCTAAAATATTAAGCAGTCCCGGGTCTGCGTTGGGGTCTGAATGGTCAACACTAAAGAACAATGAAATGTGAAGAGAAGTCACGTGCTCTTGTCCTGAAGGAAAACGAAAGGCGCGGGTTTTTTATTTAAAGAGTCTTTCAGGAGGGGGGGGGGGGGGATAAACCAGTTAAAAACCAGCCTGTTTCAACAGAAACAAGTCACTGCGAACACTGGGAGATGTTTTTATTCCTTTGACTGATAACATTTGTTCATAGACTTTTTGGAAATACCCCAAAAAGTCCCAGATGGACCACCCTCTTGACGACCGATTTATGGATATTCAGCAGTTTATCTCCAATTACAGTTGTGCCACCTCTTGATAGCCCAATATTGCGTACTTGGAAGTGTTGTAGGTCATCTTGGGGTCAAGAACTTTGGTAAACACTCTATATCTTCCTCACAGCCATTTATGGACTTCTGGAAATATTGTAGGCCCAGTTGGAGTCGTGGACATTGGTGAACTCTCTTTAACTTCTTGAGCGCCCATTTATGGACCTCTGGAAGTATTGTAGGCCATGTTGTAGTCGTGAACATTGGTGGACAGAAGATTTATGGATATCCGGCCCTGAAATGTCCTGTAGATTTTGATTCCTTCCCTCATGGGTTGGCCCACAGACCTACATCCTTATAACACCTACATCTCTATTACAATAATGTAAATCATTGCTTAGTAACATGTGAGTAATGCATTGTTTTGTAATTACAATCACAAAAATATGTCAAATATTGAAAGATAATTGCAAATCCTTAAGGTTATAGAACACAGGGTGTGTATGAATAGTCAGATGCTAATACAACCTGGTTGTAATCAACTGAATGGCAGTGGAGAAAAAAAAGGGTGAGGGAGTGTTTCAGCGCCAGCCAATCAGTGTCCTTGGAAGCGAACTCTTCCTGTAGCTTTTAGAACGCTTCCAGTTACTCTGATCTCCAGCATTGAGCAGCATCTGTTCTCTGCTGAAGGCCTGCTTTGGAGTGCGGTTACTAACACTCACGAGAGGCTACGGTTGTGTGCTAAAACACATAAACATGCTAAAGGGGAGCTCAGGAGCATGGCAAACAACAAAGACGCAAAGCTCGCTCAGACACACGCGCCCTCCTGGAGAGGAGAGAGGCAGTCCAACTCTATTCTCTCTGATCCGTCATCACAGCAGATGAAGTGGAACTGAATGGTGACAGACAGCGATGCCTCCATCCGGAGCCGCCAAACCCCCTCAACACTTAGATTCAGCAATTCAGACATCTCCCAGCCTCAACACTTGAGAGATGTCAAGCAATCAGTCGCAGTTTGCCGTAATGGAGGCTTTTTATAGCCATGAGTCTCTCGATAGTCGAGGATAAAGAAGCGAAAAAATGACACGGTGAGAATGTGGTCGGCACCAAGCACAGTCTTGATGAAATCTTCTTCTGCAGCAATTGTAGATTTTCCATGTTACCTGATACATTTCAAGCATCCCCTGTGGAGTGAATTGGTGGTACATAAATATACACAAGGCGGAAAAAAAAGACTTTACAGACTCCCTTGGGATAAATGCTCAACATTCTTGTTTTAAAAAAAACCTGTTTTTTGTTTGTTTTAAATTGCTAATGCTGAGGATTTGTTATCCATGGACAGGTGAGTTTCCCGAAAAACTCTTCTAAAGCATAATGCTTCCACCCCCATCCACAACTGAACATTGATTGATCCAATCTCTAGTAAGTCTATGTCTTACTTTATAATAAACCAACTTCACTCAGCAACATGCATGGAGATTCTTGTTAGCATAGTTGATTTTAATACATAAACAACCAACACAGCATTGATAAATATGACTTAAAAATGTCCTTTAGGTGGAACTCTGCTTCATTTTGAGCAAAACCAGTGTCCAAATATGCTTTTTTTTAAATCACTCTACACTAAAATTAAGACAAAGAAAAAGATTTGCTCTTCCAAACACTGGCTCGCTCCTTGGTTCCCGCTATATTTTCAGAATAGTCTCTGATTGTTGGTTTTGTAGCTGTATGACCTGGATCTTGGGATTTCAACTAGTGTGCAGCCAGCTGTGGCTTTGCTTTCTTTGATAAAGCTAGCACGAACAACGTCAGAGCTTCACAACAGGGAGAGGTCAAATGTTCACAAACGATGGGTATTTGTAACTTGGGTTTTCTTTGTCAGAAAGTCCTGAAACCTTTCGCCGTAGCTTTGTTATTTCATCAGTTCTCAGTGCATGGCCCTGTTTTACGTGGAATAAATTATTACCTTCACAGAATAGACAGTCTTAAGAAGTTTGGATGTTTAAACAAGATTGTTGTGTATCAAACATGCGTCATGTTTTTGAGAAGATCGTATACTCACAGCTGGTGCACGCTGCAGTTGTAGAACTTGACCTCGGTGCTGATAAGCATCTGACCTGTTTCCTTGGAGTTCAGCCTCAGCTCCACACCCGACCAGTCTGAAAAGAGAGCAAGGGATGAGCGCGGAACTCTGCTGTTTGCACTGCCACCCTTCTTTCAGCTTGCTTCATGCTCAAGCTGTCTCTTGATTAATACTTGGCATTCCGAGCATGGCATTTTCACAGTCTTGCAGAGCCTCGAGCAGCTCTGCAGCGCATGGCATCCAAACCGATAAGAGCATGTTTTCTTTTTTTCCTAATAGTGAAATACACAGCTGAGCCTGCTTTAAACGTGAATACAGCCTGCAGGCGGCAGCGTGGATATAATGGTGAGAAACCTCAGCCAGGCCTGTAGTATTTGGCTGTGAAGACCCAACACTCCTTCTCCACCAGCTTCAACTTCTCATGCTGAAAGATGCACCAGCACAGACTTGTAACCAGGGTGCCGTGAGTTTTTACACACGTTCTTTTACACACGGATCATTTAAAAACATTCATCTATTTTTGGTGCATATGGCACGGACAATAATTGGCACACAATCGTCAACAGCCACCCTTCTTCAGCCGGACGTTTACTGGAAACAAACTAGGTCTGTTTGCAACTCAACAAGCAGGCACTTCCTCACAGGAGAGATGCTCAAACGCTTTATATTAAGCTTTATTTGGCCAGGAGAACCGCAGCAAATATGAAGCACCGGGGGATTCGATGACATTTACCTGAGGGAGCTCACTGATTGGATAACGCTATGCTGTGCCAGAGCGCCGGGGTCGTGGGTAAACAGAGCTTTCATTTGCTGTGTGCTGGAATGGGATTATTGAGATTCTGGTAATCACAAGCAACTTCTGCTGCATTTAAAGCCATCTGCTTCTCCACGGAGACACGGCGATGAAAACATGAAGGAATTTGTTGGTCTTGCTGCGTAAGCATCTCTTACAGCTTGGTAATCATTTACAGTTCCATTAAGTGTGTTTCTGTAGCTCCTCCCCCATTTTGCTGAGATTAGAAAGTGGAGTAAAATTGGTTTTGCTTTAATTTGAGCCTCTATCTGCTTTTGTACCTTTGACCAACCAGACTTTGCATGATGCAATCAATTACAGGACCTGATTGAAGCATGTCTAGATTCAGGTGCGGTCTGATGACAGAAAAGGTTTTATTTCTGTAATATTTCCTGAAAATGCTTATTTTGTGGTAGAAACACAAACCCTCACAACATTATGTTTTGCCCGCCAACAAATTCCAGTTTCTAGTTCCATTTAAAGTAGCCTAAACGAGAGGCACCTGACTGGTTAAGCTCCACCCACTGAACATTCAGCCACGCCCACATGTAATCTCAATGGTTGTACGCCCTCACGCTAACCCTATACCTAATCCTAAACCTAATGCTAGTTATATTACGTTTCAACATTCAGTGGGTGGGGCTTATCCAATCTGCAGTCAGTGGCACTGAAAGATTGAACAGAAAGATGGTTTATGACAGTGACAACAGTGGGCTGCAGGGGGTGCTGTTGTGCTCTAATGTTATCAATTGAGATATTTTATTGTTTATATTATTAATGATCAGCAGTGGAAATAACTATAAATGCTGTTTTTTATCTTTTAAGATGATTTTTCGGACTCTATGTCATTACAAACATCACATTTCAGCAGCGACTAGTTTGAGCAAAGTTCACTTCATTTAAAGACTATTTTCAGTCTGTGAAAGGTCCTAAAGGCTGTTGTACTCCGTAAAAAAGAGAATACAATGAGAGCGAAAGATTGACTTTAAAAAGTGATTTATTTGCATTGAAATGTTACACACAATTGTAAATGAAATTCATCATGTTTGTGGATTGTGTTAAAAACAAAGAAGGTTGTGCCTTATATGCATGTTTTTTTTTTTTGTTTTTATGCAAGTCTCAAGCTCTCTTCTGAAGTTCCTTGTTATTATCATATTTATTGGTTATGTTACGAAACTCTCTCTGTATCTCTCAGTATCTCTCTCAGTTTGAATCAAATTTTAAATATTTTGTGCAAACAGATCAACATTTTTCAAAATAAAAGAATAGGCTTAAAATTTTTGGAAACGGAAATTATTAATTAAGTTAAATTAACAGTTTTCTCTTTTTTGGGTGTGTTTAAAAACAATAAACAGGTGATTATACATTTCTTTTCATTATTAGATACAAAAAATGAGTTAACTTACTTTTCGTTTTGCAATGATCACAAACTAAAATGGCATAGTTTTGTCATTTTCTGAAATGCAGAATTTGAGGTTGTTTTTGGTTGTCAAATGAAAGGAAATAAAACACGTGAAATATATCTGTCTGTGTTTCACTTTTCAAATGGATTTGAACAGAAATAAATCAGTTTAATAAAACAGTTGTCATAACATTTGAAGTATATGACCAGCACCATGGGCGTCTACATGAGAAGATTATTGGGGTAAAGTACCTCATTATCCCTCCTATTTAAGCTGTAAGCCAACCACATCTCCCCAAAAGTGGGATTGGGAAATAACGTTCCAGTTGTGGTCTTAAGAATGAAACCAAGAGCTGTTGTGGATTCAAGAAGCCCTCTCTCATCTTCTTCTCTCTCTCTCTCTCTCTGGAGGTATGCTGGTTAGGTAAAGGGCAGAGGCCTGATCACCTGTAATCTCTGTAAGTGTGTGTTAGAGCACGCCTGTGGCCCAGGGTTCGAGGCAGCTCATTAGAGCCGGGCTGCACATGGCTGGTGGGATCGATGATGCAGCTCGAGTGCGCACCACTGAATCAAGGCTTCATTAGGAAGCTACTGCTGTGGACACTGGGGAGGTCTATTAATAGAGCATCTCTACCAGAGAAGAGAGATCGCTTCCCCGAGGAAGACAGGTAGAAGGAAGGGTAAAGAAAAACAAAAGAGATGCCACAGAGCTGGAGAAAGAGTTTGAATAAATCTACCTTGATCAGGGGGAAGGAGGGGGACGTCTTTAGCAGCAGGAGAGATGCAGAGGATTTGATTTCCATCCACTCTCCCCTCGACCTCCGTCAGGTTCCCAAAGGAGCAGGTGATTCCAGCGGAAAGGTCTGGAACGTCGGTAACTTTCACCAGCAGCTGGATGGAGCAAACGGAATCCAAGTTAGAGAGCATTTCCCGCTGATATCTGTGTTGTACCATACTTCTCTTTTTTTAGAACGTTGAATTAATCGTATTGGTCTCCAACAGAATAGGATCCTTCACCACTGACTACCTCATAAAGATTGTGGCTCAAAGAGAGATGAAGCTAGCCATCGAACAATCCTTTCTTTTCTTTCTCCCTTTGAAGTCCATCTCCTGCATTTCACACAAATGCTCTCCTTTACACCCGGCTCTCTGAAGTTCTTCTCTGGGGAATGGCTGACACACAGGATGGAGCTCAGAGGCTATAAATACTCCTATTTGACATGCCAGGAGCCAAGTGCACGGCAGTAAAGAAGAGCACAATTACTGAGGTGTTTACCGGCCTGGTTTCGATGCGTCTCGGGGCTCTTTTTCAAAGGATTGGGTCAGAGATGAAAAATAATGCAGGTGATTTATTCCCGACTGTATGAAATCAATGCATCGTGACAGTTACATCCACAGTATCAACATTTTTTTCTGACATCACTGACGACACCCTAGCAACCAAACTGCTTACCCGAGCAACCAAATTTTCTAAACTTTAACTCAACCTTGGTATATGATAGAAGTTGACTTATTTTACTTATAGTAAAACAGAGAACATTGTATTTTGTCACTGACCTTCCATAGCAACCAGACTGTTTACCATAGTAACCAATTTGAGATATCTCTATCTTAGCTTTGGAAAATCATAGAAACACGGGGTTGGTTTATTTTACTCATAGTTACATGGGGTGCAACGTTTTTGGTCACTTACCCCTTCATAGCAACCAGGCTTCTTACTATAGCAACCATATTGGCATATCTCTATCTCAGCTTGGGAAAATGATTGAGAACCAAGAAACAGTAGTTGGTTTATGTCACTCATTGTGACATTAGCTTGAAATGACAATAAAAAAATACATCTAGTATTTATTTTTATAATTCTCAGCATAGGTCATATCAGTAAAATCTTATTGTATTGCAATTAGAACCACTTGACTCTTGTGGATTTGCTCTCGCGTTATGTATAAAATATTTAAGATGTTATAAAGATATATTTATATAACATTTAAAGGAAATTGCACACAACTAGTGAAGAATTAAGAGTTTTCGAGGTTTCATTCCAAGCACAAGGCTGTTCCTGGGGATTTAGAGCATCTGTGACTGTGCTGCTCTTAGAGTCCGATGGCGATATTGGGTGTCGATTTTTATACCTTTGCTTGTTGCCATTTGCTCTTGGACTTCTTGGAAAATCTCCTAAAAATTCCCCATTTGAGAGTCCATTTATGGTCATCGAGCAGCAGCGTAAGCTCAGAGGAGTCATGGACACTGGTAAACTTTCTGTTCCCTCTTGCTTTATATCAGTGATGTCCATCAAGTTCTTACTCCTCGTGTCACAGATCGTCCCATAGTCTGATGGTTAGAACATCCTCTACATGTCTACTACAGCAACTTAACTTAAGCTTTTGTTTTGTATCTTAAAGAAGTTACATTTTATGAGTAATGCTTCATTACAATCTCCAGATGTATCAAATATTAAAGGAGAAATGTTATTATTTCATTCCAATTATGTAATCACGCCATTATCCCGCATCCTGCGTGTTCACACAAATATATTGACTTGTTTTCTGCTCCTTGATAATTTCCCACATCTAAAATGACATCTAATTACCTCAAAACACACGGATGTTCTTTCTGCACTCTTTAGTCTTGTGCACTGTGAGCTACAATGACAGGGTTGCTAATTAGCCGTCTTGTTATTCATGCAAGACACACAAACCATCTCCAAACATCGACACAAAGACATTGTTTATGGTTGGAGCGCTCGATGAAGCACCGTCTGACCAGAACAACATTGTCACGAGGTGTGTTCGGTGTCTCCACGTTTTGCCTTTGCGCCGTTCCTTTTTTTCACCATGACAGCCCATGTACAGGGAAGGCTAATTGTTGCTAGCATTTCTAATAAAGGTAATTTGATTGTTGTGCAGCATTTCATGCTCCTTGGGCCTTCTGTGTATGTGTATGTTGTCATGGCGATGGTCTCCCTTCACGGTGCGATGCGGTGAGCAGCAGTGACCCTGTTGTCATGTTGTCGAGTGCGACAGAAACATCTAATTTAGAACTGGACGCCTCATTATCGTAATCAGCAGCCTGTGATAGCGCAGTTCTATCAATTATCGGGACACCAGAGTTTCTTCCTTAAGAAACACTTCTTGGATTGTAACAGTGTGCTTTTTGCTTGACTATGAATTATGGAGCTGAAAGAGATGAATAAAGCCAAGGGTCATCATTTCGGTTTCCTTGAATGCATCGCCTACAGGCACCCTCAAACTTCTTTGGTTTCTCGCCCACACAGAGGTCTGTGATAACAGATAGCCCTCCCACACAGATGCCTTTCCAAATCCAAAAGTGTTTATCTTGACATCGCTCCCTGAAGGCTAATACTTGCTACTGTTTCAGGCTGGATGGAATCTTAGGATCACCCTGAGCTCGGTGAAGTGTGTAGTGTTGATGTTTTGTGCGGAGTCTCACCGGGACGCTGGGTTCTGACACGGCGATGCTGTCTGGGTACACCGTGGCTTTCACACACTGACTCAGCGTGGCAGCAAAGCGATATGGCTCATTTGCACGCTCACAGCGATCTCTTTGGGAACACCTGTTGGAGAGAAACCAAGGCATTGAGTTTAGCCACAAACCAAAGTCGTACCAATTTGTAGACCCACCTGACTTCCCAAAATAGCATAACATTCTAGATTTAGAATGGATCTCTTGCTTTCCATGTGTCATGGAAAAAAAAAATCTGTGGTCTGGCTAAAGTTTTTCTGAAGTTCCAGGATTGGGGGAATGGAGACACAGAGACCAGCTCTCTCAGGTTTCAGAACAAGTTTATTAGGGGCGACATCAGGGCTATACAGATACAGATTCGTCCCTCTGGGAAAAAAAAAACAGTTGATCTCCGAATCCCATCACATGTTGTCAAAACAACGGAGGCCATCCAAGTTTCTTTGGCTCCCTTCCATTTCATTTTGACCTTGGCCTAAAAGCAGGCCTGAATGTCCCACAGAACGGCTTTAAAATGCTACTTTATTAGCTTTAAAACACTTAGAGGGGATAATTCCTGAGAGTGAACAGCCTGCTGCATGTCTCCCCCTCAGCAGAAGAAGGGGACATGTACTTCAGTCAACTTTATTTACTTCCTGTTCTCAGAACAATACAAGTCAAAAATATTTTTCTTTTGCATTTACTTGAACTCAAGGGTGTGATAAAGAACATCTGGATCTGGTCCTCTGAGAACGGAAGGTTAGATTGTGGTAGAATGCCTCGTGTAATGAACGATGTGCTTTTTTTCTTCTTTCACTTATCCAGGCTTAGTGCCCAGTAAGCAGCATCTCTCAGACTTCCCTCTTCCCAAAGACCTCTTCTAGTTTATCTGGGAGGACACAGAGGCACTCCCAGCATGTCCAAGGTCTTCCTGGCAGCTTCTTCTAAGAGAAACCTTCCCCATAAATCTGCTCAGGAGGCATCCGAACAAATGCTTGGGTCACCTCAGCTGGAGAAGAAGTCACTCTACTCTGTTGTTTTGGTGGACTGTTACCGGGATCATATCCTGATGGCGATGGTAAAGGTAAGAATGAACAGAGATCTTTGCCTCAGCTCTATCTCCAAAACATCTCTGATTCCATGGTCTCAAGAAAATCATCAGGGAAAAGGTCACTGCACCAACTTGTAGGGAAAAATGTCATTTAGATAACAAGTTTCGGGAGGGGCTTATTAAGACTAGACAATTTATCCACCTCTTTTGATTTCGAAATGAGATTGGTCAAGCTACTGGTTTTTTACATTCCTAAGCTAAGGTGTTCATGGATCCTGTTCTTAGCCTGTTTTTTGGACTTCTTACTTGGACAGCTTGCCTAGTTCGATTCGGTACATGCTCATTTTTTTTAGACTTGTTCAAACATGTATTTGATTCTGGACTCTTTGAGGTTCAATCTTGACTGTCGTTGATCTGGATAAACGTTCACGCATTCCAAAAGATGGATCTTTTCACTGCTGCTGTCGAGTTGAGTTGCTGTCCGTGGTGCTGAACCCATTACTAGTGAGTTCTTTTTCCAAAAAAATGAGCTCATCACACATCCCTCGAAAGCCTGAGCTCATGTTTGAGTCATGTTCAATTCCACACACAACCCTCTCATTTCTAAGGACAGTAATGGCAATGCTTCTAAGATGCAAAATCACATTTTGTGTAACATTTACAACAAAGATGAAGCTTCTGCAGCTATGAATCTTACTGATCTTGGGTTAGACTGATGGTGGATTTTCACTGAATATTCCTCGAGACTGTCGGTTACTCGCCTCTCTCTTTGCTTCTTGATCTCAGACAAAGACCCCGTAAGCTTTTTATTAACATGCCTTTGTGAAGAAGGTGGGGGAAGACACTTAAGATGCTTCCAGGATGGTTTCTCCATATTTTAATGTCTGAAAATGTAGGTTTTTGTTTGTCTGTATGAGTGTGTAGATGTCTGTGAGCCACCAAATCCAACCACTGATTTCGGAGGAGGAGGGTGCCGTCGGGATGCTTCGTTGCCATGGTAGCAGGAAACGGCTATTATAAAGTGTGTGTAGATGTACATGTGTGTACTCGGTGGGCCAGCTTGTCTCTCTCTTTCATTAAATGAAAGTGTGTGTCCTCTACACCGCGTTTTGTCTCTAGAGGGGGTTTATTCGGTCTTCAACAGCCGTGCTTCTCTGCAGACCTGTTTTTGGAGATCTACGGCGAATTGGAATACAAATCAAATTATAGGCTCCCTCGGTCAGCACATAATATCTCAACAAAAGGGAGAGAAATAGTCTTATTTACTACAGTTTTTATTAAAAAAAAAGTCTTGCTTAAATAAAAAACTACAACCAAAAAAATAAACACCATAATTATTGGGTTTTACTTGTGTCCTATTATAATTTACTTTTAAAACAGATCTTTCTTTAGCTTCAACTGAACAAACACCTCGTTTAACTTTAGTTGCAAAATATAAACAAAACATAATTTATTGTAATTAACATATTAAACATAATAAACAAAAAAAGCATTATTTAGAAAAACTCTTTAAAAGCCTGGTTTAACTCAACAAAGCATAACAAACGTATTTAACTTTAATTACAAACTTTTAAAAAACTCTATTGAAAAACAAAGATAAATTAACCCATATTTTGCTTTACTTACAAACAAAAAAGTAAAGCTTTGTTTACATTTACCTGCAGACAATAACTAAACAAAAACAGAAATCAAACTTTATTTTACTTTACTTGCAGATAGAAACTAAACAAAAACTCCAAACAAGCCTGATTTAGTTTACTTGTGAACAAAGACTCAACAAAAACATAAAGTCTTGTTTAGCTTTTCTTGCAGACAAAAAAACTACCCCGAAACATAAATGAAGACTTATTTTGCTTTACTTACCAAAGTAACTAAACAAATCTAAAAAAAGCTTTATTTAGCTTTGCACGCAAGCAAAAACAAAAACATAAGCCTTATTTTATTTTACAAAAAAACAAAGGCTTACTTTATTTTACAAAAAACAAAGGATTATATTGCTTTTCTTGAAGAAAAAAAGCATGATTTAGATTTACTTTTTACAACTATTCACAGTAAACATAAAAACACTTTGGCGAATTATTGTGTTTGTGTTCACACAACACCTCTAACACTCTCTATTAAAAAGTCGCTCTTAAATTTCTTTGTTTTTTTTGTGACATCACAAACCCTAGGATCTCGCTCATGACTTCCCATAAATCCCCCTCTCAAACTTTGAGAAATACTTGTATTTAACTCACGGTATTTATGTTTATTCACATTTATTAACTAGCTGCAAATTTAAGCTGAGGCACAATAAAGAGCGTGTGATAAATTCAAGACTCCTCACAAGTATTGCGACACATTGATCATTAGCCGTGATTGCAATGTTTATTTGTTATTGTTGAGTTCTTGATTGAATAACTGTTAATTCGTGTAGAGGATATTGTTTCTGCACCGGAGAGCTAAAATAAGGACTGCATGTGAAAGATTTATGACTGTATGGTCTTCAGTGAAACTGAGAGAGCGTGTGTGCGTGTGTGAGAGAGTGGCTTATTGTATTGGTGGGTTAACCTTTGCATTCTTCTCTCCCGTCTGCTTTTAGCCCTGCACACCAGACTCCCAATTACAGAGACTTTCCTCCTCCTCACAAACTCATCACGCATACACACGCTGACAAAAGGAGACAGGAGCGCATTTCCCTTGTTTCTTACAGAGAATCGAAGAAAGCAAAGAATACAGAGAAAAGGGGATGCTGTAAAGGTGAATGAAAGGCCGCCTTTAAAAGAACGTGGCTGAGTTTTGACAACGTATGTCTAAGAAGAAGAGAAGAGAAATTAGGAGAGAAAGAAAGCTACTGAGACAACTAAAATGAGACAAAAAGTGCAGATGCGACGAAAAGAAAAGAACACGTTCAGAGTAAGGAGACAAAACACAAAGAGTCGCATCGAGAGAGAAAGATAAAAGTGCTGGAACTGACGGAAATATGCACAGTTCACACGAGACAGAAAGAGAGACACTGAAGGAGTGAGACCCGTGTGCATCAATCTGTTCACTCCACACTGTGTTTGTCCACTGGCTCGAATAATTCACTCACAAACAGAGTGTGATTGGGAACAGCCTCCACCCCCTCAGATCAATATGTAATTAGGGATTCAGTTAGCCTAGCCGCGGTCCTCCATAACCCGAGCGCAGAGCAGGATCATTAGAGTTCAATACAGAGAGCGAGGAGAACCGGCACAAGCCTGTAATCGTCGTCCCCATATTGATGCTCTTTGAACCGAGGATACGATCCCTTGTACATTTACAAGTATTTACTATGCTTTATGTTTGCCGTAAAATCGTCAGGAAGCATCACAGCCGAAGTCACACTCGCCCGACCAATCACCTGCCTGCCCTTCACACCCCTTTATAGTTCACTGCAGGAAAGAAAAGGTGGAAGCAAAAACAAAAATCATCTAACATAGAAAGAGTAGGAAAGATGGGAGAGAAGAAAACAAAGCAAGAGAGAGAGAGAAAATAGAGCAAGAAAGAGATGTGAAAAGAGAATGAGAAATACAAAGAGAGGAAGGAGTAACAGAGAGTAGAGGAGAAAAATAAAGCAAGAGGATGAGGATACAGAAAAATAGAGAGGAGAGAAGGAAAATAAAAGAAGAGGGAGAGGATTCAGAGAAAGAGAGAAGGGGGAAAGGAAAAAGGGGACAGAATGAATGAGAAGAGGAAGAGTGGGGGGAGAGAGAAAAATAGAGCACAAAGAGAGGAGAGGAATAAAGGAGAAAGAGAATGAGAGAGAGGAAAATAAAGCAAGAGGAGGATGTTAAAGAGAACGAGAGAGGAGAAACAGAGAGAGGGGCGAAAAAGAAAGAAAAAGGGAGAAAGGAGAGAGGAAAATGGACCAAGAAGGAGATGAAGGAGAGAGGACAAAAAGAAAGAGAAAGAGTAAAACAGAGCAAGAGAGAGAAAGAAAGAGAGAGAGAGAGAGATGCGTTTCCAGAGTGTGGATCAAACGCTGATCCCGCTGTGAAGCCGCGGCAGTGTCTCCCTCTTGGAACGACCGTCAAAGCCGTGCAAACGAGACACTCCCCCCTCCCTCCCTCCACCGGCACACGCTCCCAGCCCTCATGTGTTGCATAACTGTAAAGATGCTTACAATCTGACCCGGAATATTCCCGCCTCTCTCGCTCTAATAATAAAGGATCCGGCGGACTGATCTCAGCCGAGCGCTGGAAAACAACGAAACAATAGCCTCTTTGAAATTCGAATAACTGTTAGAAAAACACTTTGCTAATTTTTTTTAATTATCTTAACACTGGCAACTGGAAGTGGCGTGTTGTCCACTGTAAGACCAATCAGGTACAGTGACACGGCAAATATGCAAATACGAACATGACCCCTTGGTTACCCCATGATTCAGTCTCAATGTATTTAGGCATGTAGACATGTAGACACTTCAAACCTAGCATCAGAATGAAGAAGAAGGTGACTGCGTGTGGCATGGGTTTTGGGTACTTTAGAAACTGCTGATCTACTGGGATACTGATCTTCTTCCTCAGCTTTTACTTTCGGCTGTTCCCAGTTTAGGATTCGCCTAATCATCGGTTTCCACCTAACTCTGTCCTCAGTATCCTCTACTCGTGCACCAACTAACTTCATGTCCTCTTTCAGCACATCCATGTATCTCTTCTTTGGCCTTCCTCTTGACCATCTCCATCTCCAACATCCTTCTACCAATATAACCACTATCTCTCCTCTGCACATGTCCAAACCATCTCAATCTAGCCTCTCTGACTTTGTCTCCAAAACAACCAACCTGAGCTGTCCCTCTGATGTGCTCGTTCCTAATCCTGTCCATCCTCGTCACTCCTAAACTGAACCTCAACATCCTCATTTCTGCCTCTTGTCTCTTCCTCACTGCCACAGTCTCCAACCCATACATCATTGCTGCTCTCACTACTGTTCTGTACACCTTTCCTTTGATTCTTGCTGACACTCTTCTGTCACACAACACCCCTGACACTTTTCTTCACCCACTCCAACCTGCCTGCACTCGTCTCTTCACCTCTTTTCCACACTCCCCGTCACACTGGACTGGTGACCCCAAATACCTAAACCTCACTGTTCCACTTCCCTCCCTCTCGTTCAAACACATGTATTCTGTCTAACTGCGACCTACTGTCATTCCTCTTCTTTCTAGAGCTGACCTCCAACTTTCCAGGTGTTCCTCCACCTGCTCTCAACAGTCAGAAAAAGAGAAAATATCCAGTGAGGAAACAGTAACTCAAAAACCCACTTGTTACAATCGAGGTCTGCAGAAGAACACATTACATCTCCATAATGAGTGGTACTCCTTTCAGTTAAGAACAGGCAACTCTGCTTAACAGTTCAGGCGGGTGGTGGGGGTGTAATGGTGTGGGGAACATTTTCTTGAGCATAATGTTGACGCCGCAACCTTTCTGAGTATTGTAGCAGATCAACTCCATCCCTTTACGACCACAGTGTTCCCATCTTCTCTGGAGGAGAACGCTCCATGTCTCCAAGCACGAACCAGACTGGTCTCTTGAACATGGCAATGAGTTCACTGTACTCAAATTACTTCACAGTCACCGGATCTCAATCCAGTGGAGCAACTTTGGGATGTGAGATTCACATCATGGAGCAAACTCTCTGAGGAATGTTGAATCTACGCAGTTCTGAAGTCCAACCTGGAACTAGCAAGGTGTACCTAATAAATTGGCTAATTAAATGCTAATTGTTTGTTTACCATGAGAAAAGCTGCAGTGGCCTGATTTCTCCTGCAGTTCAGTGAATAAAAACAAGCTCGTCTGCAGATCTGAGATGGGGATGTCGTCTTTATTACACAAGCTTTCCCAGAGGACCGAGGCACGAATGTATTCCTATCGTGCGCGAGGAGAAAATACAACAGCCTCACGCTGAACTGAGATGCTCAAATACCACTCGCTTCACCAATTATTTGTTCCCGTCCTGTCGGGAGTCATGTAAATTACTTTAAGTGCACTTTTCTTTGGGAAGCGTGCGTGCCATTACCGTAATGATGGCAGCGGAGGCTTTACATACTCGTACTGAGGAGTCCGGACACGAGGAGAGACATCAAAAAGCAACTAAACCCAGTGCTGTCAGCTCTTCTTTGTTCTAGCAGCATTATATTTTAATGTTTAAAGCATGCAACCGTCTGAGGAGTCAGAGTGGTTAGGTGGTAGTTGCACCAGAGCACCACCAGAGGGCAAACATCCTCTGTGTCAGAAGAGCACCACTGGGTTCTTGGATGCTTCTGGATTCAGACAGATGAATCGACATGATGCACACGAGAGGAACTTACATGTTATGGAGCACACACCAGCCGCAGTGTGGGTCTCCCGAACTCAGACATTCTCCGCAGGTCCCGTACTGCTCGCAGGACTCGATCGGCACCTGAGTCACCTGTGCAGACAAAGAAACAGATAATATACAACACATGAGATGTTTCTAGGTTATCGTTTAAACTGCAGTGACCACAAACGCTGAGTGTTCCTCAGTATTGAGGAACGAATGCCTCATTCCTCAATATTTCCCTTCGCACACAGTTCAGGGAACAAGTTTAAGACAAATACAGACGTTTGCTAATAAAACTTGAGCTCTGCACGGAGCAGAAGTGAGGAAAGCAGCTGAGAGGAGTGAGTCGCATCGACACAGAGCTCTTTTGTGTTGCCCCCCCCCCATCTCTCTTACTCTCAAACTTTTAGCAGATAAACTAAACCATGCAAATGTGGCCTAAAACAAACAATATGACGCGTAATGGCAATTTAAGTATTCAGTCGCCATTTGTTTTTGTTGAATTTTGTTGAATGAGTGACTTAACATTTTTTGACTTTTTTTAGCTTTTTAACTCAACGACACACAAATGTACATGGGGGATGTGGGTGATTTAATACACACACTTTTTTGTTTGCATCTTTTCCATCTGTTTTGAGTTCAGAAGGCCACAAGTCCACATTGAAGCAAGACACAAGGAGCTTTTTAAAAGCAAACAAGTTCAATTTAATATTTTATTTAAAATTCAGTGCTGACAATTTAATGATTGTCAGAGAGTCGCTGTGACCTCATCAGTGAACTTGTGAAGATGCTCTTGTGTGTGAATATGGGATTGTTCTAATGTGTTATTTGTGTAGTATATGCTGTTATGCTGTTGGTGGTACATTTGTATTAATGTGAAGTATAGTCTGGTTAAGTCATTCAAAGGAGCATTGTATTAATATTTTGCTTAAATATTTCATGTATTTCAGTGGATCAATGTAAATTAATTATACTACCGTATTTTTCCTTTGTGTTTGTCAAATACAAAAATAATTGCTGCTTTATTGGGGAACAGAACAGTGAACAGAAATCCTACCAACAGCGATGGTGTGGAGTATAGCAAACTAAAGTCCACCTGATCTATCTTTACTGATCTATCTTTAGCTTTGTTTGATTTTTCGGCTCAATACAGTTTTGAAAATGTACATAATAAGAAATAAGTTCATACATAACAACGAATCACACATTAATGAAAGACACGTGTAGTGTGCCGCAGTAATATGTGAGTTTACCAGAGAGGTTTTCCTCAAACATGAATTAACTTGTCACCAGTCATAAAAGCAAACACATCACTCCCTAAAAGCCAACAAGCAGCGAGTGTCTAGCAAACGAACACACACCTCAGCACCCAAACACCTCCGAGATGAGTCTATCCAGACTGACACTCTCTTCTCATACACACACGGAACAGACTCCAGTTGAGCTTTGCTTGCTGACCCACGGTGCCACTCACAGAGCCTTCTGCTGCACACTTGGCAAGCTGGGACGGCACAGCCTGGATGAATGTGTTTGTTAAATATTGGAGGGAGGATGAACTCATTATACCTGCATCTTGTTCACGTATGCAAACCGTCAAACTAGCCTCACGTCCCTTAAATGTGTTCCACAACAGAGTAAACGGGAAAGTGGCCAGGGTTCGAGTTATCCATAACATCAATAGTTTGTCTTCTGCATTCTGCAAACACCCCCCCCCCCCATTTAATTCCCTGCCTCTAATCTAGAATCCTATCGATTGCAGGCAAAAGCCCCCCAAGATCATCATTGAAAATAACAATTTTTACAAAACTTATTTACGGGGTTAAAATGTAACTTGAATATTGAAATTAACCAACATTTCACATTTTTCCTAACTGAAGTAGAATTAAACTTATATAAAAAATACTCTATATTTTTTGCACAAATGGTTTCTAAATAAAAATCAGAACGTAGCGCCTGCTAAAATGGTTGTAAGGCTATCTCTCCATAATGCATGATGGTATGGAGATCAAACTTGGTGGATGTTTTAAGAACCATGATCTGAAATTGTCTTCCAAGTTTTAGCTCAATGCCCCCTAGTGGTTGGGAGATACACAATTATTTGGCTTGCCAAGAATGTACATTCTAAATGTCGGCCATTTTGTAAATAAACCATGTTATTGTTTTTTTTTTTGTTACAAATGCGTCATTATATATTTTTTATGTGTGCTTTGTCACTGATTATATTCTAATCAGTTTTGACCTGTTTGGTTTAGAAAGCCATAGTGGTCCACCATTGACGCAACAAAAGCCCAATGAACCATTAGCTGGAAAGTTATTATATTTGGCGCTAGAATACAACAGTTTTTTTTTTTGAGTCACCTGACATAATCTAACTCAAACTCTCTAGCACCACCACAAGTCCAGCGTTTCGCTTTCGTTTAGTCTGAAGTTTCATCAGAAGTTTGACCTTTATTTTCAAACACTTTTTCGAGCTTTGTCTTTCACTCAAATGCCTTCCTGGTTCCTTTTTTTCTCTCTATAGCTTCATTTGTTCTAATTATAATTATACATAAAACATGCTACATCTATTTTTCTACATCAGCAAACACTGTTGGTGCACAACCTGGCTCACACTGCTCAGAGGGCGAGGGCCATGCCGCTATCATAGTATTCACTCACCTTTCACTCATGCAAACTCTTGTCAAGCCAAACTGTTCGTTCTGGATTCGCTCGTGAAAACACGATGCAAGAACACAGAGCACACGCAAACTCCACAGCGGATGCACGAGTTATTCAACAGAAGAGGTGTAAAATGAGAAGCAACATCAAATAGAAACATAAAGGGGAATGAAAGTGTGCCAGAGGCAGAGCATCCAGCTTTCTGACAATTACCGTCTTTGTGTTTTCTTTCCTCTGACATTTGTGACAGGGTCAAAAGGGAAGGATGAAGATTGAGACAGCTTTCAGATGGATGAGAGCACACAGTGTGCGTTTAGTGCTGGGGTGGGGAAACATGCGAGCCTCCCGCAGTGTGTGTTTTGTGTGTTGTATGGCCGTGTTAAATGTCATTAGCGTGTGTGCGGCGAGGTCTGAGGGGGTCGTTCATCCACCTGTCCCGTGATGGATCCCAAACAAAGACACGCATTCAAACTCCCTCTAGCAGTCTTCTTTCCACCGACACATGGCTGTAATCCACACACTCGCACAGTTGTGTTTAAACATACGCTGTGACCTAATGGTAAAACCGAGAGGTGTCCCACAAGGCTCCGTCCTGCTCCCTTTTTAATTTGCACCCAGCTCCGCCTCCCTCCTTTCTCTTTATTTTTCTCTCTCTCGCTGCCCCAGGACAAACAGGTGGTCAAAAGTAATGAGTCCAGCACATCAGCGCTGCAGCCCAGTCTGATGACAAACAAGCCCACCAGGGGTTCCATCACACACGGCTGATGAGAATCACTGTTACACAACACTGACGCCGAGCCAGGCACACAATCCAACTGTACTCGACTCACAGACACCAGATGATCCCGCTTCGACGCCAGCGGACACCAAACTCCTTTCCAGGAGATAGAAAGTAGATATTTTATGACAGATAGCTGCAGAACTTTTGGAATACAGCCAGGCTCTTACAATGGGGTTGCTAAGGTATTCCAAAGGGTTGCTAGGCAATTTGGTCAAGGTGAATAATTTAAAGATTCAGAATTCTTAAACATTCTGGCCCTAAGACGTGGGATTAAAAATGCAAGGTTTTACCAGTTTTTATTAATGCTATGGGCAAACCAATCAGATTTATTGCTCAAGTGATAACAAAACTTTTGTTCCAATTTTTACGAAAAATATCAGTTTAGAAATATTTTCTTATCTAAAGAGCTATGTGTTTTTTTTTTTTATTATTATTATCCTAGTGTAGGAGGCGTACTTTGTAATAAAAAATGTTATAATAATAACCTTTTCCTGAAATTCATTAAAAAAGGCATAGTCAAGGACTCTGGAGTGCGTGCATGGGTCTCTTTTGAAAGAAGATACTCGGAGGTTTGTTCCTCAGTTGTCAGAATTGAACCGTTTTAAAATAATGTTGAATACACTTTTAAAAAGAGATTTAAAACCTTTTTTCGATATTAGCTCAAAATAAACCATGATCAAGCATGAAGCCTGACAAAGCCATAGTTCAATTTTGACAACAATATCCTAAAAAATGAGGGTTTGATTCTCACTTTAGGCTCTTGCTGATACATAATTGCAGGAGCACAAACATTATACAGTGATTTTTATAACAGAACTTTAAAAAAAGCTACATTTAAATTTTGATAACAATATCTTAAAAAAGTAGAGTTTAGTATGTATTTTTTTTAAGTTTATGTAAAATCACTTTCACCAAAAATGCATCTGAATGACAAAAGGTCACAAATGTTGAATATTTTAAAGTCCCAATTTTTCCCTCTACTTAAATGTTAAAGTCTTAATTATTAAATCCCTGATATAGATTCATTGGAAGCACTTGCTGACTCAAAATTACAGGAGCACAAGTATTACAGAGTGTTTTCTGAAATAATTGTTGATATTTCTAAAGTACTTAATTTTAGTCTTTTTAATAGTCCTGTGACTAGTGTCACTTTTATCTCTTTCCATTGGATATTTATATATATATATATATATATATATATATATATATATGGACGTGGGGCGTGTGAGGGCGCGAGGTTGATGGCGTTTGAGAGCAAAGGGACGAATGCTGCAGACTGGACAGCTGCAGAACACAGCTGCTGCAGGTGCACAAGAGCAGGACACCAGCCGAAGAGAAGACTCACTGACACACAGAGGAATGCACACGGAAGAAGAGCTGCAGAAAGGTGTTTTGAGGCCGCAGCAGCTGGTGAACGACACATGCTTTAGTCACTCAACACACTGATGCACAATGAGCCGCTCTGTGCCTGTGGGCTTCTCATGAAAACATCAGTTCATGACCACAGAAACACAGATTTACCCACGGCCCACTACTAATTGATAAGGCAGATCCTAGTTTAGAGCAATTGTGCTGGAGTTTTTTTGGTGCTGCGTGATGCAAGTCATGGCAACTTTGGTGTTAAAAGAGGCAAGCGTCTTTAATAAATTATTATGTTGAATATAATTATTAATAATCTCAAACGATGAATTTCCAAGCGGCAAGCAAGTGATTTATAGTGATTCATTAATTTTTATATAAAAAGTGTGTTAAAAAAATTACAGTGGCTTAAAAGACAACTGTAGTTGCATTATCTCTGAGTTTAACCCAAACCCTTAGTAGACCAGACTTTGAGCCAACTCCAAAATTCCTCTTGAGCTCGGTAATTCTTCACGAGATTAAAATGCTTCCAGGATGCAATCTGCTAATCTCTATCTGGCTTCAATTCCATATTTTCCTCTAAGTCCGAAGCAGGCCAACAATCGCCTGGAGACGGGACTTTTAGAGGAAAAGACAAATGGGATGGCACCAAACGATAGTTCTATTTTCAAATAGCTATCCTCAAGAAAGGTCTGTAACCTCGAAGGTTACAGTTCAGATCCCGTGGGCTGTACTTGTAAGTAAATACTGATCTTAGACATGTGCTTGGGATCTGAAGCACTTTGCACAAAAACAGATTTTCTCTCAATAAATGTATACTTTTGTTGTGAAAATGATTCTTTTGCTTTCCCAAAACAAGCTGTAGAACCACGAGAGTGAAAGAGAGGTATACAGTGCCGTACAGACTCTGAGGTTCAAGATTAAGTGAGGAAGGAAGTGGACGGAGGGATTAAGAGAAATATTTCTGAGGGGTCTGAGCAGTATTTGAGGTTAAACAGAGGGGAAAGGAAATCCTGTTCTCTGTCTGATCAACATTACACTGTGTTCTGTTCAGGACCTGCTGAGATGTCGAGGAAAACTCGGTCTGAAAATTATACAAAGGGATTTTTGGTTAAGAGTAGATCTGGATCTGAATTTATAAACCAAGGCAATAAAAGTGTAAGAAAACACTAATAAATGAGGGTTTGTTTATGCTAATCATAGTAACTTACTTTTTTTTTATCCTTAGCAACCAAACAGTTTACCCTAGCAACCAAAATTTCTCAACTATAGCTCAGCTTTGGTAAACGATAGAGTGACATAGGGAACACTATAATATGTCACGAGCTCCTCCATAGATACTACAATTTTTAGCCTAGCAACCAAATCAGTGTTTTTTTTCTCAGCTTCAGTAAATCCTTGGGACATGGGTCTTGGTATATTCATGGTGAGAAGGAATGACATAAGTAATTCCTCCATAGCAACCAAATTGTTTAACCTAGCAACTGGTTTAAAAGATCTAATGCAGAGCTCCAAAAAAACGTGATGGGTATAGTTTGTATAACTGCCCCACCTTTCTCCCCACGTGAGAAGAAGACCCTTGCACCAACAGAACCTTATGACCCTGAAGAATGCAAAAAGTGGTGGAGTCAGCCATTCTCTTGTTGCCATTGTGACCAAAAAGGGTAGAAATAGGTGGAGCGGATATGACAAAACCACAAGCTATGAACTTCAAAACCTCAAGCTAATGAACACCAAAAATCCAAGCAATACTCAAAAACAAACGTTAACCACAATTTAGAAGTTCCACACAAGAATGAGAAAAGTTCCCAAGCAAAGGGTGGGGAAAAGTAAGCAATTTAAGCGAACTGAGAAAAAAATATGCTTTCAGCAACACACTGGCAATTAGGAATAAGCTTCCTAAACTTAAAAACAAGAAATGCAGAAGCCCCTCATTTCCAAGCTCCGAATGCAGATGTTAAACATAAAACCTTTACTAAATCAACATCCCAGTTTCCACAGTAACCACTCCAGGCATTGACCCCCTTCCCCTTTCCTGGAGTGAGCCGTAAACAGCTGGTACCTCTGGGATGCGCTGCCACCTACACACGTACACACACACATTCATTTTTAATGTGAGATAGTGAATGCTGCACCCACAGCAACGAGAGCCATCGATCATGTCCCCTCTGACACCGCGAGAGAGAGAGAGCGAGCCAGCAATAATCTCACTGACACATAAATCCATCGGCGCCTGCAGTAAATCTGAGAAAAACAGAATGTTTGGGTGAGTATGAGCATGCATATGAGCGTATCATTATCCTCCAACTGTATCCTTCAAATATTACACCAGGATTGTGATGAACAAAAACCAAACAACTTGACCAACAAATCTCGAACAGGAAGCAACGATGGAGTGATCGCTAGATAGTCAAATATCGCAGCTTATTTCCGAAGCTTTGCGATGGTCTGCTGGGAATGAAGTTGAGATGGAAGAGTATTTCCAACTGATTTAACACGAACCCTTTGAAAACGGGTTTCTCGAGTAAGGACCAAAATGCAGGAAAACAGGAAAAACAATCTAAAGATTTTTTCAGATGGACGGAGCCCTAGGCAAGCCCCAGAGTGAAGGTTAACTAGGAGTTGGAAGAAGTTCTTCGCTAACGGCAAGACAGGAAAACATCGGTGTCATGAATGCCATTGACAGCCCTGAAACTGGAAACACCTGGAAAACACTTCCTCTGATCAAAACATCAACCTACTAGTTATACTCACCTTTTAAGCACTTCTTTGGTCACTCATTCCTTGTTAAACTGAAACCTGGAAGATACCTACCTTTGCAACCCTACCATCATTCTTCCACGGTTGCGGATGCATCTCTTCCAGGTTCCAGTTCACAGGAGATTCTCCACTCACCAGCAAGTGTTTGGAATTACTTACCTCACCACTGGAGACAGGACTCCTCTCCTGATGGCTGCGGTTCCGGGTCCAGTTCCTGGTAGGTCCCTAATGTGTCTTTGTTGCTGTTGCCTGGTAGTTCTTTCCATCTTTTAGTTCTTCTGGTTTCGGTCGAGGGTGTGACTTCCCGTCAGTTGGTGTCATACTCTAAAAGCCACACCTGACAACGTTGATCCCCCACCCTGTCACAGGACTGTATTGGTGTCAGGAATCCCACCCAACATCACGGTGGCCTGCATCATCCTCAAGGTGCACTGTGGAATTTCTTGGGTTGAAGATGGACCTTGGCACAGTCCACAAGATATTCCACCACTACATCATTAATCTCAAGTTGTGGTAGGTAGATTCCCATGGTAAGGTCCAGCATCTGATGGATTCATGGGGTTGCTGGTACTGTCTCAGTCTGGGCCCCACAATCTTTACCACCTCTAAGGGCCTAGATAGAAGAACCCTTTGTACTGTTGTATGCTTGAGGATGAATGAGAACATGCCAATGAAAGACGGTGAATCCCTTACACCCAGTGAGCTTTTGTCCTCGCAAGATTCTATCTTAACAAGCTTCAGACGGCAATCCCAAACACTTCGCTATCAGCTCATTAACCAAAACAGCAAATCCCGTAAAATATCTTGAGTAATAAATTTAGATATAAAAATATCGCCCACAGTTCTTGTTTTATAAGTTGCTTCCCAATACACTGAAGAGCACATAATCTTCATTTTAAATCAGTTTTAAAAAACGCTTTCTAAACAAACACACATGTTCTCGAGCGATAAGTTCCTGCTTGTTTAATCAACAATCGACTGAATCTTATCCAACCATTGCAGTGTCTTACACACTCTTCGACATGGGGCTAATCTGACGCCCCTACCTCCAGAGGAGATACGGAACAGCAAAGATTCCTCCAATCAATGAAAAAAACATGAGTCAATGGCTAACAGGTTCATGCTAACCAATCCATTAGCATTTGTTTCAAGCAGAGCTTCTATGGTGGTGCTTTCAGAAAAGCACATAATATATTCCACAAACCCACTCGAACTGAAGCGCGATTAGAAATTCACACATGCAAAGTGTCGGTTACTACACACAGATACACAACGACTTTGTTTGCACAACTCCTCCAGCCTCATTCACTCGTTCCTCGCTAATGCTCGCTAATGCATGCATGTGTGTGAGTGTGGGTAAGTGGGTGGGTTGAAAACTCAATCAAAGCATCCTGATTGCACGAGGAGCCTCTCAGCAGGACTCCAAGGTTCTGCAGGAGAAAGTTGGCGTGATGGAATGAGCACTAGAGACGAGGAACGTTCCTCTGTGAGCATCACTGTTTATTTTTAGAGGATATGTTTTGAACAATCTCGAATCTCTACATAGAGGCAGAATTGGAGGAGAATGGAGCTGGAGAGAGATCGTGTTTTTGCTCCCCATAAATTTACAATTGAAATGCTTTGTTCACGAAATCCCCCAAAAATATGAAATTAGCATCACAACCTGCAGTCTGAACGTAGACCAAGTTGAACGTAGCAGCCTTTCTCTGAAAACTTTAGCAGCAACATGCCAAACAAACCCCCTCCTAGCATCATCAGTTTTACGAGAAACACACAAGGCATGTTTCCCCAAATAAATCCAGACACAGCAGCAGAACTGATTAGAAAGTATATTAGAGGTAAAATTGCATCTCATGCTTTTGGGGTGACCTTTGAAATCCTGCTCTGGTAACAACCCAAATGTCATGTGGTCTTTTTATGATCTGACATATAATAAAACACATAAATCAGAATGAAACATGGACCCAGTTTTGCAGCTAATAACAGACAAAAACAAAACAAAGCCTCATTCTAAACGTGTACATCTCACTTGCAGATACATGCTAAATACATGTTTGAGGGTTGAAGAGGTTTGCCCAAACTAGCTCTAGAAAAAGACAAAATGAAAAGGTTTCAGATGAATAAATAAAGACAGGATTTGATTTTCATTTTGAGTTCAATAACCAGGGGCTACGCAGGAGTCCATCCAGCTTATTAAAGGCGGATGAAGTTCCAGTTTATACTGGTTATTATTATTTTTTTCAAAATGACCAACCTACCCGCTTTCCTGGTTTCAGTTCATGCTTTCCCTGGGATACGAACCAATGACCTTGATGCTAGCACCACACTGTCCTTGCCACAGAAAGTCCCATTAAGCTTTTTTTGAAAACGGTCTTAATAAAATCAAATTTAGTGCACAAGATATCAAGTTTAAAAGTGGAATATTTACGTATTGTTCTGTTAGATACTAAACAGTTCAATGAATATGAGGTTTAATTGAATCATCTACATGATTCGTCAAATTTTTTTAAACAAATCTTATGCTTCAAAGAACAAATTATTTGTTTACTGAAGTACTTTTTATTGATTTTCAAAATGACTCAACAAAAGATAAACTAGCATTTTTCTCAGCAATGTTCTCAGCAATGCAGTGACCGTTGTTTTTCAGTTAGCATTGCTTCACAGTTAGCATTGTTTCAGAGTTAGCATTGTTTCACAGTTAGCATTATTTTGCAGTTAAAGTTGTTTTTCAGTTAGCATTGTTTCACAGTTAGCATTATTTCGCAGTTACAGTTGTTTTTCAGTTAGCATTGTTTCACAGTTAGCATTATTTCGCAGTTGCAGTTGTTTTTCAGTTAGCATTGTTTCACAGTTAGCATTATTTCACAGTTAGCATTATTTCGCAGTTACAGTTGTTTTTCAGTTAGCATTGTTTCACAGTTAGCATTATTTTGCAGTTACAGTTGTTTTCAGTTAGCATTGTTTCACAGTTAGCATTATTTCACAGTTAGCATTATTTTGCAGTTACAGTTGTTTTTCAGTTAGCATCATTTCACAGTTAGCATTATTTCGCAGTTGCAGTTGTTTTTCAGTTAGCATTATTTTGCAGTTAGCATTATTTTGCAGTTACAGTTGTTTTTCAGTTAGCATTGTTTCACAGTTAGCATTATTTTGCAGTTACAGTTGTTTTTCAGTTAGCATCAATTCACAGTTAGCATTATTTCGCAGTTGCAGTTGTTTTTCAGTTAGCATTATTTTGCAGTTAGCATTATTTTGCAGTTACAGTTGTTTTTCAGTTAGCATTGTTTCACAGTTAGCATTATTTTGCAGTTACAGTTGTTTTTCAGTTAGCATTGTATATATATATATATATATATATATATATATATATATATATATATATATATATATATACACAATAATAAAATGTCAAATTGAAAGTTATTTATATTATAAAATAACTTTCAATTTGACATTTTCCATTAATCCTTTTAAACTCATTTATGAATCCTTTTCAACAATCATTCACAAAATGTTTGGCCACAGACATAGATGGTTTTAAAGTAAATGTAGACAGCTCTAAAAGGCTTGGACTGAAATACAGCGAAAGAGACAAAGGAGAGTGGAATAATGGAGAGGTAGAGCCTGGACCTGAGATCCGAAGCGGGAAACCGTAGCAAGTCGATGGAGTGTGAGTGCATCAATAATGTATGACTGAAGACCTCTCACTGCGGCCAGGGAAGAGAGGGGCTGCACGTGAGTCTGAGTGTGTGAATGTGTTCGTATTCAGAAATCTCTCACGGCTCGCTCAAGGATACGTACAAAATCTCTGTCAGAGCTGACAAAATAGTGATCCACGGTGGCTCACCTGACAACCGCGCTTTCCACACACTGTGACACTAATGAGAGGAAGATGCAGAGCGACCCATGTTTGCCTTTCTGTGGAGCCCGGGACATGGTTGCAGCTGCCGAGGGCTCAGAACCCCCTCTGGGAGACTCTGGTAAAACCCTGAAACCAGTCTGTCTGTCCTACAGCTTGTCAATTAAGACCTGATGGGTCTTCGAGGGTGCATCAATCAGATGGAGGTCTTGAACTTTTCCTATCTGTCTCTGAATCGGGGGCAATGGCTCATGGTCTCAGTGAAAATTCAACTGTCTGATAAAAAAAGAAAGAAAAAGAAAACCAAGCTAAACAAAAAACACCAATATAACCAGTAAGAACATAAAGCAAAACAAGAAAAAGAAATCAAAGAACACTAAAAGAATCGTTTGGAATGCCACCGAACATTCTATAAAATCTGAGTCATTTTGGTGAGAAAAAAAGCCAAAAGAAAATAAAGGAACACCAACAAAAAACAAACAAAAAAGGATACCAATCAAAACAAAAAGAACACAAACTAAGCCCAAACCAAACTAAGCTAAACCAAAAAAATCTTAAAACAACCAATCGGGGCCAACAGTTGGAGTAAATGGCACCAAGCATACCATAAAATCCCAAAAATTACACTGAATGCCTCAAAATATAAAACATCTAATAACGCATTCTATAAAATACTGGGTTTCACACTTTCTCTGGGACATATAAATCATCATTTAAGGAAAAAGAACATTTTCACAGTAATGTTGGTGAGAAAAAAAGCCAAACCAAAACAAAAGAACACTGATCAAATCAAAACCAAGCCAAGCTAAACAAAAGCAGAAGACCAACCAAAACAAGCTAAATGAAAAAAGAACACAAAGTGATCGAAAAACAACCAAAAAACATCTAAAACATCAGGCATTCTTCTAAATACAGGCTTTCACATTTGCCAGTAACAAATAAATCATTGTTTCACGTCTGCATTTGAGGAAAAGAATGTTTTTGGAGTAATTTTGGCGAGACTAGCATTAGCATTGATTGTTAGACAGAGATGGAGAGTTTTAATAAAACACAATAAAGTGTGTTATTGGAGCAGAATCCCAGAGCAGCGGTCTAGGGGTCCCCAAACTGATAATTCAGTTCCACCTGTCAGCTACCAGAGGCTGAGCTACTGTCAGAGGAGTGAATAATTCAGCTGTCGGAGCTCCCAGCAACAGGCACGCACACACACACACACACACACGCGTGCAAGCAGTGGTGTCTATCAGCAGGGGAGATGATAGGGGCCTTATTGATTTGAAGAAAGCAGCCAGACAGTGGGCTGCTCTGACCCAGGGCTGCATAATAATCCAGGTTTGATTATGTGAAATTAGAGAGGGAGAATGTCAAAATGAGAGTGTGGCTGCGTGCCGCCTTCCTTTGTGCGAGCAAGACAAAAGACATCAACACTGCCACTTGATTTCGCCTCAGACTGTATTTTTGTGTGTGGTGATTTATGCCCCTTTCCTCGGCTCTTTGTTTGCCAATCGCCCCCCTATGCATTTGTGGAAATGGTGTTTGTGAGTTGCATGTGTGTGTGTGTGTGTGTGTGTGTGTATACAGATGGCAGGTTTGGCTGCGCCCCACTGCTCTCTTGGCTTCTCTGCAGGCAAACGCTCTGCATGATTGGCTGAGAGGGGAAGAAACATTGGGAAGGCTCAGGTGGCCCAGTCTGGTACCAGTCAGATCATAAACAAGCCGTGAGCTGACTGGTGGTCGGTGTGAGAAAAACTATTTCGCAGCGCCGCATGGATGCAACTGATGGCCCGTCCTGCGATCCACTCAGCAGATCATGAGGCAGCGATCTGATAGAGACATGTCTCCTCCAGGACAGCTGGACGTCTCTAGAGCAGAAAACACCACCACAAGAAATAATGGGTCCCTGCTTTGACCAAAACACACACACTGTTCAGTTCGGCTCATTTAATCTGGCCAATTTGACAGTTCCCTTCTGCGGTGCCGAAATATTTCAGTAATGAGGCTCGACTGTCTTTGGGTCTTATTTTGTTCACAGTCAGAGAAACAGGTTTTCACTGGATGAAGTTCTTAACTTCCTGACTTATACTCGTTACAATTAGAAGAAAGAAATGTATTTTTAATTAATAAATCTGGATTATCCTCGATTCACTAAAGGGTCGTGAACTTTGAGACTCTTTTTTTTTGTTCAGGGTTTATCCCCCGAAACAAAAATACTTATTTTGTCTGGCTATTAAATCCTCCGCCCATGTTTTGGAAGTGGGCGATGCTTTTCACTCAGCTAACGTTGACACTTCGCTATAATTATTATTATTATTTATAATAATATGTATGCACTCTGGCCTGAATAGTCTGCGAAATTAAGAGCACAGAGATGAAAACACTGCCTTTATAACCGCACTCTTTTTTTACCAAAAAGAAAAAGATGGGGGAAATATTTTTCAAAGAGCTTCTTAAACTGCACAAAACCCTTTCAAATCATTCATTTAAGGTGGTTTTGTGAGTACCAATAAGAAGCTGTGAAAAGTCTGATAGTGCAACACACAATATGGTAGAGACGTTAATGAAAAGAACAAATATGAGAAGTTAAAATGATAAACAACCAAATGTTTTATTCTTTTGAAAGTAACACTGCAAGCAGATGCAATCGGAGGAGAAACTTGACTGATCTGAACCTTTGTCTCAGGTGATGCTGAATCAATAACATAATAATATTAGAAAAACAACCAACATAGCCCGATAAACACATTTGGGGGTTGTGCACAGTACAAATAACAAAGAAATAAAAAAAAGAAATAAAAAAAGCTAAATCCTACATCCATCAATTATTAACCACTCCAAACCTGATATGCATCTGGATGCACATCTGCACCAGAAGTAATATTTCAAAAGCCTCAAATCCTTCCAGGTTTGAAGCAATCTTCATTCCATCCATATTAATAATACCCTCGCACCATTCATCACTGCCTCGAGTGCGTGTGTGGCACGCCGGTGTGCTTCTCGCTCCCCGTTGAGCTCTCTCAGCATCATGCCAGAGGACCACTCGAGGCTGACATCCATCACTCGCCTGGCGGAGGCCAAACACTCTCGCCGCATTAGTATTATCACTGGGATGGTAATGCGTGGCATGTCGCACGCTCTGAATGATATAATTGAAGACAAGGCTTGTGTCAATAACGTACACAACTATTGCTGAGAGGGGAAACCTGACTAAGAATATCCAGGTTTATTAAAAGATTCCATATGTTTAGTATTAACACATCGAAACACAGTAAAGTGGTGAGATGTTTGGAGGTAGAACAGTGAGTTTGAGCACCAGCAGCAAGGCCTTGCATATAACATGTAGTTTTGGCACTGTACTGGTACTTAAATAATGGTTGCAACCACTCGATTTAAAAATGCAAATGAATAAATACTTTGATGGACTGCATTTGCTCTGAATACTACAAAAATAAACGATACAAATGTGACACACACCAGTTTTTCTTCCAAGCCAAAGGGAAACCAGAACAAACAAAACAGAACACCAACCAAACCCAAATCAAGCCAAGCTAAGTAAAAAAAACAACTAATCCAAAACCAAGATAAATGAAACAAAAGAACACGAACCAAGCAAGGCTAAACAAAACAACACCAACTAATCCAAAAACATCAAAAAAGAACACCAACAAAACCCAAACCAAGCCACGCTAAGCAAAAGAAAGATCACTACTCCAAAACACCCACCAAACTTGAGATTTTGGTAGCAAACTGTTACGTTGTGTGAGTTGTAGAGCTCATGTAATATGAGATGAAACTAAACAGTCCAAAAATTAAGCAGTAATTTGAAAGCTAAAACCAAAATAAACATTAGAAACCCATTAACGAGTGGCAAAAAGATTTGGCCGTTTCACAGCGATTTGGCAAGTGTACCGATATTTAAAAAAAACACTAATCAACGAAACATAGTCAACAAGCAAACAAAACACTAGATCACCAACCACACGAAAAAACAAATCAAATAGACCAAACCAAAAAAGAAAAAACAGAGAACAGAACTAAAATTCAAACTAAACCAAGCTAATAATCAAATACTAGCCAAACCCAAATCCCAAAGCAACAAAGAAAAACAAATTAAAAACAACAAAAAAAAAAAAAACATGAAGAGTGCTGTTCCTGAATCGGCTCTTTACAGAACGACAGATGCTGAGCTAATAGACTGAATCTTTTCAGAGTGGGCCAGCAAAGCCATTGTAAGACGGACAGCAGAGCAGTTCTTCCGGCACAAGACATACCCTGAAAAGGCAAAACCTGCCACGACTGCCATGTAACCCAAAAAACATACGGGCCATGCTGGGTGTTGGAGTCATTAGCAACCCAGACAAAGAGTTTCACCCAAACCGATCCAGGTTTGCCAGCTAAACCTGCTGAGGTGCTCGAAGGGGGGAAAGCTCAATCTATGGGGGGCTTCATTTATAGGCTTTCACCACAAAAACAAGAGGAGGACCACCGGCCCCACAGTGACATTCAGCAGGAATACATTGACAGGATCTGTCTGGAAGCACGCCGGCACAGTGGGAGAGGTACACTCATCACCATTATAGGCTGGCACCACCAGACACTCCACTCAAAATCAGGCAGATGTAATCAATAAAAGAAGGACAGGGGCTTTGTTATTCCGGTATCTATGAAGCCAAGGCTTTAAAAAGCTTGGACGCGATTAATGACAAGATTCTTGGAATCGCTGCCAAAGCTGAAAGAGAAAGAACAAGCTTTTAGGGAGCAATGGAAATGAAGTCAATATCCACTGCAACAGGATCGTCGTCAAAATCGCATCAATAAGTGCTTTTAAATTTGCAATATTTAGATTAAAAGTAACTATCTTTTCTTTGGCAAATGCTAGACAAGCCTCCAAACCAAACAACAACAAAGAACAGCAACCAAATCAAAATAAGAAAAAACAAACCAAACAAATCTGAACACCTGCCAAATCAAACAAAACACCAATAAAAAAAGAAAACAAAACCAATCAAATAAAACAGAACACCCACCAAATGTAACACAGCACCAATAAAACAAACAACAAAAGAATTAAAAAGAAAACTAACCTGACCAAACAAAAAAACAAAACAAAACAAAAACAAAATAGAACACACCATATCAAATAAAACAAAAATAAAACAAACAAAAAAGGAATTAAAAAGAAAACAAGTCAAACAATACACCATTTAAACAGAATTTAAAACAACATTAATCAAGCGACAAACAAACACTCAAAACACCAGTAAAAATTATTATACAGAAATCTAAACAAACCAAACAAAACAGAACAACTTCCAAATCATATAAAGAAAAAAAAAGAACAAAAGTAACCAAAGCAAAAAAAAACAAAAAAAACACCAAACCAAACCAAACAAAAATGAACAGCCACCAATACCAAACAAAAGAGAAGCACCAACCGAATCAATAACAACCAAAAAACCACCAACTAAACAAAAAAGTGCTAGACATGTCATTTTCGAAAAGCAAATGTAAACCGCCCTGTCCATGGTGTACCCCCACCTCTCGCCCAATGTGAACTGGAGATAGGCACCGGCAGACTCCCGTGCCCCCGAAAGGGAATAAGCGGGTTTGAAAATGAATGAAATGTGAACCGCCTCTTAAGATGGTCAACCTCGTCCACCGACCTTCAAATTCTCTGCCTAACTAGCTGAAGAGGAGCCCAATGTTACAAGACAATACAACACTACTCATTAAAAATACAGCCAAGGTTTGATGCTATTTCTATTTGATCCGTCTGTTAAAATGAGAAAAAAATCGTCACATGATGATGCTTTTGGCAAGTAGACAGCTAGCGCTAATGATAATACGCTAGCTGTGGTTCTTCACTAAACTGATTACTTGAATTGCAAGCCCCTTCTCCCCTTCTTTTTTTGCTTAATTAGGCTTGTAAATAATTATTGCTGTTAGGGTCTACAATTATGAGACTGAAACGGCAATAATGGTGATGTGACGGATGGCGGAAAGAACCCTAGGTTTGGTAGTGCTGGGACAAAAGACACGACAGTTGTGCACCGACAGCTTCACGCTTGAGTTTTAATTGCTTATAAATAACTCTCGTCACAATCCTGACACTGCGGCCCTCGAAAGTCACACAGCGTTTAGTTGGTTACTCTAGGAAACTGATGTAGATTACGAGAGATGAAAAAAAAACACAGAGGTTGCTCTTTCATAGATCACTTGAACTTTTCGGAGAATCTTCTGTTCTTGTTTTACACAAAGCAGCAGGAAACGTGTTCAGTCCCTCATCACAGATAATGCAAAGCTGTCCTACGATATCGACATCTCCCCTTGGGTGGTCTGATTTGAGACTGATGCACAAAAAAAGCTCTGCAAAACCCAATGTACCCTCTTAGTAATGTACCCTTTGTCAACAGTTCTTGCTAGCGCTGCTCCCACAGAGCCCTTGCTTTGCTAATAAGGCTCCTGATGGACATAAACAAGCCGTGCTGGCAGATCTCAGGTCTCCAGCACCTCGTTTGGGACTATTAAATCAACATCGTACTGAAAACCCCCTAAAGGTCTGAAGAACAGTCAGAAGACATAAAACCAGCATCCGATCTTGACTAATAACCACCAACCTCACAATGGACTTTTTCTGGGTGCTTGCAGGACCTGCATGTGGTAAAAGAAAGCGTCGTACCAACGAACACCTTTCACCTCCAGATTTTAGTTCAGCACTCATCGACAAAGCAGCTGCTGCTAGGCTAGAAACAGAGAGGGATGGAAGGCTTGGAAGGCGATACGCATTTTAATAAGACACTTGATGGGGGTTTACAAGAGTTTTTGTTATTAACCGCTTGAAATCCTGCATCTAGTACAATCAGCGTGGAATTTCTACAAGGATCATGAAAAAACATCTTTCTGTTTCTTAAAAATGGGAATTATCTCACATGAATCGCTTTTTGTCTTTCTTTAGTCAATTGCCATCAAAATAATTGAACGGTAAATCATCCGGGAATGTGCCACCCCCCCCCCCCCCCAACCCTCTTATTCAACAAAAACTTGGTATAACCCAAGTATAAACCACCTTTTTTTATTGTAGGGGTCCAACCTCTTGCAACAAGAATCAAAGCCGTGATGAAAAAGGGAACGTGTGTTCTAAATATGAATTTTAGAGCATTCAACATGTTTTAAACTCTGTTTCCTCCACAGAGACATGCCTAAAGTTGTATTTACAGTTGTTCGTGCGTGTACCCCTTTAGTTATTATTTGGTCAAAGCTGAAAAAGTCTTGAGAAAAACATCAGCATCAACGTTTTTCGACCTCACCCACCAACCAATCAGATTACCTTCCCATTTCCATGTAGAGCAAACACCCTGTCTTTCAACCTTTAAAAAGACGCTCTCCACTAGGCAAGGTTACCTCAGAAGATGGTGCAAAGGGTGGCAGAACAAAGGTAAACAGTGCATTTGGGGAAATTAAAATTTGAGGTTGGTCGATGACAGTCCCGGAAAACAAATATTAAAGTTATAGAAAACACACAAAAGACACACAAAACATTTCAGCTGCATATCCCTCTCTCTTTCACTGGAAACATGTTCCTGAACAAAGCTGGGGCCAATGAAAACTGGGGCCGAAGTTATTTAAATATAAAATAACTAAAAAAACATTATATAAAGAACAAAACAAAGTCTTTATATTTAAGCATTTGGCAGATACCTTAATCCACGGAGAAGAATGAACATATTCATTGCCCAGTTCTTGCTTCACTGGGGTTACGTCATGTGAAATTCTCTGAGAAACATTATTTAATAAGCAGCGATGGTCGGATGGTACTCAGTTGCCATTTAAAGCAAATGTATGTATTAATTACAATGGACGTTTTCGGGATAAGTTCAATCAATTTAACTCATATTTTCCAGGTTTTTATCATGTAGCCAAATGATAAGAAAACTATGAAACTAAGAAAAGTACGCTGCATTTGGAGTGTTTGGAGTATTTCTTGATCTTTGTGCACATACATCGTTGCTGTTATTGAAGTATTACAGATTTCAAGTTATTTTCACTGTAATATATGATTAGAGTCAAACATCTAGTTTAAAAATGGTTACTAGTTGTGTATCAAGAAACATGTACTTTTCTAACAAATCTAATAATTCAGGTCTGAGGGGATTGAATAATGAGACTAGCCAGTGTAACCTGATTAGAGCAGATCCTTGCTGAAGTCAATTAGCGGTGCATTAATGCAAGAACACTGTTCCAGTGGGTGACGGTTCCAAGTCAATGCTTTGTTCTAGTCTTGCAGGCATATCTGTTAGGATGAATAGAACTAGTGGCCCTAGACAAAAGACCCTGGTGGTTTTGTACACAAAGCTGGGTCAGGCCGTGACCTGAAGACCACAAGATACATTCTGCTTAGACATTAATCCCGAAGGAATCTGGAGATTGGGAATTTGGTTTGAGACACAATGGAGCAAAGCGTAGTTTTAACTAGGCTCTTTACATTTTAGACTCATTAAAGGATACGCAGATATGTGTCCATCAACCACTGGGAGAACTTCCTTTTCTATCACAGTATCCCTGTTCGTCATCATTCTGCCATAAACTCAATTAGCAGATTATCAATTAGCTAGTTTCAAACTAGCATTTTTAGGTGTTTAATTCACATTCATTGCTTTACCAACTAAAAAAACAAAACAAATGAAGGATGGATTAATCATGTACTTTTGGGAACTGTTCCAAAGAAATCAGTTCATCTGAGTGCCACAAAAACAGTTCCAGATCATCTTCGATTCTAAATTTTCAAATGAATTTTTCATTTGTCAAAAGGTTACTCTTGCTACAATGGTCCTATGGGTTTATCTTCACAGCACTTTAATGTATTATTATGAAACTTGGTGTATATTATAATAACCATGAGCTTATGTTGCATGCACAATTTCAACACCATGCCCCCTAGTGGTGAGGAGATCTCCGTTTTTGGATCTTATAAGTTCATTTGTTTGTCCGAAAATTATAAAATTGGTCTCCAAATACTTGAGCATTCATAACCAATCAAAATATTACCAATAAATAGTCTTTCATTTTAGGTGTTTAAAAAAAGGCTTTTCTGAAAGCGTGACTAAAAATGTGTATGTCTCTATACGCTGAGCTCACTCAAAACATGTATCAATTGCTTTTGAAAGATGCCAGATTTAGTCTTCTATGATTCCTTGAATTCAATGTAAAAAAATCTTCTGTTTCAGATAGCTGCCTGGCCACAGAACACTGCTTGCAGCTATATTTCTATGTATAGTAATTTGTGACAACACTCCAATCTAGGTTCCGTGTAGCTGAATCCACAGAAGTGGATAGCGATAGCGGCCAAGCGCAATTGACCCTGGCAGGTTGATACACTGCAGAAGGTCAGGCGGTGACCCGCAATATACGTGGCACCCAGGCATAAAGTGTCTAGGCGTCTGGAGAGAGTGTGCGATTGGAACCGGCTTTCGCAGAATGACTCTGTTAAATAGCTTCATCAATAATTCTAGACACTAGGGGTATCGACAGAGGCATTTATCCTGATCTGTCCCACTGTCAATAGCAAGTGAAGCTGTCAGTTGGACCTTATCATTGAAATTGATTCCCCTTTCTGTACTTTGAATCCGCATGCAGTGACCCTCTGAAAACAAGGAATAACAGGCAATATTGCAGCAATCAGACCCACTTTAGAGCTAGCAAGCTAGTTCACTAGCGAGCTATAAAGGCTAATCATAAAAATGATTGACACATGCAAAGCGAACGTGCTAGCAGCTCATCAATGTTCTTTTCATAGCCTCAGATGTGAGACAGCTCTAAAAGCTCTCACAGAGTTATCTCTGACCTTTTACTATCAAACATTACAGAGTCCCATTGTCCAACTCCTGTCATGCAAGTAAACATAATCATGGATTCCATGAAGTGAAAACTGCATCTGCACAGACGGTAGATTCATCATGAGCAGAACAATGCAGAAAATGCTTTTTTTTTTTTTTGAGTTTCTAAAACATTTATGTTCATGGGAAAATTGAGCCCAGACAGAATTTTGCAACAATTTTTCCTGCAACAGTCACATAATTTTATTAATGTTTAACCCATGACATCCAGTGTTTGCCAAACCGTGTAATACAGATGATGCCCCACAATTTTGTTTTCAAGGCACCGTTTGGCTTTAAAGAATCGTTTGGACAGTGAAAACCATTTTAAAAGGTGGGGTTTGTCGATATCGTCTTGCCCTGTGCTACGCATCAATGGTCATCATCTTCTTTGTTTACAAAGACCAAGTCTAAAAGTGCACTAAATGAGGACTGCGTTGCCATTTACTGTGCAGCGTGTATAGAATCACATGCAGATGTATCCATTTGATAGGTGCCAGGCTGCAACCATATCCTAGCTTGGAGGCTTCTGATTGGCCAATAAATACTTGCATTTGTGTGGACATGGCTGTGAGTTTTTTCAGCCAATGACTATAAATCTGGGGTGGGCCAGCTCATTCCTAGAGGACTGCAGCCTTTGCAGTTTTTAGTGCCAACTCTGATAAATGATCTGTGCTGGCAGCACCAAACAAGCAACAAGGACTATTTATATGAAGGTCGAGGCTAAACTCTGCAGCTCCCCCAGTTATATATGCAACATAATTACACCACGTCACATGACTGTGATGACAGAAGGGGAAAATATTCAGAAATTAATCAAAATATCAGAAATGAATCAATCCCCATTTATAATCACGGATCTGAAGAAGCTAAACTATAAAAAGAACACAAAGTATCCCACTGCTCATTAGCCGCGCTCAAGAAAGAGAATATGTTCATTCTTCCCTATCAATTACCGTGGCGGCTACAGTTAATCCACGGCTTTATCCAGTGCAGCATGAATGACAGTGATTGGTGGACGGAGGGCTGACAGAGGTCAGTGGTAAACTCACTCTAGTTTTTTGGCGAGAGCAGCTGCACTCTCACATGGAGACCAGGGGTCATGCAAGAGCTGGAGGGCACGGAGGCTGAGGAGGCACTGTTTTACTTTCAAATTTCCTTCAGGGCACAAAAACTGAGTGAAGCTCATTGTTAGCCATGTTTGTTCAAGTATGAAGTTCAGCAAAACAGAATTCCAGCTCTTTTCCTGTCCACTGAGACTCAGAAGCTTAACGCACGTATTTCATGTTAAGTGAATATTAATGCTGCTTTGTTCCCATTAATCACATGCTCTGCTCTGTTGATTTCCTGTTAGCACTTTCATCATACACCCCCAACCCCCTAACCGTGCCAGAGTCACCCAACGCTGACATCCCGACACATGCGCTTGCTCAACACAGAGAAACCGGTGGCTGTAGGCCAAGTCAATTTCCATGTGATATGAGGAGCACTTCAACCCAACGAAGACAAATCGCATGCAGAAACATTGGGCTTCATATGAATTGCTTATGGTATTATCTCCACGAAACGGCCGGGATTTCCTTTTTTGTAACTGCTTTGTGCAATATCTATAATTCTTGAATTCATTATCCGAACTCCACTTGCATTTTGGGATACATCTCAAGCAGTTTCCCTATTAAGAGTTTTATATCTCGAGTAAAATCTCAGTGAGCATCTCATACCACACCCACTGCACTGGCAAAAATATCCGGAAAAGTGTGTATGAATGCTACAGGGAAAAACTAAGAGTTTACAGAGAAAACATAAGTATTACAGAGTAAAACCTTAAATATAACAGTTGCTGTAAAAATAACTAATGACTATATTATCTGTTATAGAACATATATACATTTTAAATGTTGTGTTTGTGGTGTATCACATGCATTTAGACCGTTATAAATTATAAAAACATGATATATTATGGATAACTGTAATAACTGTTACCACATATTTGACGGTAAAGTTCTAGCAACCACATTTTATTTTTAACATTTATGATACAATTATTTATTCATTACAGAAAAACTTGGTCATGGACTGTGACTATCATGATTTACATCCTTGGATTGTCCAAGTTGTCCTTGGATTTCCACAATTGCAATGAACTGTAAATTTTGGAGGATCATGCTTTTTTAAATCAACAGACAGTGCTATTTAAAAGCAATATCTACATAAATGTGTGCAGAAATCTACATTTAAAGATTGGAATATCATCCCTCAAACGTTTCAAAAGTAAAAATCTTAGCTGACCACCTCTGAAAGGGATTTAACTTTCCACTGAACATAGAGATGATGAGCGAATCACAATCTTCAGCAGAATAATGGAAGAGGAGGGTTACTTCAGGCACTGACTGAAAGAGAGAGAGAGAGAGAGAGAGAGAGAGAGAAAGAGAGATCCTCTAAACAATCTCACTCCAGCTGAAAAATCCCATTTCCCCGCATTTGATCACCACACTTTTCATTTCCTACACATTTTCTGCACAAAGGTAGCGCAGGGCTAGCGCATGTGACTGTGTACACATGTGTGAGGAATCTAAACGCAAGCTCGAGGTACAGTGCCTCGAGGTACGAGGCCAAAGCTATGCAAAGACACAGAGCAAATAATCTGACTCTTCGTGATGGGCGGAAAGGGAAGCCATGCGCTGATTTTAAATTTCACAGCTGAGCACTTGGGGTGGAAATGAGGATTTTCCTTTATTTGGTTGACAATCGCGGTTGCGTTCCCATAAAAGAGCTCAGATCTGAAATACGAGAAGGAGCTTGAGACTATGGAGCTTGGATTTGAAACGTATGCATGGCTTGATGCTATCGATCATGTCTTCCAAAGTAACAAACCAACCAGTACATAGCCAACGAGAAAACGTTATTTTCTCTGACTAAAACTGAATTCTTGTTTGATTCTCAATCATTAAAATGCCATTTCCATTCGTGCGGGACTCTAATGCATCTAAAGTTGGTTTTGGGTCATAAACTGTAAATAAAATGGATGACTCATCACTCATCCATTTGGAAGCAAAATAAGCGGGATTAGAACTATAAGAACCCGTTTTGAAGAATAAACTGATATTTGTGGAATATTTCATTGGATTTGATTGTCGATGGAATTAATTCCCATCAAAAGATTAAAAAAATCACCGCCCAGTACAGTAGCTGTCAATCATATGCACATTCCTTGTTTGTTTTAGCATAAGAATAAACGTATAACAAAAAATAAATAAATAAATAAAAATGATTTGAAATAACATATGAACAATTAAAATCGCATCCATTGTCAAAGTGGATGGGTTGCCAGATCCTCACTATGTACATTGAGCATTTCTGAACGAATCTAGGAAGTTATCCGGGTATTCATTCAAATGATTCATTCCGAATCATGTAAACAAAAGCGTGTAATTAAATTGGGGAAGTGTAATATTTTCAGACATTCAACACTCTTAAAATATTTTAAATGTGAGACTAGCGCTGAAAAACGCTAGCATCATAGAGTATCACTTTTATTCTTTATCTGGATTAATAACGAGCCATTTTTAAAGAAAAAAAAATTATTTTCTTATTTTTATTGTTTATTGATCATCTCATATATGTGATAAGATAAAACACTTTTCTGTTCCTCGATTCATGACATCTTAAAAATATTCTCCACCCTTCTAATTCTACAGGACGTGTTTTTAATCTGTCCTTAATGACGCAGAGGATCAGATTTGGTTTTGCAATTAGATACTTCATTCAAACTTCCCCATTTTAGTGACAAAAACGCAAAGTGGGATCTGCCAACGTCTGAATCCATCCACTCACAGAACCAAAGTGATGAGATGTTATGGTGTTTAGATTATCTTCAATCTCATTTTGTTCATTTGTCATTTAATAATCTCCCAAATAAATAAATCTATGCAACTAATTTCTATTTACATCATGAATGCACTAATGTGGCAAGCTATTTTTCCCATGACTTATTAATCAGAAACAGTTTGAGAGTTGACAACACGTCTTTTCTGCAATGCTGGTACTTTCCACTAGGGGGTGATGCATGGTCAATGTGCATTTAAGGACAACTGTAGTAGAATAAGACAGTTTCTCAATTGAATTTGATATGTAAATATGTATAACTGATGGTAAAACAATAATAAAGGTTGTAATAAAGGTCTCAAATGGTAAAGATAAGAGAACTGGATAACTGGTTAAACTGGTAGACAATTCTGCAATAAAGAAATGAAGCAAAGAGAGCAAATAAAACAAACGGACTTAAGCAAACATAAGTCACTCAGCAATCAGGCTGTAGATAAAATAAGCAGCAGGACAAATGACACAGATAATGTTTATTAGCTTAGGGAAACTATTTAGAAGAAAAAAAAAATTTAATATTGTAATAAGATATACAAGACAAGGACCAGGGCCGATCCTGTAAAGTCAAGGCCATTAAACCCATAGGAAGAGAAAGACAAATTTAAATGGATCTCGTAAGAAAAAAGGTGTTTTTTAGGCTTTAAATGGAGTTGCAGGATGGTTTGGGTTCCTCGCTTCGATTGACGGTTAGCATTAGCTGGATTTGCATAAAGCTACAGGTGTGGCTTTGCTTATCCAAGTCTCCCAGAGCTCATTTGACTGCGTGAGGTGGAACAGATATTCCACAAGCATGCAGCACTTGTGTATTTAGACGAATATTCGTGGAACATTACATCCATTCATCTGCCGGCATTATTTAACTACAGTCTTTGACACACATTTTACAAATGGCCTTGGCACCGCTAAGTCTTCACGTCTCCTTCAACGACAGGCTTTTTGTTTCCCTGTCTGGCCGCTCTCTCCGTAAAGCTGTTATCAGGCGAAACAGCTCTGACCTTTCATAGCTGTTAGCCTCTGGCTCCTTCCCCAAACCAAACGGCCCCAACACTTTATCACAAGACTATGAATTACCAGAGAAACACCGTCTCGCTTGCTCTGTGATATACAGTAATAACGCTCTGAAGGCTCCAGCTCCTCAGAGACATTCTGGAAACACAAAGACAGCAGACTTCTCTGTTTGAGGACACGTCATCTCTCTCTCTCTCTCTCTCTCTCTCTCTCTCTCTCTCTCTCTCTCTCTCTCTCTCTCTCTGTTCCAGTTTGCTGGTCTCACCAATACCTGGACCATTAACATGGTATTGAAACATACACTGAGGGAATGAGAAATAAAGTGCACGGATGTGGAAATGTGTTTCTTCGTGAAGCAATACTTTCAGAATGTGTTTGTGTGCAAGCGAAGGATGGCTGTGCATCTGAAATGAGTCTTTGAGAAGCACAAAATTTTTGGCTAGAAGAATTGCAGGCAGCCAATAGGATTGGAGTATGGGAATCTGCTTTTTCCTGAGATCCTAGACACTAATATATCAAGCAATCAGTGTTGAGTGTTTTAAAGTGATTTTTTGTCCTGTTGACATCGGTTCGACTTGAGATTCGCAAAAAACTTCTAACGGATTCTCTGCAGGGTGCTTTAAGGAAATAATAAAGCAATGAAACTCCCTGCCTGAAGATGGCCTATGCGCTATAGCAGACACCGTCCGCACCAAATGGGAAAACAGGAAACCTCCTCTTCATGTTATCTGCTTTCATTGGTCTTCTCCTTGTGAAAACCGAATCCGTTATTCAAAACCCTTTTTCGCGGGAACCATTTTTTTCGGCTGATTTGTGATGTCCCGTTGGCACCCGTGGTTTAAAAACATAGCAACCAAAATTTTGAATCGAGAAACTGAGTGATTATAGTTCAAGAAAAGTAGTTTAGCGTAATTAAGGAGAAGTTGTATTTTGGAAAAAAGAAACAACTTTACGTTTACGTCTCGCCGCCGGTGTTTTACCATTAAATTACAGAAAAGCTGTATTTGGGAATTTAGTGAATAAACTGTGAAATTCTGCCTTACAGCCAATATTTTATTGTTAAATTATAGAAAAGCTGTGGTTTGGAATAAACAAAAAAAAAAAAGCAACTGTAGCGTTTCGTCTCACCGCCGGTGTTTTACAGTTAAATTGCAGAAAAGCTGTGTTTTGGAACACAGTGAGAAAATGTGGGATTATGCATTAAATAAAATAAAAGCTATTTTTTTAAGAATAGTTTAAGAAACTGTAGGATTGCACCTCATCCGGTATTTTACCGTTTCACCATTTCTACAATCACTGTTTTCAAATCACTTTTTCCTAAATTCACTTTTAGGAATTAATAAGTTTAAAATTGACAAAATGATTTTTTCCTGATCAAATTATTTTAGTGTGTACATCTTGTATGACCTACATCATTCCCGTTGGAATTCATCGTACGTTTGTATATAGAGCTAATCTGAGCAGAGTCTCTCTTTTTTTATAATGACGTCAAAAGAGGGTGACCTTGTCCTCTCCATCTCTCCTCCTTCAGCTGTCCCTCCATCACTCCCTCCTCTCTGACAACAGCTACTCTACTCTCTTCACATTCCTCTCTTTCATTAGCACATGCTGTCACCTTCCCTTTATCCGACAGCTGTTATGGATGGAAGAAAGAAGCAGAAAGAAGAGAGAAGGATATACACGGATTCGTTCTGACCTGTCTCTCTGACATGACGTAAATGAAGCTGTTGTCCAGGGAGAAAGCCATGTCTCGGAGAACGGGGCTACCATCTTTGATGACAGACAGAGTCTCGTACTGGACGCCACCATGAGGAGGACCATCCACTCGAATCTGAGAAACAGAGAGAGAAAAATATATGTTCAGGAATATACCAGCGCAGTTAACCAGCGCAGAAATATTCATATTAATAAATGTTAACACACAAAAACATGAAAAAAAATATTATATATGTATATATATACACGTGATTTTTTTAAAGACACTGTAAATTATTAAAAAGTTTCTAAAATTAAATAAAACAGCTCAAATAATTTTTTTTAAGTTACTCAACTTACTGAAAAAAGCATGCATAATAAATTGGATGAAGGGTTTCAAAATGAAATATATTAAATAAATATTTTTTGATTAAAAAATAAATATAAAAAGAGTTTATAAAAGTGTTTTTTTACATTTAGAAACTAATAAAAAATCAATAATAAAACAAATAGATTTTTAATGTATATTATTATTTGTGTCTGAATTCTTTACTTACAGAATATGTGTACATAAAACAGAAATGTAGTTTGTCTCGACAGAACAGATGCAGGAGATAAACCCGGGTTTGATCAGGTCAACGGTCGTCTCATAGCAGTAAAAATCAGATAAAATACTGATTGACCTCACAGATTTCACATTAAATTGTCTCATGCCACTGGTTTCAACCGCCGCAGACAATTAAAAGCACAGGACGTATTGTGTCTGTCCTGCATAGAGTGTGCGACGGGTCAGTCCAAGGTCATGTGTCTGTCTGCCCAACAGAGCGGAGAAGAATACAACCCTAACACAGACCAATGAGAAGCAGAGTAGGAATCATCCCACTAGACAAACACGGGGTTAAAAGAACAAACAATTATGATTTCTGTCAAATCTGTGTAGAAATATGAACAAGTGGTTGTTGGCTACGATCCATTCTGACATAACTCCGACCCGGAGCAGATGTCGGTGAAAAAAATGCATGTCCACGCAACACTAAAGCCCTGTTCGCCATTAGTCTGCTCCAGCAAATGCAAAAAGCATCTGTTAGCGGCGGCCTCCCAAACCACTAAACTGACATTTACAGCAGAGCGAGGTCCTGCTGTATCGGTAAACGTGTTCATACATAAAACATATCAGGTCCCGCCTCCTCGTGCTCGGCCGAGCGTGGCCCTGATACGACCCCATCTGCACCACAGGGACCTTATGTCACAGAGAACTGTTTGTCCAGTAGTCCGCAGAGGGCACTTTGAAGAACACACTTCATTTGCAGACAGGAAGTGGCTAGCTTGTAGAGCTAAATGTTGTACAGGAAACCATAAAGCAATCTAACATGGATAGCAGAGCAAATATAACTGTAAAAGCATGCTGAGATTCATGGGCCTCATCTTTGAGTGAGCTCCACACCTTAATAAATGCCAAACAATCCAGTTTTGACCAATTTAAACTTACAAAGCACTGAACAGGATCAAAAAAAGGATCATTGAGCATCTATGAAACACAGAGCCATAATTAATGCTTGTGTGTTCAGGTCACCTCGATCAATACAGGAAGCAGTCTCAGAGATTTAAGCCCATTTCAACTTTGAAGAACATTGTGAGGAGTTGAAAGACCAGAAGTTCTAGTTAAGGAGTGGTGCAAGATGGTCACGGACAACCCACAGACCAGCTCCAAAGACCTACAATATCATCTTGCACAAGAAGATGCTGTATGGACAGGTAATACGCAAAAAGCCAAGTACAACGTTCCTGAATGGTCATCTCAGACCAGTATATTATTGAAATTATTTGTGCTGTGATCGGAAACCATCGAAGATCACTGAACTGGAGATGTTTTGTAAAGAAAAATTGCCCAAAATACCTTCTCCCAGAACCCAGACTCTAATTGGAAGCGCTTAGAAGCTGTTATTTCTGTAAAAAGATGATGCACAAAGTTGAATTTTCTTCGTCTAATTTTGTTTAAATAATTCTTGCACACTTTCCCTAAATCAACATCATTTCACTTCTCAAATACCACGGTGTTTGTCTCCTGCACGGTATATTTAGGTTTATGAAAGAAAATTGTACAAATTTTAAGAGGTGCCCAAACTTTTTTTCACAGTCTATCCACAAATACATTTTACAATCGGTGAGGAGGACCAATGAGCATCCCACGATCTCTTTCTCTACACCACTGGCATATTTCACCTGTTCTTTCGGTCCAAGTTCCTGCTCATTATTTTTTCATTACCTGCACATTCTGTCTCTTCTCTCTCTCTCTTTGTATTTACACTATAGATGCCTGGCTTGCCTTCAGCTTCTCATTCAAAAATGCTCCGTGCTCATCGTATGATCAGTATTTTCAGTAGGTGCTTTACTTAAACCAATGTTATGCATCTTATTTCTCTTTCAAGAGTTCATTTATTTGTCAGCAAGACCTCATTTATTTTGCTTTTCCACTTAGAGCCAAATAAAACAGTGACATGAGGCTGAAAATCCAAACACACATTCTTTGTTTTGTGGTTTTGTGACCGCAAATGTTGTTCCTTCCAGCTACAACCTCATGCCAATAAGAGGCTTTTATGTCAGAATGTAAGCATGCTAAAAAAAGTGTTTGAAAGCAGACAAGCAGAGAAATTCCATCACTGTTTAACACGATAACATACTGCAAAACCCTCTCTCCCACTCTGCTCATGCATGTCTGCAGCTGGCATCTTCAGGATTCCTCGTTTTCAATTGATCCTATTTCAGATCATTCATGTCAGACGACTCATTTCGATCGAGGGATGTTCTGAATACAAATCAAACACTTTGAAAGCCCAGAAACACATAACCCTCCCACATCCTTGTTTGCCACTAAAAGAATATATTAAAGTGCAATTCAATCTTTCTTTGAAGTAATGACCTGACAGAGATGGTACGGAGAACAGCGAGAGTGTAATTTAATTCCAGCACAAAGCAGTGAAACATAAACCTGCAGCACGAAGCTATTCCGCAACAATATTTACACTCTCGTCTATTATCAGCCTTAACCTCCAAACCACATTAGCCATAAACGATCAAAGCAGAGTTGGGCCTTGAGAAAAAAGCTCACAATGCATATTGCGTATGCGTTTATCTTTGGCTGCAAAGACTTCCAGAATACCAGGACTTGTACACAATGGATGCTCTTGTTTAAATCTGTGCGTGCAAGGGAGCAGGAACCCAGACTGACAGAGCAATCTGTCCCGCGGCCTATCGCAGATCTTCTGAAATCCATTTGAAATGTGGAGGCTAAGGCAGCCAAGACACACTTACAGATACACGAAGAGAGAGAGAGAGAGAGAGAGAGAGAGAGAGTGCAGAGAATCCAATTACATTTGGGGATTCCTCTACATCGTCTGTGCTATTGGGTCAAAGGTCAACAATGCTAGCCTAAAGGGTTCACGTCAAAACGAAGAAACAATGTTCCTGACTAATGTCTAAACGACTGAAAGATATAATAAAAGAAAATCAACACAAACATTTAAAACGTTTGGAAAGACTGATATTCAGTGCAGCAAATGCATCCCTCATTCCAAATTCTGTACCCAGTTTTTCATGTTTGGGTCAGTTCATCACTCCTTTAATATATCCTTCCAGGGATGGATGGATGGATGGATGAATAGACAGATTGAGAACAGATGGAGGGATGAATGGATGCATCGGTGGATGAATCGATGGAATGGCAGAAAGAGTGGGTGGATGAACGAAAAATGATGCTGGATGAATATGAAGATGGATTGAAGAACAGATGGACAGATGGATGGATGTACACAAAGATGGATGGACCGATAGAATAATGGATGAACTAATGAATTGAAACGGAATAATTGAATCTTGGATGATGGAATGTGCCAGACAGAAGGATGGGAGGACAGAGGGATGGAAGGGTGAGTGAAAAGACTACAGAAAAATAAAAATAAGAAAAGGACAGAAATATGGATGGATGGATTGACAGAAGGATGGATGGATGGATGGACAGATGAGTGACAAAGGAAAGTGCTTCTATTGACAAATGGAATGATTAAACCTTTTATGAGGAATGCTACGGACAGCAGAACGACAGACACAAACTGATGCGTCAGAAATAATTCGGGTTTGTTGGTCACAGCAGTATTTTGGTCTTTCACTCGTTCTCTGATTCTCTCACAGAGATTTTTCGTAACCCAGTCCTCTTGGATAACACATCTAATCCATCAACTGTGTCAGCTTGAGGAATTCTGCAGTCAGCAAGCTCTCTCTCTCTCTCTCTCTCTCTCTCTCTCTCTCATCTGATGGTTTCTATCAGCAGAAAACAGGCTTTTGTTCTTGTTGCTGTAGTACAACACTATCTTCCATAACACATGTGCTCCAACAACAGACTGCTCAGGACGTGTGTCACTTTCCATCCACACACAGCTGAGCACTTAAGTAGACCCCCAGCCCTCCCGAAGAGAGAAGCAAGACATGGCTACAATGTAAGATCAGATGAATTCAAGTACGAACCACGATATTCAAAACAAAAGAGCCTGGACATCCTTAGGCTAACTGAAAGACATAGTCTCTCCAGTGTGTCCCTCTTCCCTGAGGGACATGTCCAAAACAGATGAACAAGCTGAACCTGAGCTGGTTTCACGCAATGTGGAGAACCAGTGGCTCTACTCTGATCTCCAAGAGAGCGGCCAGCAAGCCCTGCAGAGGAAGCTTATTTGGGCCACTTGTGTCCGAAAACCCATGTCCTTTCTTCGGACCAGTGCATTGATACTCCAGAAAAGGCACTGAACAGTCTCTCAGTCTAAATAGTCTCAAAAGTGGTAAAAAATTCTCCTATGTTTAACTATTTTCATTAAAAGTAGTTTTAGCAGTCAACTGAACTACTCGGGAAAACAAAACAAGTTTCGGGAGAAATTCTGCCACAGATGTTACCTGTTAAGCTCAGTAACAATAATCAACCAGAGAACCTCTGACCCTCACTACACTTTGGTTTTAAATCACAGATCCTAATCCATTCCAAGACAGCTTACCTAGAACACTTGAACCCACCAGTCAAGTTCACGATACTTGTTAGGTCCAGATGATGAACTCGTGAACTATATATTTTCAAGAGTACGAGTTGGAGTATGAATACGTCTCCATAGAAATAGTTTGATAAAAGGATGAATAACCCTTTCTCCAGGATGTACAACACATTAAGCACCAACAGCAAGGAATCCTTACATTTGAAACAGATTTAAAAATGGACGGATTGGTGAATAGACAGACAGGTGGATGGATGGATGGACTGGCGGATGGATGGATTAGATGAACGGTTGAGGGGCTGGTGAATCCTTCACTGAATGGATGGTGAATCAAATCATCTCAGACCTGTCAGAAAACTAATATATAACAGCTGAATCACTGAGAGCATTGTGCTATAGGTAACCTCCAGACTGAAAAAACAAAAAACGAATATATTCAGATTCATCCTAAGCCTGACTAGATCGGTTTTATCAAGCCGTCTGAAACTTAGTGAAACAGAAGCGTCTGGAGCATTTACAGTAAGAGTTTGAACATCAATCTTCAGCGCTGTGATATTACCTAACCCCAGTTTCAATCCTAAACAGCTTAGAGTCAGCTTTTCTTTCTGGTTACAGATCCTAGATCTGAATAAAGAGGGTTTGTGGTGAAACATGATCAGAAATATCCCTAATTATCCCCAAACGCCAAGACGGAGCCTCAGTGCTCAATCCAGAGAGCTATATTTAGAGACGTCTTAAAACAACAGAAGCCCAGCCAGACTAGTGGATCCGATCCAAGTGAGCTCATTGAAAACGAGTTTGAGGTAAAGCTAATGTTGTACCAGTGGTTAGATGCTGTTTTTCACCACTTAATTGGGCTGAACTGTTCTGCATTAAGGTTTATCGTGCATTCAAATTCCTTCCTGTGGTTTCCTCTCTCTTTTGGAAACAATAAAGTAAGAAACTAAACATTGGAGAAATTGCATTAAAACATTTTGTTCGGATTCAAGATTTGTCTGTAGGTCAGTGGATTTAAACAACGTATTCTAATGAAAAGAAACAAGGCTCTTTGGTCCCAGTAATAGAGTGAAAAACAAACTGAAACAGTGCTTCTCTTGAGCGCCACTGCAGCACACCACAAACCTTACAGGGAGAACTAGAGCAGCAAAAAAATAGTAGAAAACAAACCACAAACAAAATAGTTTTCAACATTAAGACATAACCACACTGAATAGAAAATAGTCCTTTGACTGTACTTTATTGCATACATTGGTTGCAGAAAGTGAAGCTAACATTATTTTAATATGTGTTTATTAGAAAATCATGTGAGTTGGGCACGAAAAGACACTTTGTTAAAAAGCGTAGCACTCAACAAACCCCACTTATAAATAAAGTAATACTTTAGTGTGTTTATGAAACTATATAAAATGAAACTATAAAACTTATAGTTAAAAGTTTTAGATATAAAAGTTAACTTTTATATAAAAAAAGATAAGTGTTATTAAATTCAGAACCTGTCAAATCAACCGGCTTCTCAGCGGGGGTCTAAAAGAAACAAGAATCAAGCGAGTTCTCAGCAGGGCAGAAACTGATCAGAGGAAGCAGAATAGCCCTGAGCGACAGCACAATTACTAGTGACAGCAGAGAATTTAACACCTAAAGATACAAATTTGGGAACACTATCAAAGCTATTTCAAAATGCTTGTAGCATTTTGCACCTCTCTGAGCGTTGTCAGGTAAAGGCCTAATGAAGTGAATGAATCAGAAGGGGCAGAATGACTGGAAATCTGTTAAAGATCTTTATTTTCAAACTAGCTTTTCGCTTTAAGTACGGGAAACACTTTCTTCACAGACTTTTTCCATTTTAATGTCACAGGGTTCTTTTTCCAGCCTCAGTCTATAACAGGCTAATGCACAACACAAAATGTGCTGCGGCATTGAATGCTGAAAAAGGGGAGGATCCAAGAGGCTCCCTGTTTTGCATTTAGCAATAAACAGAGAGGGGAAGCCTTGTGTAGGATAGAAGCTGTAACGTTATTCAGCCGCACATCTCTGACTGAGACTCTGTTCTAGAGTACAGTGAAAGTACAAGAGAAGAACAATAGGAGATTTTCATCCCAAAATAGTGCAATGGAGATCTTTTAAGGGATATTATTTCTAATCGTGTACAGACGAGTGTTACATCACTTGTTAATCTATGACCAAAAGGTGGTGCTGCCACAAAGGCATGATGAGACACAGAAAAAATTTACATAGTCCGGCTTGGCATGATGACGAGATCAATTATATTAATTTAAGATAAACTGATACAAAAACTTCATATCTCCTGACCCCTATGGGGCAGTGTGCTGAAACTCTGTAAGCTACCTCAAAGGATCATTATTATAACATCCACCAAGTTTGGTCCCAATACACTTAAGATTTACTGAGATATCGCCATTTTGCTGAGTGCAATGTCATAATTGTTTGTTCGCTATTTAGAAACACAGCGATAAATCAACTTGAATTCCATAAATCAGGCTTTGAAGGTAATTCAAAATTGCAGCTAATTACCTTCATGTACAATAGCATCATTTAATCAAAATACATTTTTGTGTCTTGACCTTACAGTTTAAAAGTTAGCAACATAAGACTAGTGGACGTTTGAGGTAGAGTTTGAATTAGAGGGTTCAAATGAGGTCAGATTACTGTATCAGTGTCCCAAATTTTACAACATTCTCGCAAGCGGTTAATAGAATGCCATCAATTTCAACAGCGGGAGAAGAAACGGAACAGCTTCAATGTTTTTGGCCCCTAATCAGTTCCTCGAGCAAATTCCAACACCTGAGCCGTCTAGTTTCTCAATTTGGAAAAGTGTGTCACACATGTGCGTGTGTTTGTAACATATGTTATGAAAAGCCGTCAGCCGTGCATGTGTGATCAATTAGTACACGTCTCAAGAGAGTCTAAACCTGTTCACACACTACTGGATGTAATGCATCCTGTGCTGCTAAAGACACCCAAAACAAGTAGTGTCCAGCTTTAGGTCCACAAAAAAAAACACGTTTGGCATGTTTTTTGTGTGACTTTTATCATACTGTCTACCCAGGAGGGCCACGGAATGAGTGGTCAGTCCTAGCGGGACAGTAAAAAGCAGATATTACAGTGTAGTTGAGGCGTGAGGGTCCAGATAAGCTTCAGTGGGTCCACAGGGGAAGCCAAACAGGTCATCTGATAAGACTAACGCTGTTTAACACAAGCTTTTTTCACTTACTTGTCTTGATAAACAAAGCTGCTCTCTGTCTCTCAGCACTGGCTTCATGCTCTCGTTCACTCCACTCCCATTTCTATATACACTCTCTGCAGTGTTTAGATGGAGAATGGTGTTGATGAGTGATTCGTCTTGAGGTGCGTTTTAAATATTACATTTTTTGCATCAACAAGCAGATCAATAGCTGAACAAAACCTGGAGGTATAGTTACAAAGACAAGATCACCAGTAAATCAACATCTATGCATTGTGGGTAAAATGGGGGAGGGATGCGAGCATAAAATGGAGCTCTCTTCTCTCATGGGTGACCACAACCATAAATTTGCTTGAGGTCTTTGGCTCCCTGCTGTCGTCAGTGTACACCTCCATCAAGCCTTAATGACATGCTGCTGAGGTCTCTTCTACAGACAGCACATGTATGGCGTAGCAGTGGAGCGTCATACTCCACGCCAGCTCTAAGCACTCCCTGGCTGCAGCAAATCACATTGACAGACCCATAGGGAGGTGGAAACCAGACATGTGTTATTGTCTTGATGTATAAGGAGAGAGGTCTTTTGTGAAGAAGCGAGGGGGGTTTGAGGCTTGTTGATGTATACGTAAATTTTCATTTATTACAGTTTCTTTCAGCACCTCTGCAAGGTGGTCGAGAGTGATCTAAAAGAAGGGCGAGAGGTGACCCTAAAAGGGAACGCCTGAGCTAGGACTGTTAGTCTTTTCTAAGGCTGGACTAAAGATATCATCAGTAGCAGCAGGTCACCGGCGAGAGTTTGAGCTGTGCCTTATGGATCATCTAGATTCTAGAACATCTAGAGCTTGCCTTGCCTTACAATCATTCTCAACAATCTGTGATGTTACAGATACATACGGGGCCATATTATCTTAGTCGCATCTTCTCTTTTCTTCCTTACCTCTACCCAACGGGCACCCTTGTGTTTCGCCTGTCCGTCTGTGAGAGACTCTCGCTGACCTACTCTTCAAATGAAGGAACTATGGAACTGATCAACAGGTCTCTGAATGCAATCGACACCATTTTCTCGACAAAGAGCAGGGAATCAGGGGTGCCCAGGGGTGGGAGAAGTGGAGAATCGAAATCATCTACCTATTCGGAGCTTTGATAACAGGGGTTCTGCTGATCGGATTATGTGGAGCTGATAATGATAATCAAAAGCGTTCAAATCCCTACTTAACTAGCTGGCTGGATTGAGGTTGCTGTAGGCAAAGAGGTTGAGACTAACTCTGTGGATCTGTGATCACAAACTGGACATCATCGGAGAAAGACTGATGGCCATGCAATGTGTGACTTGAGGCCAATTATCTGTGGAAATGACAGATAGTGACAAAACCTCATTCAGCTTTCCCACATCTCTTCAAGATGGCCGTCGCTGGAAGTCAAAACAACTCCCTAGTGAGAATAAGATAACGAAGAGAAGCTCTGCAGTCCCCCTCAAGCTTCTACCCACCAGTGTAAATGAACAGGTTGGACCAGGGCTTCTTAGATGCTGGAAAGACGGCTGTTGTTTACATGCTAAACTATCCACACCCACCTCTGTAGAATGTTTAAGTCTGATATGTGCTTTGTTGCTGAGACAAAGCATTTGAGCTTACTTTCCTAGCCTGGATGACTCTGTATGTAGGCCAGAACCATTAATGCCATTACTGCCGGTCAGCACCCCACCACTGTGTGTCTGTTTCTAATTCGAGTGTGCTAACTGTGGCACGGTGATGCTCATCTTGGCAGGATGAAACCAAGGCTGGAAAGCTGATGAGCTATAGACAATTGAGCAAAAAGGGCCTTGAGTGCATCTGTGTGCATTTCCACTTCCCCCCAATGTCCACTGCTAAGGCCCTAAGGTGCGCCGACAGAGCCTCATTAAGGAAAAGAATGACAGCTTGCAGTCAAATGTGGGTCAAATGTGAATCAAATTATTCTAAGTGCAGACAGCCCTGGAAATTATTATCTGTGGAAACAGTGCGTGCAGCATGTGTCATGTTTTCCAATTATGTTGCATTACCTGGAGGAAGAGTCGAAGGGCAGGTTTTACTGTCTCCGTTTGTCCGTGTGGAGTGATGCAGCATTAGCTACACCAACAAACAGAAAAAAAATGAAACGAGATGCTGTTTCCACGACCGAACAAACAGCAAATGAGACGCCGTCCGCTCTGATTTGAATACCAAAAAAAGTTTTGGTTGATTTAATGCGCCTTTGCTTTCACATGTGGCAGACGTTGGGTATAATGAGACGGCGAGTCTGCGTTTGAGAGCAAGCTGAACAACGTTTGGGTGCAGCTCTGGGAACATATCAATTAAAAAAGGGATTGGAATGAGACGGACAGAAAGGAAAGACTCTCGTTCTCCATCGGTCTGTCTCTGTTGCCATCCAAGAGGGATTTTCTGAGGGTCATGAGGGGTTTCTGTTGCACAAAGGTTATAGGTTCTGTGTGTTTTATTGCACATGATCTCTTTCACAGATGCTCCTTTATAGAGAGGAGGGAACAAAAACAAATAATGTGACTGAAGGAATACAGCGTACCTCACAAATCTGGATTAAAACAGGACAAAACATATCCCGTAATGCTCAAATGTTATTTTCCATTAACAGACCACCCGTAGCCTTCAGTGGTTCTAGTTTTAAAAGTTCTCTACAAAAGGAGCTCTGATGGGAGGTTGTTCCAAACATCCTGGAGAACTAACCACTGATCTTCTGCAGATGTAGCTTCTGTCTCTTCCCAGAGCTTTCGAGATCCGGGTCTGTGGGAGGCCATCACTTCCAGTACTTCTTGTATGTTTAGGGACATTGTCCTGCAGCAGAATAAATCTCTAAGAATACACCTCACTACCTCACCGTACCTCACAGATGTACTTCTCAGTACAGCACTATTCTAGATCGAATCTCTATCTCAATTTGCATAACATAAATGAAGCGCCAGACATTCAAGGAACCTCCACCATGCTTCACTTTGTCCTGCAGTCATTCTTTACTGTACTGCTCTCCATGCCCAAAATTGAGGAACACATAGCTTGATGTGTCTGCGGCACGTTTCCTTGGTTCCTTGCTCGGCAAACCTCAGCAACAGTCTGTACTTCTTCAAAAGAACTTGAGCGGCACATCTTCGAACCCCATTCTGCTTTGAAATGTTTGTTTGGAAGAGACCTTGTTGAGGCAGTATTACTACCATGGGTCTTGTTGCTTTCCTCAAATTAAGCCTCTTACACAGTTGTTTCTGTTTCCATTCATGACTGGCTTTCAACCTATCCATGAAATTGATCATTAGCAGCTGTTTGGTTTTACCATATTTTTTTCTGTTTAAACTTGTTGAAGAGTAAAATGTCACATGATTTTATGTAGAGTTAATATTTATAGTAGCTTACAGGAATAAAATAATAGCACACATTCTACATCTGCAACCAGAGCATTTTAAACCTGCCCATGCCCAGAGCTGTTTCCAAGAAGAATGAATTCTAGAATACTTTTTATCTTCTACCAGTTTGATTATGAATAAAAAAAGATTCTTTCTTTTTTCTCCACTGAAAACAGGTATATTAACATTCCTGCAAGCCAAAAATGAAAGCGCACACTTCCCCTCTTTTATCCCCTCACCACAGACTCCATCCAGTCGGCTCAGTGTTTGTCCAGATTCAGGCCAGAAACACTCGGGTTTCCTGTTGCTTCTTTTCAGCGGCTGAACTTAAATGCTCTCTGCAAAAAAGGAGCTCTTCTCTTCTCTTCTCTTCTCTTCTCTTCTCTTCTCTTCTCTTCTCTTCTCTTCTATGTGGTGGTTGAAAAATGAAGAAATGGAGTTTAACACTTTTGCTCAAACACTCGTGGTTTCAGAGCTCTCTCATCGTCTCGTTTTCTCCAACTTTCTCTTTCAAAAGCAGATATTGCATGTATTTTAGAAATATTTAAAAATTATAGCAGCACACTGTTCGCCTTTGCACATGATGTTTTGATCCATCTATTAGTCTAGAAGTTTTTGGTCTTGTCTTGCCTTGTTGCCCTGGTTTTACTTCAATTCCGTCCCTTCATCGATGACTCTTAGAATTCCTGCTTTTAGAATAATTGCTCATAGCTTGATGAGATGAGGAAACCACAAATATGTGCATTATTTTGTCTTTTGTATTTTCAAAAAGTACATGTGCCTTTATGGAACCTCACTCCAACCACAACCCCAACCCCCGTCTCCATCTTTATACGAAGAGTTTGGATCATTTTCAAGAGTTTGGTCACATTTTAAAATGGTAAAAAAATCAAGTTACACCCACAATAAGGTTCATTTTGAACTCTATTCAACATTTGATATTTATACTCTATCTTAGTATTTTTCTTCAACATGATACGATCATCAGGTTTTATCAAGAACAAAATGCAATAAATCCACTCTGACCAATCCGCATTGCACTTTTCGATCCCATGATTACAATAAAGGAATAATTTTGATGAGCCTGAACTTGTTTAATCCACAAACGGCTACAAAAGAAATTCAGGTACAGGTCATTAGCACAACTATCTCAAGTATCTCAATATCCAGCCGCATCACGTGATCACGACTTCTACAGAGTCCACAGCGCAAAAGTTGGAATAGGGTTACGGTTAGGCTCACACATACCTTGCTAAGTCTGCTATCTCAATTATTTTGTCTCACGATGTTGTTCTGAGTGGGATGCGGCTGCAGCTGGATATTTCTCGTTAAGTCACCCTACTACAGGGAATTTTTTCAAATGACTTTAATTCTTTGTGTCACTATGTAGTTGGTCGACCCAAAAATGTACATGAAAAGTATTCACATGGAAGAGGCTTTGAAATCACACTGGGAGACACAAAACGATGCTTTGATGAAGAAAATGAGTTGTGTTTGGGAGAGTCAGGGTGAGTGTAAAATATATGAACACAGAGTCCCGAGGGCTCTCAGACAGGAAGTGTTGATGCTGCTCAGCAGAGCACAGGGTTCAAAAGGAGGCGTGAAGAACAACAAAAGCATGAAACACACTGGGTGTTCGTGTGTAAGTCTGTCGTTTGACCTAAGCCTTTTGCTGAACCACAGGGTCTCCAAGATCAGGGGTGTGGATTAATATGAGGTTATTTCAGTATGTGATGTGTAAAAATACCAAGAAGAAACAAATAAATGCCAATGTCGGCGTGAGAATTTCCTTGTTAACTACAGAAAACATCTGGAAGTAAAGCTGCAAGCAGCAATGAAAGGGCTCTCACACCCCAGGTTGCACTATGCAGTTTGAACAATACTTATGGAGGAGATTTGAGCTATTATAAAATGTCAAGACTATCGGGTGGAGTTTAATTTAGAATTACACTGTTAATGGTAATTGCTGCATTTCCTGTGTCCACCGGATGGCGATATAACTGGTATCAGCTGTTGCTATGTAGATGTATTCAGAGATGGACTGTTAAGACTGTTGGAGGATATGGGAACGATCAGACTGTGTGAAGTCGAATAATGGCAAGAACAAAAGTAATCCAAAAGTAAACCAACTAGTTACTTATAAGTAGTAAAAATGACTGAAATGCAACCAACAAATTTTAGTTTTAAGTTTAGCACACCTGGACACAACATTGTTGAGCTGTTCTAGATTCCATGTGTTCATAATGTGTTCGGACAGACAGATAAGTGACAGATTAAGTGACTGAGCGCAAAAATACAACTGGCTCGTAGTTGATATCTTTCAATAGAGTTAGTGATTGGATTGGGGTTAGGAATACAGTTAGGCTCACACACGTGGACACAACACTGTTGAGCTCTTATAGATTCCACCTGTTCATAATGTGTTCAACACTAAAGATGAAATCAAACGATCCCCTCCATCCATCAAACCAGCAACGTGTCACACATCATATGCTAAGAGAATCAAATTCCAGGTAGAGGAAGTCACGCTTCATGGGCTTGCACTTCCTTTCACCCTCAGCTGTTCGTTAGGGATCTGACCCCGGACAGACGCCCTCCCATGTGTGGCGGCCCGCAGAGTCAACGGGAGGGGGTAAAACTGTGATCTAGGGAGAGTGACGGCGCTGCAGCATAATTCAATAACACTAATCCCCAATGAATGGACAAAGAGGCCGAAAAAGGGGGGCAGATGAACTGTGCATAGCCCCACAGATCTGGAGGCACGGGGATGCCTGGGGAACGGGTGCAGCTGACACATGCCTAAAAGGAGGGGTAAAGGGATGGAGGTTGATTTGATGTCCCCCACTTTATAAGGGGAGTGTTGGAGAATCCAGCTGGCTCAGAGTCAGACGAGTGAGTTACTGTCCAAGCCACGACTATAGATCCTGTCTTTCTTTCTTTCTATCGGTGTGCGCAAGACCTCCGCATCAATCGATCCTCATTTAAACGATCATCCTCCATCTGATACGGACTCACTGACCTTTGCTCCCAGTGCCAGAACCAATTGCTATATTGTCTACGGAGCATCTTCCTGTTCCGGTTCCTTCCTTGCTTTACAAGGTTTGTATGGAAATGAGCGCAGGGCATTTGAATAAACAGCCGACCAACCCTTTCATTTCTGTTTTGTTCATTTTGACTGATGTCAGATCAAAACAATGCATGGTTTGTGCAGCCATTAAATCAGTCGGTCACACAAACATGGCCAGCAAACGCTCCGGCTTCGCTTGAGCGAGCAGTGATTAATCAGAGCAGAGCGTCTGACCGCTCAATCTAATCTGCACAAGAGTAAACACTCAGAAACCCGACAGATGACACAACTGAAAGGAAACAAAGAGCTTCACCAAAAAAAGGTCATTCAATTATAGGGAAAAATACCAAATCGAGTTTAGCAATAATTGGCCAAACGCATCAACAATTAGCAGCAAAAGCTTTGTGTCTTTGTGCCTACACCAGAATAATGACCCAACGCACCTCCAAAATATCGAAACCAGGGGGTTAGCAGGGGTTCTAGTCTCTGAGATCGGCTTGAGTAATCCGTAGCTCAATGAACAAAATAGTTTTATTTAACATGAAATTAAGGTTAATAACTTGGATCATGTTTTACTCAAATTGCTTGAAGCAAAAATAAACATTTTCTATAAACTCTGTGGTATTTTAAGGACAGCACCAAGTCTTCAAGGAATGGAATGGACAACTTATTGCAACATCTAGCCCTGGACGTCTCTGCAAGATCTTAAACTTTGGCATCACTGTTGCTACAGTGTCTTGTATTTATAAAGCATTCTAGTAACCCTTACCTTTTTGTGTAAAGACATGATTTCCTTTCTTAGTTTTGTGACATTTTTCTTCCATGGGGAGTCATTGCAACAACATTGCAATGGGAGGGGCTTTTCTTTGTTTCTGTAATGCTCTTTTAAAGTCCCCTGTCTGCTTTTTGTCTGCCTTAAATGAATCATTGTAGATTCACCTGTGGTAGAATTTATTATTATTAGTTTTTTAAATTTTGTAGTCTGATGGGGCGGTCACACTACTCCTGAACAAATTGCTGGACTTTTAATCTGACCAATCAACAATCATAATCAACAGACAGGCAAATCCTTTGTTCTGATTGGCTGCCCAAGCACTCTCAGTCAGCATAACACAAAAGCACTTTCCTGCATTTCAGAAGGTCAAGATGTTACAGGAAAAAGTTGAGATGCCAGATTTAGAAAGTTTTGCACCAGAACCCTGTCTTTTGTGTACATCTCATCGTGGAATTTCAAAACCGGAGACCTTTGATTACGTCAGCAAGAACACAATCAATGAGCTACAAAAAGTGCTAACAGAAAGGAAACAGCAGTTCTGGCAGAGGAGACTGTTAAACATGACTCTGAAACTGAAGATTGACCTAGAACACTGCTAATGTAATCCCAGCTCCATTTCAAGATCAACACCTTTGCATAATCGTAAAGGCAGCCCTAAATGATACTTTCCACATGAACTTCAGTGTCATTTACATGAAGAAAACATGACTCCAGCAGCTGCAGAACCTCAGCAGAAACTCCTCTGCTGCAGAACTGACGGTGTGTGTGTGTGAGGGAGAGAATCTCGGTTCCTCTCAAGACCTGCCGCCAGCCAGACCTTACATACTTCAGTCGTGAGAGAACTTCCTCCTCCAGAAACCAGGGAGCAACAGCCAGGCAGGAAACAAACGGATGCTTTACAAAAATACCACATAATTAAAGCCGTGAGAGAACGGTCTCATCCAGGAGACTGTCTGACGGCTCCGAGCTGAGCAACTACTCTTTTATGACCCCAGAATGCACAGGGAAAAACGGTGACCTTTCATAACATTTGGCTTGCGTTTACGGTGACACGCAGGCTCAAATTTACTAGTACAGACAAACAACATCAACAAAAGCACAAGAAGTCTGGATCTAATTTGAGAAAGATTCCATTGTGGCACGAAAAAGTGCAGTAATGCTCCTGTTGCTCATTGAAATAATATAATTTCTCTGATGGAAAAAGGTCATTTCTTGACAAAAAGAAGCGTCACCTGACATTCAGCTGGAAAGCCATATATTGATAAAAGACAAAACTTCAATTACATTGGAATTCAAGAGTTGAGCAATTTTGAAACACCTCTCTTACTCCAGTAGACGTTTTATTTGTATCAAAGCCATCTTATAGTGCTCTTTGTTTGATTGCCAGATTTTAGAAAATATCCATGGATATTGGATAATGGAAACTATTTCTCATAACCCTATATAGAAGACTCTGGAAGCAAGCTGCTGTTAGCAGCACGTGGTTTTGTATCTAGAAGGGAACTAAAGTGGGGGACGTGTGAGTTCCAAGTTGTAATGTAACTTCCTGTTTGTGATGTAGTTTCCTGTTCTATCTTAGAACAAATAGTTGTTCTATTACACTGCATTTACAAGTAACGACTTCATTATTTGGGAAAAAAAATCTAAAGAAAATTTCAGTATGTTTTTGCTAATTGTTTTGTCAAATATGGTTGAGTAAGCAAACTAAGAAAATTCTAACGTCAGCTGAAATTGACTGAAATTTCTCTTTTTTTCTGGTCAGCATAAACTGTTATCACATGGGGCTAGGGGAGACATTTTTTTGTATTACAGCTAAGTTATAGACCATTATAACACAAAATAACATTCTCATCAAAAAAATGGCAGAGAAAATAGGGATTCAAACAAGCAAACAAGTCACTCTCCTGCAGGAGTGCTGGGGGATGTGGGTGTTTTAATACACGCTTCTCATGGTTTGAGAGTTTACCTCCCGCACCCTTTACATTCAAACCATTTCAAGCGGATGTAAAAGCATGCTTTGATACTTTTACAGCTAGTGTTTACAAATAATGATTACAAATATTTATTATAAATACGATTTTTCGAGCTGAATAAAAAAAATGTCACTTTAACTGTAACATTAATCCAGAATAAACCTTTTATTGTGATGAGTCTGATGGAAACTTTCTCTAGTTCTATGTGCATGATTAAGAACTCTGCAGCCTCAGATGCTTCTTGTATTGAAGTAGAAGAATTTCACTAAAGCCTTGATAATACACCTTGTGTTTGCTTGATCCACGCGTCCCTGAAATGACCTTGTTCACAAACACTTTTAACACATTCTCTTTGACGTTCAAGACTTCTCCGCCTAATCTCCCAGGCATGTCTGGCTGATGCTAGAACACAGACAGCCGTCCAAATCATTCCACATCCTGACTTTGAGGGCAATGATATTCAATGAGTAATCTCTTTCCTGTGGGAACCTTAGCTCTGACTGCTTCTTGTTAAAACATTAAAAATCCGATCGGGTACATGCATCTTTGTGAGTCACGGTTCTGCGCCCATGAAAAAGACCTGGCTGCAAAGGAGTCGACAACATGATTAAAAAAAGAGCTCTGATTCCAAAAAGCTGAAGGGACGTCAAAAGATGACCAGAGCGTCAAGAAGACCAGCTCATAGAGAGTGGGAAGAAACAAGCAATCCATTACCTGGGTAAATAGCGCCTAAACCCAACGTCTGGGACTTCCCACCTCTTCAAACATCCCCAGAGCTAAAAGGATGTTGTGGAAAGAGGCTCAGACTGTGCTTCTGAAGATTTTAAGCAGATCGGGATGTGTTGAGATTGATGGACAGGTGAAGGTAATGCAGGGCTGTGCTTTCTAAGTAAACAGCCTTGCGTCAGAAACTAACCGCATGTCAGTCAAGCGGAGCGGACAAAAGATCAACGTGCCAAAAAACTAAATAAATAACGGGCAACTTTCTTGGTATAATGTGAAGATATTCAATTAGTAGGATATGATCAGACGTGCTAGAGGAATATGGCTAGCATGCAATGAGTATCATTAGCCCTTGGTATTCCAAATTGGTTGCTATGGTAAACAGTCTGGTTGCTATGGAGGGGTCGGTGATATAATGTTGCCTTTTTCACTATAATGTAGATGAACCAACCCCCATGCAGCTACCAATTACAAAAGCCTAGATAGAATTCAGAAAATGTGGTTGCTAGGCTAAATAGTTGGGATGCTGGGAAGCTGTCAGTGATCAAAGAAAATCAAATCAACATTTCTCAATGTTTCATCTTGAAGAACTTTTCGTTGTGTTTTTCCATTTATTTTATAAGTCAATGGTAAACCTTAACCCCTTCTAGAATATGTTGTGGTTGAAATGTACAAACTTGTAACCTCCACAAATAAGGTCGGTCTGAGTTTTCTATGGGGTCCTCAGTTTGAGTTACAGTTTCACAAAGTTTGACCACGTGTTAAGCCAATGGAAAATTTCCCAGCATTCTCAGCGATTTCCCAGAATTCCTTTTGCAGTTCTCAAAAAATACAGCAAACCCAGTCAGACCAGTCTGGCTGTAGCTCGAAGAATCTAAGGCGAGTCAGAAGACGAATAACAATATGTTGCCCTCTAGTGGGTGGATGATATTACTTGTGCTATTACAAAACTGGATCCTTTAGACTAGCATCTTAAAACCTTTTAAACTCAAGTTTTATTTGCCAATGGCAGGTTAGACTTATAAATAGTTTCAATACATAGCAACAAATGGTAAAAATAACATTTTTATTCTTTTATAAGAGTTATCGTACTTGAATAGAACAGTTATCTACATAACATTGTATTTGCAACATAAAGTGTTTCGCCACCCTTCTACTTATCATCATAAACTTCTATTATATTATTCTGAATTTCGTTACTTTAACGCCAGTAGTAAAGAAACGCATGTCGTAGTTAAATGCACACCATTGTGACATGCGTTTAATTACATAACGTTAGACTATATTTCACTTAATGACATTATATACCTGTAAATCAAGTGTTATTTGTCGTGTGAGTGGATCGGCTCTCAGAAGAAACACCCTGAGGAATTCGACAAATACGCACATGTCAGTCAAGAGGGTTAATTTGCTGTGATGTGTCTGAGAAAACGGTGCAATGCTCATAATCACATCTGGATTGATCTCTTAATTAGACCTTTGTTTGCCTCTCTGTTATAATGAAGAGCAGCGAAATGCCAGGTGCCTGAAGAGGCGTCTCTCTGCACATCAACGAAGAGGAAAATAAAGATTCCAAAATTGAATTCAAGTATGGAACGCAAATATAACCACTTAACTGCTTGGAGGGGAAAACAGCGGAAGGGTGTAAGACGAGCAAAATGAGAATTGGGGAGAAAATCCAGAAAGTGAAAGGTAAGAAAATATTCATGCTAAGAAACAAACACAAATACGCAAAAGGATGCATTGGTTTGCACATCTTTGAGTCTAAATCAGGCTAATTAGCCAAATAATAACGTGGCAAATGTCAAGTGCTGCTGACTAGCCAGTTTATGAGGACAGTGCTTCAGGGCATTTTAGAAACCAACTCCTAGCACTTTCCCATTTTAGCTCCTCAAGGGATTAACACACTGCAAAGAATCCAGCCAGCGTGAACCAGAAACACTATTCTACAACAGAAAGCAACATATAATGAATAAAAAGCTTTTAGCCGTCGCTATTATCGATACTTTAACCTGTTTAAAATGGAATTCTGACTCACGGCTCACATTCTTTTTTTCCCCTGAACAATTTTCATTTTGTAGTGGATTTTTCAACATAAAACAATACAGCATAAAGTATCCAGTGAGTCTCCTGTAACCTTTGTGATGCACGTTATTTAGATTTCTTTCTAAATACGTAAATAAAAAGATGCCAGAGGACCACCATCGATTCTTTGTCGGTTTTATGCTGATAAAAAATTATATTATGGTGATTTGGTTACTTCCACTTATTTATTTTTCATATTTTACTTATGACATTGTAAAGCAGATCATCTTCTTAAGCTGCAATTCAGTAAAACCAACAGTGGTCCCACAGATAGATTCATCGATAGGCTAGCAGCTAAATAGCTAACAAGCTATCTCCAGTCAACAGGTCCTCTGCTAACTTAAGAATACATTTATCGGTTTCTTTTTGCAAGTGGTTGGTATCCAACAGTTAAAATCAAATAGTTGAATATTTGGCAAAGAAATTTGTTAAAAACAACTATTTGGCAAAGGATCGAAGGTCACAATAGCAGATGCTAGCAATACCGAAATGAGTAATGCAACCCAACACAATGTGAACTGGATATTTTTAATTAAAAAAAAATGCTCCTTGGATTAATTACTATTATATTTCTGAGTATAGAAAGACTAGAAAAAAGCCAAAAAATGTTTAATAGCCCAATATACTCTTTAGCAAGAGACTGGATGCAGACTGTAAGCTCTGTGATTGGCTGGTTTGGTAGTAGTGTCTCTGGAATGACAGCATACATACAATTCATTAAAAAAGTGCAGAAATACAAAAAAGATTGACAGGTGGTATATACAAATAATATCTACAACAGGAAGTCAAAACACAAGCGGAAAGGAAAGCTACACATACAAATATCCCAAATGCAACCCTGCCTTTAGGGCTTTGTCATTTTCTCTGGATAGTAAGTAAGTGAATACACATCATGGTCACAAAAGCAGAAATCAGGGATTAAAAATGTTGATGTTAGAAGCTCGAAATATTTTACATTTGAATGCACAAAATTCCACATCTTTAGACTATAGAACTTAAAGGGACATGACAATACAAACAAATGCAAGTCACAAACCCACAGTCTTTATTTATCTGGAAGAAGTTGGCCGATCCCTACAACTTCAACAGAACCTTATAAATATGTGAAAGTCTATGTGAAGACAAGAAACTGCGTACAATTGACTTAAATCCAAGTAAATGTTGCCAGATCTTTCACTGTGGGGTGAACTAATCCAAGACCCTGACCGAGAGTTTAACAATCGAACCACGGTTTATTTGCAGAGCATTTCCATCAGTAATCTGAAGTCCGGGAGATTTCCTTCAGCTGTTCACAGGGGGTGTTTTAAAGACTCTTTGGATAATTAACAACCCCCGTCACACTTACATTAGCTACACACTGCAATGACATCCACTGCTGACTCAGCTTTTACAGAGCCTCCTGCCAGGTTTAGACAAAATAAACTTTCCAGAACTTCCTAATGACGCTTCACAGACACTCTCTGCATGAGGGCTGGCGGTCACCCATCTGGTCCCCCTTGTGATTCCATTAAAAAGGGGAGCTGTATAATGTGACGACTTAGAGGAGCATTAATTGCAGTGTTGAAAGCTTTGGTGCAGACAATATGCTAATAATCCAAAGTGTGCTGAAGAAGAGTTGAGGAGGGAACAATTCTAAAGGTCAGTGAGAGAAAGGGACAGTAGGCTACTGTAAAATTAGTTCTGAAGAACTTGTACCTGCTATTGCTGCAGGAGTCAGGCTTCTCTAAGTGGATAGGATTACGTTGATGCATGCTTGGTTAGCTTGGAGTAGCTTGTTGCTTTTCTGGTTCTTACCCTCATGCAATCCACAAGCCCCAACTCATCCAGAATGCTGTAGATAAGATCATTAGCAGAACCCCTTGCTCTGATCATATCACCCCTGTCCTAAAGCAGCTCCAAAAAGGCCTTTAACAACTCGGCACTGTTCTGCATAACTGATTTGTTTACTGTCCTTCTCGTATTTTGAGTTTCTCCGCTTCCCTTGTGTCGGTTCTTCCAGAGCCATCTAAGACTAAACAGGGTTCTCTGGCCCTTACTGGCAAGTTCAGTTTAATAATTTCTATTCTATTTCAAAAACCTATGTATTCAAAAAAGCCTTCCTTTGCTAGGCTTTAATGAATGGTATGTCAATTCTGGCGTTTTTATGTACAGTGTGTTTCCATAATGGCCCCAATCAAATAAAATTGCATTTTAATTAGATTTATTTGCTTCTTCCAAGGCTAGGTGAGGGGGAGCAGAGAAGCCCATACTTCCCACCCCAAGGCCAGTTATTAATCTTGCCAGCATGTCTTGGGGCCAGGCGAAACATACCTTTAACAGCTCCCAAGGAAGGCATCTAGAAGGAACCTGCAACAGATGCCCATGCCGTCTTTGCTCACCCTGATGCACCCAATCTCTAAAATGAAAGTGAGATTGCACCCAATGCAATAGGCAGACATGGCTGCGGTGCCTCAGGAGCAGAATGGGACACTAGCGCCTTGCTCAAGGGTACTACAGTTGTGGTAGAAGATAGTACTCCATCACAAATAAAGGAAATCCATTTAAGATGCTGGTATCTGATATCTTGTATCCCAAGCCTTGTGACCAGAGAGAGGAGCAATGCAGATTGACTGTTAATGTCGATCCTTTGCCTCTTGAAATTGACATTTTTGGACATAAAGAGACTGCTTTAGTGCAAAACATTCCATACCTCAGTCTATTCCTTCATTCTTCGCACTTGAGGATAAGATTCCAGCAAACTTGAACACCGATATCTCCTCCAACTGCAGGAAACTGATGCCTTTGGAAACGTTTTTGGACAATATCACACGTCATACTGGAAATATGGATTCACCGCGACAGGTAACTACCACACACCAAGCTGATATGCAGCAACCGGCTCTGAATAGATGAACATCCCAAGGACCCATCCGTGAGAAATAATGCTTGTGGTAAACGGTTGGGGACCCCTGCGGTAGACAACCCTGACCTCAAACTTGGAGGAGATGAGGTCATAAACAACCTCAGGGCTATCAGAAAATGGTGCTTTGACGACAGCTTGAACAGTTGGACCGAAGGCGTTTAATCATGGTGTTAGTAACTTGTGCTTATCTGTGGTTTTCTCTATTTCAGATGGAGCTTCGGACAAATCAAAGGGGCTAAGCTCAGCACAAGCAGCTTAACCAAATGCAGCCTAACCAGGGATTTGTGCTCTTTCATTCAAACAAGATTTTGCTTTTCACTGGCAATTATCAGACACATACAACCCCAGCGAAGAAGTTGAAACAAATCAGTCTCTGACTTCCTCTGACATGTGCCACACCATGTGCTGAAGGACGAAACACAGATCGGCTTAGGGGACCATCGGTCTGCAATCAAAGCTAACGTGGGATTGAGAGAACGTTGGAAAGCTTGACGCTGCAATTAAAAGCTTTTTTCTCCATTCCAATTCCACTAAATATCCACAAAAATCATGGAATTGTTCAAATCTCTGCATTATGAGCTCCTGGAATAACCAGGAGCCGACACCTTTATCCCACCTCCATCCAACATCATAAAAGCTGTGCCCCAATCCAGATCCTTGGAATTGCAGATTTCCAGGCCACTTACATCTCAACGTTTCATTTCGACAAAAATCGTCCTCTTTTTACCTGGAACTGGAGGAAACATTGCTACTTCTTTGACCTCAGATATCCCAAGATGCTTTGCATGTTTTTTATTCAACCAAATCAATGCAAAATAGTGAGCAACACAACGTTTTTATTTAAAGACAACAATCCAAGGGACTCTATTAATGGTTGTAGCATTTTAAAACATCAACGTTTTAAGTAAAAAAAAAAACAGACTTTATTAATGTAGCCGCCTGAATGTGATGTTCGCTAACTGTTGGAAAATTAATTTTGTTGTAGGGAGCAAGGACCTGATGGTAGTCAGAACGAGGCTGGATTGTCCCACTTACCAACTCTGGAGGCTGAGTAGGCAGCAGAACCTGGATTGGGACACAGCTTGTGTCACATTGACAAAACACTGATCACCTAACAACCGCCAAACCCAGACCTTTTCCCCAACCATCATGTGGCCAAACGGTGATTTGTCAATCCAAAGAACACACCTCAATTGCTATAGAGTAGTGTGACGGCTGGCTTTGCACCGCTGCATCTGTTGCTTTGCTCGCCAACTGGTTTGGATGCAGCAGCTCGGATCTGGAAACCCATGGCATGAAGCTCTCTGTGCAGTTCCCAGACTCTAGATGCTTTTCCGTCACTTTATGTGCCCACATTTGGTAGCAAGGAAATTGTTCAAGAAAAAATTGTTGCACAATATATTCATATTAATACATTAAAAATGATTTTTTATATTAAATTAAAATCACTTTTGGTAACAGTGAGGTCATGTTTATTTTAATGCATCACATTTTAAAGAGATTATTTGTTAGGTACCTTGAATCTAACAAAAATCTGAAAGTACAACTTTTGAAAACATCCCCAGTAAGTTAAGAAAAAGCATAAGGATGTAAAACAGACTACCCAAGACTCGTAAACATCTTAATAGAGCTGTAAGACAAAAACCGTTGGCTTTACCGTCTACTTTATGTGTGATTTTATTAGGTTTTTGTGCATGGCTTGTTTGAGCTGAATCAGCCGCTTGTGAACTCATCTGCCTGTGGATGCCGCGTCTAGCGAATGTTAAACAAGAGAAGAGTGGAAATATTTACAAAAGCGTCCTATAATGATCTTTTGAGGGCCGTGTTGAGGTAAAAAGAGCAAAAGAGGACTAGAAATAGATGATGAGAGAAAACAGTGAAAATGAGCAAATTCCAGGATTGCTCCTGTAAAACCCACAGAGCTGAAATGAACGGCAGCTCTGGAGTAAAAACATCAAGCTGGAAGCTCAGGCGAGTGAGAGAGCAGGTTCCTGCAGAGTAAATACATTGTTTTCCTCTCCTGACAGTCGATGATGATTCTTTTATGAGGGAAGTCTTCACAGTCTGAAAGCAGAAACAATTTCCTCTCTGTCTCTCAAAGAACAATAGCAGTGGGTGTCAGCCGCTGAAGCCATGCTGCTTTCTCCAGGACTGGTTACATGATCCCAGTGCTGATCTGATTTCTGGGCCTCTCTTGGTCTAGTTTTGGACAAGTATTTGGACAAAACAATGGTTAATTGGGTCCCATTGGTTCTGAGCTGGCCTACCCTTTTGTTTTCGACGGGTAATAGCAATAAAGCTTCTTTCATCTGCTCCACTAAGTTTACTCGGAAGACCACAGAGAATGGTCAGCACATTTTGAGAAACCAGCTTTGATTTTTATTTTTTGTCTGGGAGAGACCATGTTGACGCAGTATAACTACCTTGTGTCTTGTTGATGTCCTAAATCTTCCTCAACCTCACTTTGGTAGCAGATTTTAGAGTTTAAGTTAAAGTCTCCTACTGAGCTGTTTTAGTTCAAGACTTGAGTTTATTTATTTTGCTAACTTTGGAAACTTTGGATTGTGTACATTTTTGTGTACAATTAACTAAAAATATTAGTTTTTGTTTCAAAACAAGTTTCTATTCTTTATGTATTTGCTTCTGTTGTCACATTTACTTATTTTTTATTTTATTTAACAATATAATTATATTTAATGTGTAAATAAATGTTAATAAAAAAGTTTCTGTTTATTATTTTATTTATTAAAAATGGATTACTCAAAGTATTACTTGTAATTATATACAAAAAAATGTAAAACGTAAATAAAAACATATTGTTAAAAAAACAATATTTTAACAACAAAAACAAATACATAAAAAATAAATAAACAGAGAATTAAAAAAACTGTATTTTCAATTCAGGATTAATTTATATACAGTTATTTTGGTATCTATTTCTGGTAAATATTGCTTTTATTTTTACCACGTTTAATTTTAAATCACTATACTGTAAGTAAGATGCTGAAATTGTACAGTTGTCATGGGAAACACTCTTTAAATTGAGAATGTGTGCGAGATGAAGCTGGAGAGACTCAGCGTTTGATTGGCTGAAAGCTGATCTCGTAAAGCAAAGCTAATCTCATGTGTGTCGCGCCGCTCAGAGTGACCCGACAGCGCTCTGGAGAGTGAGAGAGAGCAGCCCAAACATCAGAAGGATCTCATTACACGGGGGCGACCCAGGAAGCCAAGGCTGTCACCTGATCCACAGCACACCTTTCAGCTCTCCTCGCCATAGAAGCACATGCTGCAGGAGAGGAGAGAGCGGTACCCTTCGATCGCCAGATGCGACTGGTTCGAGCATCACACCATTGTTTAATTATCTCAACAAGAAGATGCAAGAAGAAGCAAAAGCAAGCATCTCTGGAGAAGGATTTCTGGGTGATTCCCTGAGGGGGGAATGTGGTTGCACTGATGCGCTGGCCGAGAAAGAAAGCGCTGTTTACTAACTCCATACGACAGAAAAACAAACTATGGTCAGAGTCTAAATCCACACACTCTGACCCCATGCACACACAGCCTGCAGATCTGCACCTCCTGCTGAACCAGCAGCTGTTCAGAGGCGAGCCGACCGGTGTGTGCCAAACACACAACACATTACTTATAAAGAGAAGCAAGCCACCGATGATTTCTTCAATTTTATTCAAGATAGGCGGCTCTTTTGTTTTGTGGTTTTCTAGATCGTGGACTGTAATGCAATCAACTACAAAATAACTTCAAATAATCTCTTATTGACTCTTTTCTCCACTGTACAAGATGCAAAATTGTGTCTAGCTTTCTTAAAAAAAAAAGTATGCTGGCCCTCAAGCTCTACCCCATGCTCTGACTTCTGACTCGACTCATCTGACCCTCTGTTTCAGCTGCCTGCAGACCTCTTTCGGTGGGCCTCTCGACGCAGCTATGTTAGAGCGTAGTACTGAAGGTGATGAATGCTTAATGGATGGCATCAGCGCCAACAAACGAGACCATGTTAGTCGGGGAAGCATCCCCATCTCGTGCCACTCTGACAGCTTCAGACACAGGGAGAGCTAGCTTTGCCGTAACCCAGTGCTGGCCAGTGGCTCTTCCGTCTACTCCTCTGTGATTGTGTAATGGGATTACACGGCTCTGACCTTGCTCTGTGCCGTAGCACTCCTGTTGCCCTCTGAACTGACTCACTAGCAAAGCAGAATAAAAAAGCCTGTACCCAACAGAAGAGAGAAGCATTTCTCACGCTGTAGAGGATCCGGGTCAGAACGAGAGCTTGTTGTTTCTTAAAAGCAGTGTGAACTGGTAACCCAGTTTACTCAGTAATGTGTTTCAGAGTGAAAACTCGGTTGAGGGTGAACAGTGGAATTATTCCGCCAAGTTTTTTAAAATAATGAACAAACTACGTGGATCACGTATCAAGAATTTTACACAAAGTATAGGAATCCTAGACTCTCGAAAGGGTTAAACATTTTCCATTGCCTAATAACGAGTGAATGAATTAATAAAAAAAAAACCATAATAACGAAATGCAGTTTTGTTTTTGTTAATTATGGTTATCTGACAGCTCCCTAGCAGTTTACCCTAGCAACCAAAATTTCTGAAATCTATCTCAGCTTTGGTAAATGATAGAGACATGGGAGGTTTATTTCACTCGCAGTGACATGGGGAACATTACATTATGTCACTGACTCTCTATAGCAACCAGACTGTTTTCCATAGCAACCAAATAATTATTTCTCTATCTCTGCTTGATAAAAATAAGAGACATGGGTTTTGGTTAATTTTATTCATATTGACATAGGGAACATGACTACCTCATGAGCAACTAAATTTTTAGCCTAGCAACCAAGTTAAATGATCTTTATCTCAGTTTCAGAAAATGCTAGGGACATGGGACCTGGGTATATATCTCTCATAGTTAGAAGGGAACCTTTACCTTACATAATTGATTCCTCCATAGCAACCAGATTGTTTAACCTAGCAACTTGTGCAAAAATCTCAGGAAGATCATTGATTACTGGGTAAAGTTATCCAGCTAGTTTGCATTTGCATTTTTTATATTTTGTGTCTGCCTTCTATGATCATCTGATGTTTGGTGTCCTTGAAAGTATTGAAAGGTGCCATAAATAAAATGTGTTATTTTGATTATATTTGAAGTAGTAGCAGCAGTATTAAGTGTATAGAGTCGATAACATTTCTTGGAATCTGTAACATTCAAAAAAATGGTGTTAAAAAAACAAACAAAAAAAAAACATTTCCTTGTTCAAAAGTGGTGAGTTTAGGTCCAGCATTGATACCCTAGGCATCATGAGCTGAGAAAACAGCCCCAAAGCATGCAGCCCATTACTAGAGATTTTGCAGAAAGGTAAGCACTTCCTCTTTCTGCTCCTCTGCAGAAGTTCATTTGGGATGCATGACCACGTTGAGGCTGTCAGTTCATGTTAGACGCATGGGCATGTGACGTCACGGGGAAGGCTTGCAGGAGCCAGCCGGTCGAACAGGAGGATGAGGAGGGTGAGGGGAAGCTGTCTGAGATCCATGCCAAGACAGGATGAAAGGTGGACACGGAAGAGGGGTGAGGGCCCGGTAATGACTTACTGAAGATGTTATTAGCGGATGTTTGATACATTATCACATGCTATTAGATCAGACTTCATTACAGATGATGGTTTCTCAATTGTGGCACATCACTGATAAAAAGGTAACGAGGCCAGGAGAAGGCAGGAAATTACCAATTGTGCTCCAATTGAGGTTGAAACCCCCCAAACAGCCCCTGGCATATCTTCCTTTAATGTGGCAGACAAACCTCGTCAAGTGCTGTTTCCTGAGAGATGCTTCAGGTTTTAATGAAGTGCTCGGAACAAATTATTCTTGAGCTATTTACTCCTTCGACTTAGCAACAGCACAATGCAAGCCGTCAGCGATTCATGCAGCAGACACGCAAATACAAAGCGGCTTCGTTTGTAGCGCAACGTCCAACATTTATGAAGCTGTTATTTAGAATGACACGAAGAGAAAAGAAGGAAAAACACCCTCGGAGGGACAAACAATGTGCTTTTTGTGTATGAAAGAAAACAGCAATGCTCAGGCTTTCAATCAAAGCGCCTCATGAAAGCTACCTGATAAAGCATGAGCAGCACAAAAGAGCGACAATAGCTGATTTTGATTTCCACTTAAGGGAATGAGGCTCTTGATCATCTCTGGCAGTTGTCGTGCTCATTTAAGCGTAAGAGAAGTTTGGTTCATCCTCAGCAGCCATTACTTTCTAAAGACCAAAGCCATCATTCCACTAAACCCCACAAGTTGTAGATAAACTTACTCGAAACAACATTAGCTGCTTGTTTCCCTAAAAGCATTCAGAACTCTCTAATATATCTGTACCTCATTCATAAAGTGCATTACTAGCACCAGAACAAAGTGGGAAGGAGGTTTCCAGAACAGGATATTCCCATATTTACATCAATAAATTGCTAGAGGCTATTCCATTCAGATGCTAAATGTGATACTTTTCTCTGAACGCAAAGTATACCTGATCCTGAATGGTTCGTTGTTGAGCTCCCTGATTGGCCAGAACGAATCCTTACGGAATGCAATACAAAAGCACGGTACGACCACATACCTTCAAAATTTCCAGCAATGATTTTTTTAAATTGAGTGCAATATAAAAAAAAAACATTCACAGGATAAAAAAACACCCCTCCTTTGCAGGAATGCGCATTTCTATCGTATTTACTATGTCATGAGCGGAATGTGTAGGATGAGTACCGAAAAAGCGTCTCACAACAGACTGACCAATCAGGAGCTCGGACATTAGTCAACCAGTTTTTTTTTTCTTAAGGCAACCGTTGTTTACAATGTGGAGACTTTATAATCAGCAAATAAAGCTCTAGGTACAAATTATTCCCAATATTTTAAATTAGTGGTCAAAAAATTCCTATGGAGGCCCATTATTGCGTAACACAACTGTCAATACAAACCGTGCACACAATAATATAAAATAAATACAGAATAATTTAGATTTGTGTTTTGTTTTGCAGATCCTACATCACAAATGCAAATCACAAGAACGGAAATAGGGGGCGCTAGTGAGTTCACAGAGCTTTGGGTGCCTCATATACAGAGTTTTTGGCTGAAGAAGAATCCTCAATGCATATCTGACATAGAAATTGAAACATTAAGCAAACATGGAAACGGTGACTGTGCAAATGCAGCTTTGTGTTTACTGACGCCCGATTCAAATGAAATCTTACTTTCTATTTACTTCTTTTAATCTATTCCTTCAGAAGGATTAACTCTGAGTGGGGAAACCATGGGTCAACCATTTCTGGATGTTATCCTCTTCAGCCAAATCCTCTTCATATATTTGGCCCACCTCACTAGCGCCCCCTATTTCCGTTGTGTTTTTGATTTGCATTGGTGCTGTTCCCTTATTTGCCACCGTGGGGCGATCAGTGTCTTATTAGTGCAAAACACGACTGCAAATCAAAAATGTATATCAAAATACAAATTAAAATATTGATATTTTTATTTCAGGGCTTTGCAGTCATGGTGTGCATTAAAAGGCCAGCGTAAACTCCACTTGAAATGTAACAGTGGCATTCGTTGCGTTTTGTTTCCGAACAAATAATGCAGATTATGTTGTAATGGATTGCAAAAATACTTGCAACTTTTATTGTTAGGATCTATTTTACACTGTATGGTGATTCGTCTATGCTGATCATTTAGCATTCAGCTTAAGGTGTGAAAATTATAAATAATAAAATGCCTAAAAACAGGAGTATTTGCAACTGTACATATTTACCAATTATTTTTTATTTTTTTTACATTTTCAAATTCAATATCAAAGGCTCCATTATTTGACCATTTTTCAATCAGAATCAAAAATTGAATGAACACACGGACCACCCGAGACTCAAAATTGCCTACTAACAATTTAATTAAGTGTATTTCGTCTTTAGAAACATTTATCTCCCAACAAATTGTCCCTGTGATTTTAATAACGTAATGGGTGCTCGGGCAGCAATTGGGTCCCCTGACACACGACCACGGTTGCTTTATGGAAAGGCAAGCAGTTTGTAATTGGTTTAAAGTGCACTCTACCTATCGAGACGTGCACATGCAGGACGGTCGGCGGTTTCCTCATCTCCAGGCTCAGCTTTTATCTAATTTTTCCTTCGCTCTAAGAGACTCCACTAATGAATTGGGTAATCACAGATATCTGTCCAATTCAAGAGCTTTGTAAAGTTAATCAATACATGCTGGCGATGGGCCAGGTCCCCACTCTGACGGACAGCGCAAATCTATTTGTGGAACCACAGCCAAAAAGAAGCACTTTCTCTCTCTCTCTCTGATCACATTATCCATCCCTCTATACTTTGAGCCATCTTCTCTGCTCTTTTTGTTCCATGGATCTTGATTCAATGGAAGGAGCTTCGGGATTGAGATCAACACAATAGTAGGAAATTTCTGCGTTTGCTGGATCATTATGAGCGTTGGTTGAATATCGATATGCTGATGACTAGCTCCGCTAATGCTCCAACAGAACCACTGCAAACCGTGAACATCACAGCCTTGCTAATACAAAATGGATGTTTCAGTATCATTAAAACGGTTTTTCCTCTTCGAAACATGCTGGAACAAGCTCCCGTAAGAACATCTGCTAGCAATGAGTCCACCACATAACTTTAATCTTTCGAACGCTTTAGCAGAAAAGCGAAACTGGAGTAGATCTTGTCTCATGTGGTTCACCAGTACTGATCACACTGTAAACCGCGACCCAAATCACAAGGTCACATGGTTCCGTTGAGACCTCAAGTGCTGTTTAACACACTGTATTCCATCAAAGCTCTACAATAGAAGAACATTCCACACTGAACATTTAACTGCTGATATAACTCTGTCTAATTCAATCTGGTGTCATCGAGTTTGTCTCTCTACAGAAATGTAGCCATTAAAAACGATAGCTTTCAGTCCATTTAGTTACATTCGCTCACTTAGAATCATTTATTATTCATTCCAATTTAATCAAGCAGCATTTGAGTTTCCCGTGAACTAATTCAGTGGGAATTAAATACATGAACTTGACATTTCAGTTTGTACCAAAATAAATCATTTATTTTAAAACATTATCACATTCTGTGCAACACGGAAGCTAGAAAAATGAATAAAAGTTTTGGAAAGAAAAAGAATGCTTTTATGTCAGGAGTCATTATTAAAATATGGATTTATGGCAACAGTTGATTTCCACCAACTATACATGATATACAGTAGCCGGCTCTCTATAGAAGCACAACCTGAGGACAAGAAATGCTGTCGTTAAACCAGTCCGCGGTGTGAGACTTGAGCCCGAATACGATCTGCATCCAACTTGTTCACGACTCAATTCTGACATTTTAAAAGTTTAAAAAAGTTGACTTCGTCGAGCTTTCTACAATGTTTAGTGTCAGTTCATAACCAGAAACATACCCAAAGTAGTCATATAAACATTAGAGAGTTCAAAAAGGCTCCAGGTGATTAAATGAGTCATTGGCCTACAGGAAGTACAATAGCCAAAAGTCCCGCCAACGTGATTGTCGTATATTATGAAAGAGGAACACAAAAACACTCAACATTTGATGGAATTCATTTAGTTTTGATTTAGTTCCCCTTCTCACCACACTCTCTCTGGTCCGCACCAGCTGAAAACAATGACATCATGCGGGCTTCTCATTGGTCACATACATCATCGCATGTGTTTCCTCGACTTCTTTTCACCAAATATTATTGTATTATATCACAACATGGACACATTTAGGGGTCGAGGTGTTGTGAAAAGACACTTCCTAAAGAAGATTTTGGACCATACCAATACCAGTGAGATTTAATAGGTGTTTAGACCCATTTCTCCCCGTCCTACTTTAACAAAAATGCTCAAAAATCCTGAGCGATTAACTCAAGAGGGAAATAAAACGATGCAGGTCTCTAGTGAAGACTGCCACTAATCACAAGGTTAATTTCACCACCTTTCCACGTAAAAACCAATTACAACTGGCTGTCAACAAAGTAATGAGTCGCTCCTGAGTCTGAGATACCGGGAGATAAAATAATCAGTCTCCTCAACAACAAAAGTAAAATAGAAAATGAGCAAATCACATTTCTTTTTTGCAATTACTTGCAGCCAAATGGCTGATGGATTCATCTAAAGCAGAAGGAAATGCATGAAAAGAAGATTTGCTGAATCAGAAGTGATATGTAAATGATTCTGCATGTGTAAGTTGGGAGGGAGGCACCAATGCTAATATAATGTACCGAGAGAAAAACTGAGAAGTAGAAAAAAGCCAAAGTGAAAGACAGAGGCACAAAAGGGAGACAGCTGGCTGCTTTTCAGCTCTTACACACACACACACAAACGCACACACACACACACGGCTCGGACACACGACTGTACATGGACAGAAGGCCGTCTGAAGACTGTGCCAAGAAGATAAGTGGAAGTGGTCCGGGGGCAGAAGTGTGTGCGTCTCCGATGTGTGTTTGATGGGTGAAAGGAACAGCAGGGTTTCTCGATCCCTCGGCTTTTGGCTCTTTAGCTGAGCTTGAGTTCTTAGTCGGTCCAGGAAAGCTTCAGATTGCTTCTATACAGAACTGCGAGGCACTCTCTGAATGACAGAATAAAAGTCCCCCGCTCTGTTTTATAACTGCTGCTTCTTTTAGGCGGGTCATACTGGGGTCAAAAATGTGACACTGGGTCTGAAGGGGTTTATTTTTAAACTCATTATCTACTAATAATTCAAAATGTATACTTTATTTTGCCAAGAAAAAAAGATTGGTTGAATAAAAATGGAAAACTTATTCCAAGATGGGACACAAATGCACATATTTTTTATGCTTTAAAAAAAGTTGTTTAAAGTTTCTGTTTGTGGCCAAAATGAAGTGAAAACTGCAATGCACATGGATTTCAGCTACTGAATAAAAGAAAGCGTACATAGCTTGTTTATTTACAGTCACTTTTTTAAGCATTTTTTGGTCTATTCCAAGAATAGACTTCAGAGCAAGTTGCTCTTTAACATAAGCTTTCAAAGATCCTCATTTCAAAAGCTCATCAGAGTTTCCTGTGACTATCAGGGAGCACAATGCGTTGAAAACGATTTTGTGCAAAGTCAGCAGGATGCAACGCCATCCACAAACACAGCAGACAATAAAGATTCCCATAACCATCGGACCAGGACACATCTGCTGATAAATGCTTTCAAGATGGCAAATTAATTAAAAATGTAGAGTTGAATAATGGATTTTGTTAATATAGAAAAGAACTTTATTGTCACTCTCACAGCTAAAAAACACACTTCACTCTGTGCTTCATACATTTAGTCTATAAAATATATATTTTTAAATTAACCTTTTTAAAATGCACATTAGCACTTAAAAAAATAAGTTAAATATTTAATAAGAAATATATGTTTTAAACAGTTGGAGAAAAGGTATTACATCAACCCTCAAAGGAAAATTATTTTGTGAAGCTGACATTATAATAATAAAAATTCAAGATTAAATGTGATAAATTAAAATATAAATTGTCCACAAAGGTAAAAAATAATATTAATACTTTCAGACGTGTATATTTTAAAATAAGAACTATTATAAAATATAAAAATGTGAAAATCCTTTATACTTGTTTACAATCCAAATTATTCAAACATTTTATTTTCCTCAGTTTCCATAGACATCAGGTGTTAAACAGGTTGTAAAACCAGTACTTTTGGTATATTTGAGAAAGAACAACAACAAAAGTCATGAGAGTTAGCCGTTAGCAAAGCTCTTCCTCAAAAGAAAAGCTAAGCTAAGACGTTCCTCAATTTTTTGTTTCTCCCCCTCACATGTTACATCACACTTAAAAGTAGAGAACGCAAGCTGATTGGCTGCTGTTCTGTGACACGTAGCTAACAGAATGAGCGGGCAGAGGGCTTGTAATATCTGCAAAATTGCAATAAACACACAGCAAAAATGTTGCATTCCAAAGTAGCATTAAAACAATTTCTCCTTTACTTTAACATCTGAACTCTATTCGATGGACACGCATGACCAATCTCTCGTATAATCTTCGTTTGTAAGTTAATCATCGCTTGGCTGTAATCATGCTCCAACAGAGCTAGGAGGTGCGGTTCAGGTGGCCTCCTTCTGATCGCCAGTCGAGGCTCTAATTGGACAAGCGTCTCATTGAACTGGTTTAGTGAGTTTCTGGGCACCTGTCCCACTTTCCTTGACACTGAAATAATCCCTGTTCATGGTGGATGTGAAGAGACACAGCGGTGATCAGCAGCTGACTGAAACACATGAAAGGATCGGCGCTTTAGCGGACTTAGCGAACAGCTGTGTCCGCAAGCTAGCTTGATTCTGATTGGCTGCCTTGCAGAAGTACCTTTAGTCTGTTGAGAATGTCCCTTGTGTGCTAGCTGCTAAAATCTCAGATGAGCTGGGCACAGCTGGGATGGCTCATGTTAGGTGCTGTTTGTTTGGACTGGGGTAACTGTAGATGTACTGGAATCATCAGGGGAAGGCTAGGAGTTGGGAAAATTCCCAATTTTTTTCAGTTTTGTAAATGAATTTGCTTCTGTAGCTAAGCAATATGGCAACTTGAGAATCAAACCATGTCGGGCTCATGAGAATTCTCATAAAACTAGCACATATGCTCACTGAGGTGTAGTGGTATGCATTTTTAAACATTGGGTGAAATGGCTTGACATAGTTTTCCTTCTATGATGTCATTCTCCATCAGCTTATGGTCAATGTTTTCAGAACAAGAAATCACTCGTTTAGCATCAATCCATGTTTTTGTGTCTCATTTCACTACGACCTTTAACCTCTTCCTACCCGCGTCAAAAAAAGCAAAACCTAAAGGAGCAAAATGGTCAATTTAAAGCCTATTTTCCTTGACATTATTATTAGTATCTGTTTGTAAAAAGATTTCATTCACATTTGAAAACAATGATGAAATTTTAGTCAATTGTTCATTTGTTATTTAATGAACTAAATAGACTTACAATGGATAACATGAGACATGTATTACATTTTTATGGAACATGACTCGTTTTGAAGGTTTTCACTTGGACTCATATGTATATGCCGAAAAATAAGATGGACAGGCCAGTTTTGTAACGTCTACAGTGATGCATCTGCGAACCCTGATGTGGACTACCACCATATGTCCACTCTTTGTAAAATTCAGATTGCTGCGTACCCGTTTTAAATAATAAGTATCTTGCAGCAATCAAGTCTTCACTAAAGAACGCAGATGTAAAAGGGTTTCCTTAAGGGATTTTCACATGAGTGGAATTACCTTGTAGGTCATGCAAACTGCTCCTTGCATCACAGAACTTATTATACGCCCAATTAAAAAAAGAGGGATACCTAATGGGGGCACATGTAATTAGCCCAGGTGCTCTTTTCGATAGATTTTAGCATAAACCTGAGTCACACCGTTTTCTCCAAGTCCCACAGTTAACGATGTCAGTGCTCTGATTGGATTAATGTAGTTCAGATCGTGTGACCATCTCGAATCAGCACTAATCTCCCAGTGGGATAACTTTAAAGATCTTTTTTTAGTATGCAGTCTTTTCCTCTCTAACAATATCAAAGAGAAAGCAAGCCTCTGGGGCTGATCGCTCTTAAAATATTCCCCCTCCTCTCAGGAAACCCACTCTCTCCCTTGAGATTTGCACTTAAAGCACAATATAAACTTAACTTCACGCCCCATAATTAACGTGACGCAACAGAGGGAACAGAGGCTGATGTTTCCAATGGCAAACTGAACCAGCACTGCTGCAAAAATAGCATATGTACAGAGTGATGTGGTATAAAATATTAACCGTGTGTGAGAATCCAGCTTCACGAGTGTAGTAACACCAGACGCTCTGAATGCTGACCTCTCGAATACTAAAGCTGAGTGTTGAATGCCAGTGATGTTGATTGCCCGCGTTATCTGCCAGAATCCCACTGAGGTGAACAGTAGTCGAGCTCTGCCACCCATCGGCTCAGAGGGCACTGGTGTGGTGGGGTAAGGTCACAAAGCAAAGGCTGTTGTAGGCAGTCTTTCATGCATTCTAGTAGATAAATCACAAGAGATATATAAAAGACTGAGGGTAGATGTGTAGGAGGGTGGGGGATGGATAGATAGATGGATTCATGGATGCATGGCAGGCTCATTGAGGGTCATTGAGTGTATGGTAGGATGGGTGGATGGTTGGGTAGAAGGGGACATTGGGTGGATGGATGGATAGATGGATGGATGGATGGATGGATTAAATATTTATGTTCAATTAAATACAGAAATTGTAGTGTTTCATTATAGAGTTCTATTTACTCGTGGAAAGCTCTAAATATAATTTAAATTCAGAATTTCTAACTTTTTTTTAAGATCCCGGAAAAAGCTCGAGAAAAGCGAGAACTGTTTAACTTAAGGAAGCTTGATGGGAACTGGACAATAGCACCCCAGGTCTACTTTCATGAAACCATTCCAAGGGTTTTGTCCTCAACGTGTGTGTCCAGCCAAGGGAGGGAGGGAGGGAGGGGGAGAGAGAGAGAGAGAGAGGAAAGCTGCAGCAGGGGACTATCTATTGAATGAGGAATTGCTGTGCGTATGAGAGGGAGAAAGAGAGAGAGGGGTGAGAGAGAGTGGGGGGGGGGGGGTGGCCTGATGCTACTATAGAGAGTGGTGGGTTTGTTCTTTGGGAAAGGAGCCAATCCAATTACAGGCAGCAGTGCAAGCCCGGTTTCTTCAGCTGAGCTAAATTTCACATTTCATCAGTCTCTTCCCTTTTCTTGCTGCCACTGTGTTTCACCTTCTCCATCTTTCTCTGCTTTCTTCCCTCTGCTCAGGACGAGCCCAGAAATAGCCAGATCATGAAACCGACTCCATTCTCCAAATGGAAACCATCTACCACTCCAACACCCTACTGTAAAATCTCTAAAGAAAACCACTGAGATGCTTAAATAAAACAGCTAAGACAAGACTAAATCTGTTAAGCCGAAACCAAAACCCAGTCGAGACTGGAGAATATTGAGACGAAGACAAGACTGAAGCACTGTAAGAGTGAATTGAATCCAAGATAAGAACAGACCAAAGCACAATTAGCCAAGAGCAAGATTTCTTAGAGACGGGGACCAAGACCAAGCTACTAGTGTATGATTTTTGATGCTGCAAAAGACACACAGACACAAACAGTGCTTCTAAATACCAGCTTTATCTGAATCCCGAACGAGGGTTTAAGGGGCAGTGAAACCACAGTAACCTCTCTTAAACACAGAAGCTGCCTTTAGCCACAACTGGAATCTCAAACACCTTCTCTGACACAGTTACACCCAGTGCAGATGTGGCTAGAAATTCATCTCCATCCACTAAACCCTTCAAACAAACGGTTTATCCTCCTCAGTGAGAGCTTCCAAGAGATAAAGTTTGTAAAAAGAAACCTTTCCTTGGAATGTATTTCTGCAACATCCCCTTCTTTCGACCAAATCCGTGAGGCACAATTTCTTCCTTTCTTTGAAACTCTGGTTACATTATGCACCATAGGAGATTCTCCAAGCTTAAGGCAAGATAAACATGCCACAGCAGCACTTCCATGAGGAGCGCGCTGCTGGCCTAATTTAATTTTACCAACTGTGAGGAGAAAGAAACAGCATTAATTAATAAGCCGCTAAAACAAGATTATTACAGAGAGCGAATGCCTCCAATGCCACTTCCTGATGGAGGGGCTGATTCAATTATAAGTGAATTAATCAAGGCACAAAACATAATTTGGATGTTGCCATGCTACCGGCATGAAGCAAACACTTGGTTTTGGCACTCTGACATTGTCCTCTCTCCCTGGTGTGTGGACGGCAGCTGTTATTGGTGAGAGTGTTTGGAGGGGGCAGGTGGGAATGTTTGTGTTTGGTGCAGGTCTGCCTCTTTGGTGCAAGTCTTTGCGGCTTTGGTGTCTCGTGCAGCTGCTGGGGGTGAGGGCAGGGGTGGGCATGCCTGTTCCTGCACTTCTAACAAGGCTCGAGCTGTCACTCATCTTTGTCCTGCCCCAAAGGGGATGTGGGTCCCAAAAGCAGCTGACAGACCCAAAGAAATTTCTGTAATTGCCTTTTGCTGGTTCTCATCTTGCTACCAACCACAGCGCTGCCATTAGCCAAATGCTAGCATGTCAACAGTCTCTGAATTGGCCACACAGAGAAAGGTAAACAAACCTGAGCCACACAGATTGAACTGTTTAGTCAATAGCACAGTGAAACGAACGAGTCACTGAGTAGTTTTTCTTTTTCTCAACTTTAGCGCTGATTAGCAGCTAGCATGGTTGACGTGTAGTTTTGCATTGACTTCATCACATGATTCATCGACCATAAACCAGACACAAAAGATATATTTACTAATGATCAAATCAAGAGCACAAACGCTGATCGCTCAGTAGATTTGGTCAGATCCGTTTTAGCAGCTAGCATGGTTTACCCATTGGCTTTATCAAATGCAGGACTCTAAACTGGTTCAACGAATGTAAACCATAATCAAAGGCATATTTCCTAAAGACAAAATCAGGAGCACACTGAAACAAACGCTAATCACGGAGAAGTTTTTTTCAACTCTAGCCCTAATTAGCTGCTAGCATGGTTTAAGTGGAGTTTAGCATTGACTTTATCAAATGCAGGAATCTGGGCTGGTTCATCCAGTAGACCAGAAACGAAAGACATATTTACAGGGAAAAACAATTCAAACCAGTTAATAATGTTACTTTGTTGTTTCTTTAATGTTAGATACTGGGTAGATATTAACTGAAAATTAAGCATCTGAAATGCCTGCAAAGCTGTCTGTCTGTGTATATATATAAATATAAACCTTAAAATGTTCTATTAAACCCTGGTTAGATACAGCAACACTGAGGTCACTTTGAGATGCCCATTACAGAGTAAAGGAACAAGAAGAATCCTACAAAATGTGATTAAATATTTAAGCAGAAAGTTTCTGCCAGTCGTTTCCCCGTCTATACTTTTAAACGAGGGCAGTAGAGCAGTTTAAAGCAGTGCTCCAGAAGAAACCATTAATAACTTATGCGACATGCCGGGCTTGAGCTAAAATGTTTCTTGTACCTGAGGTTAAAGGTGTCCAACTTCTCCATTCAATGCAAACATGACCAGATCTTTCTAAAACCAGCTCTAGAAGGAAAATATCTGAGACTTACCTTTTTCAGTCGTCCACTTTTGGTGCCCACAAAAGCCACGCAGTAGCCATTATAGACATAAGAGGTCACTGCGGTCATGCGATCCCGGCTTTCCGTATAAAGTGTGTGTCCGGTCACCAGCTGAGAGCCGCCGAGGGGCTGGTTGATGTCCAAACCGCAGAAAGAGTCATCAATTGGGACAGGCTGCAAGAAATAAGAGAGGGCAATCAAGTGTCAGCAGTTTTCTTACAATTCTAAAGTCAAGGTCAGGTGGGTTCTTTACACAGATATCAGGAGGAGGGGAAACACAGTAAACAGTCAAATCCACAGAGACAAACAGAGACCACACCCATTTGAATACATTACATAAAAAAGGGATTCTGTCATCAGTATTGTATTATTTTTTACAGTTGCATACAATTTATTGCTACGTGAGATCTGCTTTTCATCAAGTTTGGACCAAAACCAGTGTCCTTTTCAAAATAATTCTTTGGTTCAAAACAGATGTGCTCTTCCGAACACTGGCTTGCTCTTGTTGCGCACTCTTTATTTCAGAATAGGCTCTGATTGTAGGTAGAACAGTTGTTTGTAGTTGTACGACCTGGAACAGAGCATCTATTTGCAGTCCTCAACATTTGCAAGAGAGTAGGCAGTGCCATCTGTAAAGCGGGTCTAAAAGTGACGTGGATCTCTAACTCTGGGTACCTGAAATGTTCTCTGTAGTTTATACTGTAGTTTATTGTATTCCATCAGCTCTGGCATTTTTGCTTTCTGATTTCATGAGTTTAAAAAGCAGATTCATCAAAACGTTTAAATATTCAAAGCTTGAGACAATTCTGGTATTTAAGAATATTTGACAAGTGAATCATCACATCACGTGACTGGAACCTTTGGCTTTAGCCATGACTCCCTTTGGGTGTTTCAGACTCCAGCGAGAGCATTCTCCAGCCAGGATCTCTGGCCCAAACTCAGACTCTAGGTTTGCTGTTGAGCTCGGCAGACAGGCAGATGTGTTCCTGCTCTGCTCCGGTGAGCCCTGCTGCGCTTCCTGTCTGCCTCATTAACCTGGGTTCTGAGACCAGTGTAGCTGGAGACCAGACAGTGCACACCACACCAGCACAAAGCACAACACCCAGAGCCAACCACAGAAGGCTCATATTTAGTTAGAACTTTCATACATAGTTCAGAAAGCTCATATTTTTATACTCCAGTGGAAGTGCCACCCAATCAGATCGCTTTATGCAAATACCCCAGCTCATACAGTGGCCATATGTGGTCTAATTTAATTGGCTGATGCTGCTCAGTGCCATGCTTCAAACACACATCAAGAGATAAAACTGAATCAGGTGTTCCAGTATGAGACGCCAGACTGGACATAAGTCAGAATGAAACCCAGACATACTGGATCCATGTGAGGTAGACTGAGTGTTTTGGTCATTTTCAATGTAAACATTGGTTCTCAGAAATCTCCTTCCCCACCTTTTACTGTTCAATGTGTTAAATGTAGATTGGTTCAAAGATACTATTAGATTTCAAATTACTTTTTGAAATAAAAGCAACAGGTTGACACACATGTGATGTCAGAAAGACTAACAATTAACTCGTGAAGGGCACTGTTTCAATCCCATGATGCACTATTGGAGAATTAGTGAACGAAACTGGTCCATATAACATTCTAATAATTTATTTGGTAACATGCTAATTTATATACACACACACACACACACACACACGCACACACGCACACACACACACACACATATATATATATATATAAAACGCATGTCCAAGTGTGTCTCCAGCTCCAGAAAGCACCATCTGAAAATGTCACCGGTAGCCTGTCCTCTCTTCCTCCTGCTCTCATCTTATGCATTATCTCCTCCCTCTCGGGGACTGGTGTACACACTTACTGAAAGTAGTGAGATTGAAGCTTGTAAACATTTACAATCTAATGGGAGGGTCTATGTCCCATTTTTCATGTCACACGCAGGCCAGGGCCACTATCAATCCCCATTTGGGATGTGGAAGCGAGTTACAACACTGCGGCGTTTCGATTCAGGTCATCGGAGTTTGTGACTGACAATGGCCTCAAAGTGCCATGCAGAGTAAGAGGGATGGATCCTACGCTCGCTCTCGTGCTCCTCGTCCCCAACACTCCACAGGCCTTTACCATCAGCCTCGCGCTGTAAAATCTTTACAGCCTCCTAGCCCTTCACAAGCAGGAGGGCGGCAATAAAGCATGGATGTTAATGCCTTGTACTCGACAGATCGTGTTTCTTCTTTGCTTCTCCAGATCCAAAAATAGCTCTCTTTGAGATCTTCAGAAATGTTCTTGGAAAAGACTCAGTAAATGAATCATTATTTTAATGTCTGTTGGCAAGTTCTTTTAAATAAGAAACAAAGTCCACATAAACTCATTGTCATAATGCAGACGGTTTACACTGCATAAAAAATGTATTTAATCTGTAAAATTAACTGAAATATTGAGCAATAACAACAATACATTAGCAAAAATGCAATCATTTGTAGTTGCAGTAGGATAAGCATTTTAAATATAAATAAATCATATTTTCAATATATTCCAAAGTTGAGTCTCGTAGAACCTTGTTGTTGGTGGACGATGGCCGAGGTTAGTCAGGAATGCATTTTCAAAACACACTGTGCTACACACATTGTGTGGATTCAGGATGTAAATAAATCTCATGTTTCCGAATCAAGAATGTATTTTAGGAGAAACGACTTTAAAATAATCATTTTGCTTCCATTTCTGTGTGTATGCAGCAGTGGGAAATGTTTTACGCTAATTATGATTGGTTTATTAGTGCTCAAGCACAGTTTTCTATACTGTTCAAATACTTTTGCACAGGGGTTGCTATGTTCTTGCAAAGGCTAATAACCTCCACAAGTGTGGTCTGTTTGAAGTTTCAATGAGGTTCTCGGTTTGAGTTACAGTTTTACAAAGTTTGACCCCAGGTTAAGTCAATGGAACATTTCCCAACAATTCCCGCCAATCTATTTTGAAACCGATTTTAAACATTCAACTGTTCATCGTCCAGGTTGAAGGAATAGTTTCACTCTGACCATTTTCCCACGGCCACTGGTCCGGGCAGGGGGTTTGTTCCAGTCACAACTCTGCATTAGTTTGGAAAATACTTGATCAGCCGAGTGTCCTCCTTAGATCAGCTCTCACACGGGCAGCGTGATAGGCTTGATCAAGCAGCCTGATGAAACGCAACACCGGCTCAACGACTGAATAGCATCAAAGAGCTAGACGCAAAGCTGGCCAAGCAGGAAAGCCATTGCAAGCTGGGCTCAGTGATAAATATTTCACTGGACCTTCTCAGAATATGACTTGTCTCCATCCCTCTTACAGAGTAACTCTGGGTTCGGCAGAGACACAAGCCTCCAAAAATGCAGAGGCCTGCAAAAATATCCCGAAGTAACTGACAGGAAATGAAACATCAGTGTAGGGAGTATTTTTAGGTAAAACGAGCCCGAAGAGCAAATGAAAATCTCAGGAGTATTATTTCACAATGAAAATATTTCCAGACGCCCACTAGTCTTGAAGGGGAGTCTAAAACAGCTAGTGTTTGCTTTGTGTGGGCTCACAGATGTCGCTGCGCTAATCTTTCAAGATTTGCTTACGTAATACCATAGATTTATTGAACAATATTGACCAGGGAGTTTCCACGCATGTTTTACATCCCAAACGTCCTACTCGGTTAATCCTGACATTCCTTCAGGAGCTGGAGAACAGACGCTGACGCGGTCTTGTGCAATGTTTTTAATGAGGCTTAGAAAAACATGGAGGGGGTTGGGTGACATCATAGGCCACGGATAACCCTGAGGTCAGACGAGGGATCCTCCAGAGTGGGAGCAGAGCGGTCTGCTACTATATGCCCACCGATCACAGATACTCTATGATGTTTTCTCTGAGTGACGATCACCTTTGACATCGTGCTAATGGCAAATTACTGAAGCTAATAAAGAATTCCCAGGAGGAACGGCAAGAATTTGTGGTTACTTAATCTTCACGCACACGACAAAAGCGTCTCCAACACCCATGAAAACATGTATAAAGTGGTTTATAAAACATAAATGCACCATACGTCAGTGCAGTAATCCATTAATTAATAAATACACAGCTTTATTAGTGGTTTAAATTTGGTGTGTTGCTTTCTATGAGACTCTCTATATTATACATGATTAAAAGAAGCCTCATCATGAGGACTAATAACTATTTTAATATGCAAAAAGTATTACTTTGGTGGTTATTTTTATTTTATGTCAATCAATACAGTTGAGGAATAAGTTGAAGCATTACAAACGTTGCAGTATTTAAAACTAAATATATCACAGATGGAACAAATCAGTCTTTGACGTCTTTCCTGGGAATTGTTGGGGTTATGCCTAAACTAACCCTAACTGTGTCATTCAATCCTTAAGTTTCCAGAGGTCAACAGTTTTGCTTGGATAAGATCTTTTAACACTCGTTAGAGTGAAATATGAATACTTTAGAAATACAGCTAACAACATAAATATTACGATGCAGATCATGGATAAGAGTGCTGTTCAGACTGTTATCAAAATAAAGAAAATCTCTTTAATCTCTTAAGTTTTTAACCATTCTCCAGATCTGAAGATTTTAGCATTAGCTTAGCATAGATCGTTCAATTCAATCGCTCAAATGTAGCAGTAGAATAGTTTTTTTTTTTTTTTGCAAATAGGGACTTTTATTTTGAAATGTAGCACTCTTGATGGTGACGAAAGGCAAGCTTTGTCAAGTGGGTTAAATAACTTTTTATTGCATATATTTGGAATGAAGTGTTTATAAGTGCTTGTTTGGATATTATTAACTGGTCGCTGTGAATAATATATATTATAATATATACAATAGTTACTTTAATACACTCTGTTGTACTAATCAAGCTACGTTGACAAACATGACTGTGGAAAAAAACTGACACAAAGAGGAAACTTAAAGATGTCTCACCGCTTTGGTACAAGGAACATCTTTTCCCAAAAGCCAGTTGAGTTCCAAGTTCCCCTCTCCCTGATAGCAGGACTGCATCCGCTCCTTGATCCGTGCGTTGATGTCTCGAATACTAAACACACAGAGTGCTGAGTCATCCGGTGGATGATGATACTGTTTCTGACCTTTGGAAAAGACTGCAAAGAGCACGTCATCCTGAGTACTGATGTTGAGGGATGCTGCCAGGACTCTCCCAGGCTTGCCCAGGTATGCTGCCTGCAGAAGACGGTACTCAACTCTGTTTTGGATGCAACCAATGGGTAAAGAAACATAGGAGTGGAACTTGTGGTCATCTTTGCAGAGTCGGACAATTCGAGAGGTGTAGAAGAGGTCATTTGAAGGTCCGCTGGAAGACATGCTGTTCTCTGGTGTCTCTGGTTGCACGGTGAGAAAGTAGACAAAATTGCCACTTGCAAAGCCGTAGATGTAGTAGATGTCAAAATGAGAGACCAGCGCAAGGGTGTCAGAGGGAATCTTGATGAGAGAGGAAACAAAGTCTGTGTGCAGCTCGTAGTCCAGCATAGCCGAAGACTCTGGGTCACGAGGAAGCTTCCGGCTCGAGATAGTTGGAAAGTAGTCTTGCTTCCCGTCCACTGCTGTCCCAATAAAAAGGGTTCCATCCCTGCCATAAGAAGGTACGATGACTCCATACATGGTGCCTGTTTGGTTAACACTAGAGAGGTAATGCTCCTTTTTATGCGAGGGTTCCACCAGGATGAAAAGGTCATCCAATCTCAGCAGTTTGCAGACGCCTTGGTAGAGGCTTCCGCAGGCAAGTAATCGGTTCTGAGAGTAGTCGATGAGTAAGAGTTTGTTGATGTTGTTGGTGGAAACCAGAGGTTCACTGCATGGCTGAACAATAAGTGGCGGGTAGCAAGCCTTATTGTCATCTTCTGGACCAGTATCATGGGATACCTGGAGTGTTAGGTTCCCTGATAACTTGTAGACACGGTTGACGGCTCCAATATAGAGAGCTCCAGTTGACTTGTGAACGGTCAGGTGGTTGAAAGCCCATTCGCGTCGCTCAGGGTGAAATGTAGTGAAGGAATGCTCGGAGCAAACTGTAGGTAAGACTAAGAGTATTAAACAGAAGGTAAAATACAATACGGAAGCCTCTCCAGGGCTTTGTTTCAAAGTCCTCTGTGAAGCTCGCTGCTCCTCCATGGTTCCGGGGACCCTAGAGGTTTGTAGGTTGGCTCAGCTTTTGTTGTCGTGGTTTGAATGCAGATTGTGTTGTTCGGTGCCTCACCGGGGTCTTCACATAATTCTGAAAGGGAAAAGGAGAGCGGTGTTAGGAAATAAATCCACGACAGAACATCTAACTTCATTCAAGACCCCAAAAAAAGACAGAAACAATGGAAAGTGCACCTCATTCAGTGAAGGAATGTGTCTACTGATACAAAGCAAGCAGTGGCTTCTTTAGAGAACAATGTCAGGAAAGGTTCCTCTATAAATTCCAAGAGTTGTTGGGCAGGATTACGCAAGGCATAGGAGAGGAAATTAGCATGACCCGAGTCATGCTTCTGGTCGTTTCTGTGACACAGCACTTTCTAAATACAGAATTCCGTCTTTAGAGTTGAGTTGCAAATCTTTGGATGGCCTGGTGTGGAAACCTTCTTTCAAGACAGCCTTCTTTAGGAACTAAGGCAAATGTTTGCTTTTCCTAAACTGTTCTGTCTGTAAGTCTGCAAAAGCATCATCTCCTCTATATGATAAATGGGAATCCCCTTTCGTTTCACTGCATTCGAGTGAGTTAATTATCCAATCCACAGCACGAGGGTGGGCTGTACCTTATTACTACAACAAAGTCTGAACAAATTGGGTGCCGGTTCCATGCACCCTGTTTTAACTATCTGCTCTGTAAGGGGCTGTTTAACAGGATCTGAATCCATTAATTATGCTTTCCAATTCTCTTCGTCTGTTTTCTCTCTTTCCTTTTTTTCTGTTCCTTTGACACCATTACGTCCTGGAGGGATTAATCATCGGCACCAGAGCAATCATCCCTAAACGAATAAGGCAGCCATTAGAGATATACAATCAACTCCGGTCAAATTCATCCACCATATTTCCTATGTTCTCCCCTCGTTAGATTTGCATGTATTATCATGGCTAGGTGGTACAAGAAGACTAACAAGTGTGCATACGAGAATCGCATTTGATTAAGCAAAGCAATCTAACAATTGTATTTAGCTTACACACTGTGGTGGAGGGCGCTGCTTTTGTAAAAACCGAGAGAGATATCCATTCTTCGCAGCTTTGTGATTTGCATTATGTGGTTGAAGGCAAATGTGATCAAAGGTTAAAACAAAAAGGCGTTCATTCTTGTGTAGCTCTGTGTCATAGCTTACCCGTTTACTCTGGGGCGCAAGTATATTAGCAAGGCTCTAAAAGGAGTCATAAAACCCAATCCTGGGAGCAGGTTTTGCCCTTTGCTCTGCTCTTTTGTGAGACTCTGCATATGCTGGAGGTGCCCCTTGGAGGTATCATCTAACATCTGCCGAAAAACCTCGTTTTTTTTTTTTCTTCCAAAAGTTTAATCACCAATTACTTCCAACCGTAGCCCATCATGGATATAAGTACTCCGAATTTGTTCATTTAACTACAACCAACCCAACCGTTTCTTTCTTGCTCCCTGCTGACTGCTTGCTCAGAGCGAGTGCTCTTCCCTCTTTTTATGTCGCAGCGACAGCTGCACAGAACAGAGGACCGAATGGTGTAAATAATGACTGTTCAAAGTTTAGCAAGAGTGCTGTCAGGAAAAGAAGCAATGGAGCCTTTGTTTATTATGCTTTGTGTTTTTCCCTCTCTTTTCGCCGATGCCTGACGGGACTCTCCTCATTATGCTGCCTAGCCTTAGATCTGAATAGATGAGACTGATTCGCCTCTTAGCTTCCTTTTATTGTTTGAAGTCAGTCTTTTACACTTAGCTCTCGGAAGCGATTACCATGTCAATGTTTGCACCTGTGAATCATGAGTCGGTCACATATGGATAAAAGACCGTGCAGGTTTGTGCAGACAACAGCAAAGGCATTTTGGCCTGACAGTGATTCACAGGCGTACAGTGCACCAGTGGATAGGTAACTGTTGCCTTATTAGCATATCCATTACGGCTCCTATACAACAAAAGAGTTTGCTTTTAATCCAGTGCCCTGCTGGAGTCTCTGGTTTGGTTTATCGTGGAGTTGCACCTGCTTTGGTGATAAATCATGCGCTGAGGTTTGCATCTTTCAGACACATCTGCCAATCATCCGGCACTGGCATAAGGTATGTAACCCAAACATGGCCTGCATTTTGCAGATGTGCTAATGATTTTAATTCACCACATTGCATTATGGTGCATAGGTTCTTTACTAGCCAACTGTGGCCAGTGGATCTTGTCAGGAAACCAGACTTGGACCATCATGTTCAATAGCTGGTCATCTAGCCAAGGTGTTAACATCTATGTGTGACTCCATTGTCTTTTACCTTGTTTAAAAGTGCAAATGCAATCACTTTATCAGAAGATTGATGCCAGATAAATGATTATCTTTGCCCAGTAAAAGGAAAGAATGCATTTGCTTTCGAAAGAAAAGCCATCATTGGTTTTTCCGCTGATCCCCTGTGTGTTATTTCAGTTCCATCTGACTGGGCATGAGCACACGCTTTCACTGAGTGCCATTTTAACATGAGCAAAGCCATCCCTGGGATATAATCTGCTCATCACATTTACATTAAGCTGACCTCCGGGATACTGTGTTGTTCGGATGGGATCCACATTTAGCTCCAGTAATCTCTCACGAACCATGCCGAATTTGAGGCAGTGCTTCCAAAAAAAGATTTCTGGGCTAAATTGGGCACAGGCTCTGAGCTGAGCTGAATTTTCAGGTATTAACAGTCTATTTCGAACTGCATTAAACCAGTCGAAATATCTAGGTATTATTTGAGAGTTCATGACTTTTAGGAAAATAAAGTTTCTTTTCAATTCAACCCCGCAGAATATTTCAACCAATGGATCAACAATTCTGGTTCCAATAGAGCGGGAAGTCTGTAGTTCTGAATCCATCGAGGTGCAAGAGGAAGATGTGGCCCAGTGGTTAAGGAGATTGTCTGTTGATCAGAAGGTTGCTGGTGAAGTGAGTTATGGACTTTCTTCCACCTGCAACCACAACTGGGGTGCTCTTGGGTAAGGCACCAGTTTCCTTCAGGTATTTCCCGCCAGTTTCTGCACTCATTCCATCAATCGCTCAGTGATTAGATTCATGTTGTTTGTTTTGTTCATGGTGGAGGAAGTTGGATATGTATGAAGATATGAAACACTACCAAAATCACAGTGCAGCTACACTTGGCTCTGGAAAGGCGTAAGCTTGATGCAGAAGCATAAACTGGGTTTTGCTGTCTCCATCCTCACAGAGAGACACTCTTGAATATTCATTCATTTTCATACCCGCTTCACACATTGGGCGAGAGGCAGGGTACACCCTGGACAGGTCGCCAGTCCATCGCAGGGCAACATTCACTCACACATTCACACCCTAAAGGGAATTTTAGATTAGTCAATTTCAATTAACCTAACCGGATTGTGGGGGAAACCAGAGTACCCGGAGGTCACTGGTGAGCCTCGAACCGATAACCTTCTAACTGGAAGGCCACAGTGCTACCCACTGCGCCACCATGCCGCCCTCTCTTGTATATTGAGGACCCAGATGCCTGTTCAGCCAAACCTAAGACCATCTGCTTGGTCTTGGTTGCCATGAAGAAAGGGTGCCTCTCTGCTAACTTGTGACTGTCTAGGTGTCCACCCGGGGAGATGAAAGTCTGGGTGTCCCTATTTGGACTGCAAAATGAACAATTAGGCAGCAAAAATGGTTCTGGTTATGTTACAGATTTTACAATAGGAAGTCAATTGGTTGGACTCTGGGACCAAACTCTAGCAGCCAATCAGTGGACGGCAGATCAGTCACTTTTGTATTGCTGTAGGGTAAGTGATGTAATCGCATTTCATGTGAAACTACTACAGTGTGGTGAGTTAGGGTTAGCATTAGTTCTAGGGGTTGTAAAAATAATACTATAGTATGTTGTGAATCGCTGTAATCTCTACAGGTTAAATGTTTATTGAACAACGGTGTGATTGTAAGATAATCTCTGTATTGAAAGCCAGGCTTAAGGGCTCAAGCTATGGATACTAGACCCCCCCCCCCCCCCTCCCCGAGTGACATGATATATTTGCCTCCTTTTATAAGCTGCTTCATAATAGAGCCAAAGTTGTTTGATCTTTAAATTGGTATTTACAGCTATTCTACAGCTGCAGATAAAGAACCTCAACCACAATCGTGTTACGCAGAAAATCCTTTTAATTGTTGTGGAATGGGAAGAAAATGACACTGAGGAATTTCATGCCTGGGATTAATCCCCCACTCCTAATAACAACTAATCTTTGAGCATGTAATCTAAATGGTTAAATAAATACCAACCTTCCTACCAACATGGAGAAGAAAGTTAAGCAGACAGGAAGGTATACGTTTCGTGAATTTTTCTATGAGTCTAATAATAGACTGATTTTCCTTGAGGGAAACAGCACCATGTGTGACTAAAAAAAAACGATTAGAAGGAGAGGTTAGTCCATTAGTCTTTATTTCTTCCCTGACATTCTCTGCTGGTGATAATGAGTGGCTATGCTAAAGCAGGGTGTCGGGACATTGTAGTGGTATTTATAATTTATTTTGTCATTGTTGGAGCCTCGGCAGCACCGGTAATCTCCAAACTGGCTCTCAGACCCAAGAACACCCTTATGTAGGAAATGGTACAGTGTGAAGTGGGACTGATTAAACCCTCACTGTTCATGTGGTTTCCTGTTTATGTTCTTGCTCGAAATGTTTGGGCTGTTATGGCTGTTTTTATATATTAACTGAAGAAAAAAACACTTCTACAAACAACTTATCAATTCTTTGTCGGAAGGAGCATTGCTTATAATTGTATATATTTACCAGCTATACTAAAAAAATCCTGAAAAAAAGGCACAATTTGATTCTTATTTGAACTTAAGTACAAATCATTATTGGGTTGATAAGGTCCAAAATTTAGTATAATAATAAACCAAATCCACCCATCGCCCCTTATGATGCTGGACCGCATTCGCTTAGGTAAAAGTTACATTTCATTAATATTTAAGCCCCATAAACAATGGAATTGACCTAATGTATCTCAAGGCTCAGCCATTACTGGATGAGTCACTTGAAGTGATACAAAGTCAAAAGTTTTCGAGACACCTTTGCAAGATATGTTTTGCAAGAAGCATTGAAAGAAGCCAAAGTCAAGCAGCCAGTGTTAAAGGGAAGAGTAAATCGGCAAAACCATCTACTGAACTTCTTTTCCGATGCCCAGCTCTAATTGGAACTCCTGTACAGTACAGATCAGCTGCAGAACTCAGTCTCCCAGCAGGCTGCTGAATATAAAAGTCTATTTAATCCCTCATCCATGCTGATTTCCCATAGAAAAAGCCATGTCAACATGACATCAGAATTAGCAGCCAACAGCAGGCGCTCCTTTACCCCCGGGTCTAATCCTTGCCTTTCACCCACAACCTGCTGCGGCATCCCCGTGCTTCCATAAACTCCCGGCATCATCCCATGACTCCACTGAGGGCAGATTAGGATATTATTGTCATTCTAATATGTTTTGTTCTCCCCCCAAATCGTCATTCCTTTGTGAAACACTCAACCCGAAGCCTGTTATGCTCACACTCCAACATCGGCTTGGCTTCACACCTATTACCATGACGGCAATCTGCTTAAGAACCGACACACAAACACACATACAGGAAGTAGTTCAGAGCTCATCAGAGCTGTCTGTCAAGTTTGCCACTGGTTTCGATTGAGGATCATTTCCATAAATCTGAATTGTAAAAGGCGGCAGGGAGAGAGGCATGAGACACAAACGGAAAATGTCACAGGATTCAGATCTGCCTCCCTTAGTGCTACGGTTTAGAATTTAATGAAGCACTTTGATTGACGCAATTTGTATTTATCAATCAGGAAGCTCTGTGCTTTTTTGTGTCAGCTTCTTAAAGTCATTATTGTAGCTTAGAGCTCTCGATGAGTTGCGGTCTGTTCAGGGTTTTCTCCCTCGACTCAACTTGACTCTCAAAGATGAGACAGTCACTGATGTAAGACAGAAGCCTGCCTTACGTCAGCTTTCACCTGTACATTCAGATTTATTAACATTAAAATGAATGTAGGAATGTTCATTTATCCATGCAATCTTCATGTACGGCGTACACTCATTTTTGTTGTTCTTTTGTTCGATTGTGACTCCTACAGGTGATAAAGTAAAGCAGCACATCTTTTTAAAATAAATATTTTATTTTCTGTCTTTTTCTTCTGCCAATCATCTCAATCCACCAATGTTACGAACGCACAAGAACCAGGCATTACGTCAGGTTTCACGCTGACAACACTCATGAACACAATGAAACACTCATTTCTGTCGTTTTCTTACTCAGCAAAACATTTGGAAACCAGTTTTCTTGATGTAAAACAGTCGAAAATTTCAGTTATCAAAATTAGTTATCAAATATCAGTTAAGCTTTTCCACTTGAAGGTCTCCAAGATTTTAAAGTTTTTGAACCTTTTAGATATATCTTCCTGACTATGTCCCATAACCACGTCTCTCAAATAGACCCAGCTCAGTATTAGTGTCCTGCTGCAGCGAAAAGCAGGACAGGAGCTAGATTACATAATCTGCTGTAGAAAGTCAATGATAAACTCTCTCAGGCCTCTATCCTAACCCACTAAACCAATGCTTCACTTTGCCAAAAGTCACTGATTGAGCCAATGAGCTTAACATCAAGCCCCACGTCCAATCATCCGCTATCTCCAAATCAACCCAAATCTTTACCAAATGTCACTGAAGCTAGATGCTTGACACAAAATGAACTATCGCTTATCTGCTTTTTGAAAACACAATAGAACCCCCCGGAAACCCTTCATGTGGATTATCAACACTGTTACGCAACAGAGAGGATTTCTTCCTTTTGAATTCTTCACATGGAATGGGGTTATAAATGTCTGTGTTTCAGGGTTTTGGCTGGAAGGGGTCGTATAAAGCTCTGGCACCCAGGAGAGAGGGAGAGACAGCAAAGGCCCGGCTATTCATTACTCCAGCTGGGCAACAACCCGTTACAACTCCAAAAACTGGCAGCAGCAGATAGACTATTATCTGGAGCAGATTTACACGGCCTGGCACGGAAAGTCAGTGGGAAAGACGAGGAGGAAGCAAGGACAATTTAAAAAGTGTGTGAAGAACAAGGCATAGACATGTATATTGGAACATAGATGGACTCAGTCATACATCATAACATTGTCAGTATATGTATGGAAATTCACTTTTAACTTATTGGTTTGGGGATTTCTAAGCACCAATTATGCTTTAGAGCTGTTTTAGGAGTTGCAAAGGTTTTATCGTCATAGTCACACTTTTTTTGTCTAAAAATGGTGTTAATATATTTGTGCCTTCAATATTGCCCTGTGCCCATAGTCTGAAAACTGTATAGAGTCTATGTAAGAGCAATTACTTTTCTTATCAGTTTTAGGATCTGAACTCCCAGTACTTTCTCTGGGGGAAAAAAACAGCAACAGTGATTCCCACTGGACACAAGGAGCAAGCCAGTGTTCGGAAAAAAAAAATCTGTTTTCTTCCCCATTTTACTGAAGATTTCTTTTTAAAATGGGACATATGGACACAGAGCTCTCTATATATGATTGTACATGGGTGAATATGTAAGAAACAACATCTTTCTTACGCATTTATCAATGCTGTGTTTGTTGTATTTCTATTATTAATACATTATTTATGCAAACAGGAGACTAATGCTGTAAAATGTTGTTGGATTGAAAATACAAATGCTTAAAATGCTTTCACATTAACCTAAAACCACCTTGCTTTGAATTTCACTTCAGACACAGTGATTCATGGCTCTCAAATCCAAAGGGTTATGAAAGATCTTCAGGGAAGGGTACCCGGTCAGAATAATCCACTCCACTCTGCTCCTACTGTTTCGAATAACAGTTCAGTGATGGGATCCCGAGTGCTAATCACACAGTCAGTGTATGCACAAGCTCTCGGAGGCAGCACCTGGACCCTTCACACGCTGCGGGAGATTCTGCAGCGTCTGAGAGCTTTAACACACTTTTGCAGCATTGGTAGGGCGGCTGTGGACACGACACACAATGAAAAGCACAGTCTAGTAAATGAGCGCAGATTCAGTTCATGCGAGCCAATGGCGCTGGAGACTAACTCCCCCGAACTCCACAAGTGACCTCAAAAACTATAGAACGATGTGAAGTATCAATATTTTTCACTCCTTTAATCCCTTTAGCTACAGGGTGCTGAAATTTGGCACACAAGCAGCAAGAATATCAATGGCATTAAGCAGACCAATTTTTTCTATGTTTGCATCCAATCTTGCCTCATAAGGTCACAGGCAAAATATGAAATCAGGCAATTTATAAAATGGCATTTTATGAAACAATTGAGATTTCACACATTGCTCAGAACGCCGGATCACCAGCCTGCACATCATCCTTGTGAGGCCTGTGAGAATTAAATCCCCTTCGCCGCAGCTGAATGCTGAATGACAAAGTTGTGCTTTGTGTTTAATTCATTTTAATTAATCAAATTCTGGTTTCTATTTAATGCATATCAATTCATAAAGTTGTTCACTGTATTAAAGTAGATTTGATTTAATTCTGGTTTGTGTTTAATGTGTATCAGTTTATAAAGGTGTGCATTGTCATAAATTTATTTAAAGTATTTAAGTATTGCTTTGTGTTAATTTCATTTTAATTTATTGAATTCTGGTTTGAAGTTAATGCATATCATTATTAAAGCTGGCTTATAGGCATGAGGCATTTTTGTTTTCACTTTCGAATGCCTGTTCATTACTAAAGCCTTTCTAAACTTGGCGTAAACTGCACTCGAGCATTCTATAAAACACCTAGGCAAAGCATGAATTGTCTCCGGAAAAAGCTTTCATTTCAAACTTTGACAAATACCATCAGACCTTCTATATATTGCCTAAGCATTCTATACAAGGCGCTGTTTCACTCGCTCTTCCATAATATCTGCGTTGGCCAGAGAATTGAACAATGTGAACAAACATCAAGTTTAGTCACTGCAGCACAGATTTCTGATGCAGCACAGATTTTAGATCCAACAGTTGCAAATACAGATCACATAATAATGGAAATGAAGAATGCTGTCTATTCTCACTATTCTGAATGCTGACATCTTGATGACTGTGTCGCCAATCAACATTTGGACTACGCTATTTAAAGAATTCATTTTATGGCGAAACTGAACCGACAGAAAGTTTAGTATTACTCGAAATAAAGCAAAGGATATTGTTGACCCAAGACCAAAGCAGCAGCTAGACCCATCTTTTATAACTTTAAACAAAACCTTTCATCCTACCCACAATCTGGCCTCAAAACAGCTTTAGTTAAATTCACAACTGATGGTTTAGCCATAAAACAAATTCAACAAGTGTTTCAATTCAGCTCAGCGTTATCTAATCAATCAGATGCCAATCCAATTAATGCAGATGCTGTGCAGCAGAGCATCCATTGATGGCCGGTTGTAAAAGGGGCACAATGTTCCAGGTTAATCTGCCAGAGCAGAGCTACAGTATACGCTCCTTTCTGTGATAACTCTCTGCCACGTAGCTCAGCAAACAATACGGCTGACAGACAGCTTATAAAATGGCATTCAGAAAATATTACAGACTCTTGTAATCTATGCAAAATCCTCAGTGTACTTCCTGACCACTAATACATCCTTGGGGTCATTCAATTTGCAAGTTTATGGTACAGACAGAGAGCATTTTAAACCATCACCACTGACATGCACTTGAATAAATCATGTAAATGCTACGGAATAACTGCTCTGGAGTCATAAACCTGTCTGTTAATTATAGTCCTACAGCACCCTGCTTTCCATGCTCTTCAACGGTATCTGAGGAAGCCTCTTGAGAATGTTTTGCTTTCCACACAGCGGATGACATCGGTATGGCGTTTCAAGGCAGACAGTAGAGGTCAGATCATCCCTCAGCACTGTTTATTAATAAATGGAGCTTGAGGGGGAGTGGGGAGACAGCCTGAAGTCTCTCAGTCAATGATCATCCAGAAAGCTCGCCTAGAGTAGATCTGGTGATTTTTCACAGAGAAAGAAGCCGGGTCAATGGACTTCAAGGTGCTGCTCCCTACCTACAAAGAACAAGCTTCTGTTTGCAGCAGTCCATCACTGACTCAATCTGAAGACCTTCTCTCTCTGAGAATTTTGTATTTTAAGCCTTTCACTGTTGCTTTCTCTGTATTGATTTGTTTGCTTTCTGTACGGGTCCTTGAATGTCCAGAAATGTGCCTTAAATAAAATGTATTATCAATATTATTACTCTTTAAATAAATAAATTGTTCGTTTCAGTTTGACCCAGGGTGTGTTTTGTCACATATTTCGGAGCTGCCCCGCCTCGATTCGCTAGAACTAATTCTGAACAAAATAAACTTCACTGGAAAAAGTCTACCATGGTGATGATTGGAAGACACTCACAGTCTAGTCAATCAGAAGCAGGGGAGGGCCGCAGAGAGCCAGAGTCAGGAAAACAAACCTGAAATTTTCTCCATCTCTGGTTAGAATTTTGCTCCACTTTGTTAAAAGGGTATATGTTATTTCAATGGTATGTTTTTTTTTATTCTATAATTTCTGTATATTTATTTATTTATTTTTTAAATTTACATCCAGTCGCCCCAGGTGAAGGGGTGTCCCAAAAATAATTTGTGTGAAGGGGAAGGGCTGTGTAGCTTTTTCCTCTTGCAGCACACAGCAAGTGTTTGAATAATGATAATATTGAATATTAGATTTGCCACTATAAAAAAAATGAGGAAAAATAAATAATGAAGAAGAGCACCAACATGAGGAAACCAATGAAGAGATAAAAACAAAGGACAGAGGACGCTGACAGTCTTTGGAGTTTGCTCCAATTTTTTTTTAAGTGTTCTGCATTTCAGAGAAGTGTGGGCTGTGCATGTTGGCAAAAAGAAATGACAAATTTGAAATAAAACAATATATTACTTCTAGGGCTTCATGGGAAAACCAGTATGGAATACTCTGCTGAACAGAGCTGTTTCAGATATAAAATGTTAAGGGTGACAATTTTTCATTTCGTCTTATCACGCTTTGCTCCACTGATCGTAAAGGTAAATATTGCTTGCAGACACTCTCTTCTTTATTATCTTGTTAGCGGTGATGGCTGAGGGAGATAGATCTTATCCCAGTGCATAAAATAAAGCTTTTCCGGTGCCAGAGATTGCAAAAATACAGCACTCGAGGGTGCGAGATTAAAAACAAATGTAATCGAGATTCAACACCACATCCTCAAGTGTTATTTTAATGGGGAGATGTTTGAACTTTAGCCAAGCAGAACTTAATGGTTTACTTTTACATGTAATTAAGAGATTTGGCATGAAGACAGGTATAAAACGAATGATGCTCTCTGTTGAGAGAAAAATCTGCTCACTTTTAAGGACATTTATCTTGCCAGATGTTTAAGTCCTTCAAACTTTATCATCAGTTTTACAAAGATTTTAGTGGGTTTTTCTTTGTTTGAACATGCAAAAATTCCTGATGATAATATGACTTAATGGAAAACATAATTACCCCTGTACACAAGGTGGCACTGTGCAGGTTTAAAGTGGAGAAACGGATTCAATTAGTGTGACCAATCGTACTCTTTATAAATATACGAAAAAAGTTCCCTCTTTATTTTAAGTACCGAGAGGCTACCTTGTGGGCGGGTCTCACAGCTAAAGATAAAAAGTCTGGATCCTTTTTGTTTGTTAAGTTCTTTGTGAGACTCTTGTAATATGTATATTATTACAGTTATTAAGAGAAATATTGTTGGATTATTTTATATATATTATTTATTTATTTGAAAAGAGAGCTATTATTTTGTTACACGTTTCCATTTTATTACAAAAGTTAATTTTACACCATTGAAGCATAATAAAGCATGTTCATCAACCTCTGAGAAGCTGGTCTGAATTTGTGTCTCGAGGCCGTGCAGACCGTCCTCTTTTTTTGGAAATCAGAATACGGTCACCCTGGACTCCATGACGTATGCTAAGCTACATATGCTAACAAGAGCGTATTGAGCTTTTTTACTAAAGATTTCCATACATCCATTTGAAGAACTCATTGACTGAATACTTTTTAATGACATTGACAGGATGCTTTTGCACCTAGTATTTTGTTAGTTGCTTTTCAAGCTGAAATAGGCTCATTTTTATTAGATATAGTTTAGTTATTAAACATCTGCGGTCAGCTGAACCTAGTGACTTTATTAGTCCTGCTGAGACACTTATTTCAGTTTAGGGAACAAAAGAAAACCTCAGCTGCTACTTTATTAAAGACTACTATTAACACGTTTCTTCTGTGATTTCTTCAAATGGCATGTTGAGCTGAGAAAAACAAAAAAATCGAATCAGAGCCGATGGAGTGAGTAACTCTGCCACAAATGCATTGAGCAAAACAAGTCCAAAACTTGGGCACATTAGGATTGAGGTCTTGGAATGAGCTGTATCTTGATATACAGCGAATTACTGTTCAGTGCATCCTTCAATCTATTTTTCTGCTTTATGGCTACGACCGACAAGCATTTAAAATCTAATTTAGGACTTACAGAACCCATTTTGTGAGTGTATTGCATTAGACCGAGGCTGAGCTCTTTCAAAGAGTGCTCTTGCTCTACAGTTCCCACAAACAACAAAAGCCGTAATTGTATCAGTGGTGATAAAAGACGAGCGAATCAAGTCACCGGCTTGTTACTTAGCGTAATATCTGCCTGTACTGAAGCAATAGGAGGAAAACAGAGCCGCCCCAATCAGTGAAGATGGACAGCTCCTTGCTGAAGCTCTGAGAGCATCTCACTCAGGGACAGGAGATGGCTACAGTCACATGATTATGAATAAACGGTTGCAATTAGTGAATTGGTTAAGACCCACATTAGGACTGAAAATAGGTCAGAAGCAGAACAATTGGAATGAATGTTGCGCCTGAGTGAACAAGAGGTCATTTCTGGACTTTATCTGTGACAATCTTTAACCAATGGGTAAACAGGATCTAAAGGAACACACTTTATTGATTCTAAACAAACCTGGAACCTCTTCTTTGAGCTCTTTGTGTAAATATAAGATTTTTTTTGTAAAATGTAAATATAGGAATGTAAATAAACCCACCAGTATTATCTGATTAGGGGATAATACCCTTTCGACTTATGCTACTTTAAAATATCCCCCCATCTCCATGATATTCTGTTTTCAAGATATTGACTTGAAAAGAAGGACTGGTCAGTGGCATCATGTCACTTAGATTAATATAAAGTAAGCCATACTTTTCTATACAGTACCATTTCGAAGTTGGTGGACTTTGAACAGTGTTGCGAGGTGGGCGTGGCTAAACAGATTTGAGGGAGGAGTCAATGACTCTGATTGTTAGAATCCACTTTACACTAAAATAACCTCCACGTATCTAACATGTTCCATTTTGTTTAATAGATGTTTATCTATGTTTGCTTAATGCAATCATGGTCATGTGACCACTGATGTAATTAAATGGCTATCTTCATGACAAAATACTTCAGGATGGAGGGAGGAGTTTCAATGACATTGCTATAGAGAAATTTAGGAAATCTACCAAATTTAGTATCTTAATTGTAAGCATTGCTTGTGGCAGAGAACATTTGTGGAGTTTCATGACAAAATACTTCTAGTGGGAGGAGCTCCAGGGTTGTGGGAGGAGTTTCAATGACATCACTAGGAAATCTCCAAAAAAAAAAATCAAATCGACCAAATTTTGTCCATTAATTGCTATTGTTGATCAGTGCATTTGCGAAGCATCCAACAAATAACTTCTAGTGGGGCGGGGCTACAGGGTTGCGGGAGGAGTTTCAATGACTATCACTACAGAGGAATATTGAGCTCAATTAATGTTGTGTTTGTCTCTTTAACTCAAGCAAGAACAATCTTCTGAGCACTTCTGACTCCTACTACTGAATGGTCTTGGTCAGTATTACAAGCGTGGATGGCCAATCAGCATCGCACCCAGAGTTAATGCACAACAATAGCCAATTACCATTCTGGGGTTTACACTTAGAGCATTACAGGTAAATGGGGATGAAATGGTTAAACCTGGTTTTGCTGGATGTCTAATGAGCTCTAGTTACATGTACATCCCACAAGTTTACAAACAATTGGTTACATTTATATCGAATTAATCTAATTACTGATGTTTGCATAAATCACTTAAGTACTGTTGTACAACATCCTCCACATATATATTTATATATAGCATCCGGTCTGAGCGAAAGGGGAAGGTCAGTAATTTTCTGATTGCATCAGTTTGCCAACGTTTTCATGATATCAAGCACGCGGAAACGCTGAGTCACAGCTCTCCAGACTTGCTCTCTCAGAGTTCACTGCCCAAAGGAAGGAGTGTGAAGTGGAAAATAAGAGGCCTGCTTCCTTTTGGCAAAACAGCGAATGTGCTCGGGCATCACATGAGCCTTGGTTCCCAAGGAGATCACTTCCTCTTGCACAGCCCATCAGCGGGATGTGCTCCATGTTGAGTTTAAAGACAAATCCACATGCAAAAACCTAATATTGATACAATTATTAAACGTACATTTCAATATTAGCGGATATATTAGACGATGCTCTGTGAAAATATGTGGAAAAAAGAGAGTGTCAGAGTGAACTACAACAACAGATGAAGAACTACACGTCTTAATTTTAACACCTCAGCACTTTTCCGGTTATCCATGAATCACACGAGGGCAGGTGCATTAGATCAAGCCAAAAAACAGTGCTCTAGAACTATGAATAGCAACATTGTGGAACAATAGACAGAACACCTCTAGTGAACAGAAAAAGGTGTGTGTGTGTGTGTGTGTGTGTGTGTGTGTGTGCGTGTATGAGAGATAGAGAGAGAGAGATAGAGAGAGAGAGAGAGAGAGAGAGAGAGAGGGAGGCTAAAATGTTAAAGTCTTCAGGATTTTGGTTTCATGCCCTTGGTTTCAAAGGCAATGCCATCACTTTAAGTGCCAACAGGAGATGCTAGCTTCCATCTCATCCACTTTGTCTCATACTTTATTAGCAATTCATCTCTTCTGGTGCGTCTTTCTGGGAGGAATGTTGTGTGGAGTAGAAATGGGCTTCTTACAGTATCCACGTGTTTTCTGAGAGTCAACCATTTGACCTTGGTGCAGCGAGAGAAATGCTCCAATCTCTTTTAATCTCTTGCACTCCCGCCATGAGAGCAACCCAGTCAGCAGCTGCTAAATATGCTTTTATTGTTGTAAAAAGGATTCAAACTGAAATAATTCATATATGTTGAGTAACTCGGCCGAACACTCAATGAATTTCAGCAAATGTTTGAATTTTACAAGAAAGGGTTGTGTGGAGGGATTTCGAAAAACGATTGCCTAGGCATTTGATGCCAGCTTTTTACGTTGGGTCATTGTTGCAAAGAATGTGAGTGGCATCATCAATATTTACGGGAGATGCTGATGTTCCAGCTCTACTCATCCAGTCTGCCCCTTCACCCTTTTTTGGTTTTATTTTCCATCCACCACTTGTTTATGTCTTTGTTCAGAACCTTAATTTGTTTTCTGTAATTTTGTTGAGTACCATTAAAAAAAACCAATAAAATAAACATAAATCTCAGCTAGTTGATGATGAAAAAAAGAAACACAATGATATCATTTAAACATGTTAACAACAATGTGTTTGTGATTTCTGCATGAAGAAGGTTTCAGATTCAAACATATTAGCTCAGGAATATTCCCATCTACACCCGATGTGAATGTGTTAATGAAACATATACCGACAGCATCAAATGCCCGACATCTGAAGAGCAGGAATTGAAATTCAGCACATAGACTTTGGCAGATCCAGCCACATATGTGGACAGAATAGCAATACAATACTCCTGGCTAAGTAGCCCGTATGCAACACACACAGATGCAAACACAGTGATCCAGTGGGATTAGCACTGAGGTGTGAGACGAAGAATCATGCTGCTTACGAGCCCTTTCTGGACAATCCGCATCGGTCACGCTCTAAAGGCTGAATGGCTCCAGCATCTAAAATGCTTCTTTTGCTCATCTGTGCATCCGACTCTTTCGTTCGCCGGGCGGATTCAAAACAGATGAAAGAGTGTGTTTTTTCCCTCCACTCGAACGCAACAGACGCTCCTTGGGCATTGAGTTTGATCAAAGACTAATCTGTGTGTGAATCATGATTCAAATTAGCATCTGTTCAGCCGGGCAACAGGGATTGCGCCGAACTCAAAGCTATTTGAAGAAATAAGAGAAAAAAAGGAGAGTGAAATATTGAGAAACAAATGCAAATAGAAAGAAAGATCAGACGCTAAACGGGACCAGCAACTTCTGTTAATGTGGAATGATTCACGATGTATCCTTCCTGTCAATCAGGCCAAGAGCAACGGAATTCTAGCTGCACCTCCTTATACTGATACATCATTCAATCCAGTATTACGACAAACCCAGTTACAACACTAAGACAAAATAATTCCGAAATCAATCCAGAGGATGCAAAAAAGCTACACTGAGAGCAATAGTCAATTTGATTTCATTTTATTGCTATCAAAAACAATATTACATTGGGTTTCAGGGTTTTTTTCTTGGCAAAATTGTGGATTTTAAACATGCTGTCAATTAAGAAATAAGTGTTTAACCTTAACTTTAGTATTTAAGTTTTAACAGTTACTGTTTGCAGTGCAAATGTTCTCTTTTTTTATGACTTTTCCGCAAAATTTTCCAAAAGTGGAACCAATTTCAAAGACCAATGCGTAAAAATCACCAATTGCCTGATTCTCCTTGGTATACGTCTTCAAAAAATATTATTTTTACGCAAAGTACCATTAATTTAGGTTTCAGGTGAGTCACTTATAGATTGTTTTTTCCACACTGACAGATATATTTTAATTTTAAATGATTAAAACTGCCAAAATTCAGTATCTCAGAAAATTAGAATACCATGGAGACTCCTGGTGCCACACACAACTAATTAACTCAAACCCCTGCAAAGGCCTTTAAATGGTCTCTCTGTCTAGTTAATGGGAAAGACTGCTGACTTGACAGTTGCCCATAAGATGACCATTGACGCATTGCACAAGGAGGGTAAGACACAAAAAGTCATTGCAAAGGAGGCTGGCTGTACAAGAAAAGATGCTGCAGGAAAAAAAGCAAACAAGAAATAGGGACAACCGCACTCAGGAGAGGATTGTGAAACAAAAATGTGTAGGAGATTCACAATGAGTTTTTTTTAACAGGAGTCAGTGCTTCAATAATGACTTTAAATTACTTTTAAAGAGACACTCTTGAACAAAAGAGAGCATTTTTCGCCTCGGCTAAAGACAAATCAGACTGCCCTTGAGTGCTCCAAACTTATGTTCTCTGATGAATGTAAATCAATGTCCCAGAGTCTGGAGGAACAGACACAGAATCCACATTGCTTGAAGTAAAGTTTCCTCAGTTAGGGAATGTTTGTGGTGGCTTGTCATGCTGGTGTTGGTCCACTGTGTTTTCTGAAATCAGTCATAATCATCAAAATGAAAGGGAATAACCACTTGAAATATACCAGTCTGTGCGGAAGGAATATGTACATTATATAAGTTTGCCTTTTTGAATGGATTTACTGTAACCTTTTCAGTAAACAATCAGATTTGAAAGTTAAAAATGATTCCTGTAAGCTCAATTTTAGTATAATCAGCTCCGTTAATCAAAGAGTGCGGGATGAGAACTTGAGGATTTAGAACAGGTTTAGATCAGAATGCTTTTTCGATTAAAAAATGACCGCAATTGCAAATTCTTCCTTGAGTTTCTGATTGTACCTCTCTTCAGAGAGCGTGACTTATCTTGTTTGACCTCAGAATGGCAGTGTGCCAGCCTTCCTCAGCGACCGGCATGTGAAACATTGTGCTACTTCTTCCGTTGTGTGAGAACGGTCAGCCCAGTGCCGTGCCCCGTCCGTCAAACTTCCCCTGCGCTCCCAAATATAATGCCAGCTTCCTTTTGACTCCCTTCCTCTTCTCGTCTGGCTCACTTTCGTCGGAAAGATCTCCTTCACATGCCTTCGTTCTTGCTTCTCAACTTCGACTTCTCTTCAGTACTGCCTGCGGATGCTGTCAGTCACAGACTCCAAAATATAATGAGTTTGACTAGAACCAGGTAAACAAACCATGTTATCAAAATGGAACCTCGATTTGAATCTTCAGTCACAATGAACTTTTCTTTAAACATTTGGAAAACCACTGAATTCTCACAAGCTTTCGTTTAGGGATGTGGAGATAATGACAGAATACGCAATGAAAGAATTTCAGTGTGGAACCACGGCGGGATTGATAGACTGTGACCCGCTATTTGTCAGACAATATCTAAACATATCACCATCTCTAGATTCATTTCATCCGTCCACCACAAGCAGTGAGGGATACAAACATGATCTGGAGTCAACATTGGATTTCCTTTAACCGCAGCCAGAACATCAAGAAGATTGGGGCAGATAGCAGGTCACGGTTTACTGCCTATGATTTTTATCTAGGTGAAGTTCTTTTTGTTCTGAGAGGGAGGACAGAGGAGTAGCTCGTGATTTGAAGCGTATTGACTCAGTGTTGGAAGCCCGAGGCCAGCTGGCTAGTCAGAAACACCTTTTCACGAAACAAACATGTTGTAAAAGCCTCTTGAAGGTCGGGCTTGTCAAAAGAACGTCTTTAGAGATTCTTACCTCAGTGTATTTAAGCAACTGTGCACAGATATGGCTGCTTTTGAGCATTTTCCCACAGACAAACAAATTTTTAATCTCTGCCAATGAACATCTGAATGATTCAGAGGAGAACTGGGAGAAAGTGTTCTTAGATTAGACAAAAACAAAACGTCAACATGCCAGATTTAGGTGAATGCTGCCATGAGCCCAAGAACACATTCTATCAAAAAGGGTATTGGAAATGTATTCCAGCATGACAACGGCCTTAAACACAAAGTCTCGCAACATTAAAGTGTCTCTAGATGAAGCAAAGCGAGGTCCTGGACAGACTTCATGTGATTCGAGCTCACACTAGAGCCTTAAGTGGACAAATACCTCCAAAACCAGACGCCACATCTATCCATCTAGCTTAGTAACGTGACGCAATCATGACGCGGCTTTTGATAATAAAAACAAGAAATACTGGAAAATACTTTTATATCGGAACACTATTCCATACAACACAAAGTAATCAAGCCTTTTCAATCCTTACAGTTATTTTAAATGCAAAAGCATGCCTTAAATGTTGTTTTTATGCTATGTGTTTATTCAAACCACAGGTTTACTACCCGAACCTCATTTTCCATGTGTTGGAGAGAACGAAGGTAGGCTTCCAGACATGGATATGTTAGGCAAGGTGCTGAGAGGCTTGGACAATGTCAAAGGTTGATTTGGTTTATAGCACCGGTGCCATCTCACGGTACCTCCTACAAAAATCCATTATACAAAGTCACTTTGACATGAAACATATGCAGTACTTTTGTTTTTTTGCATAGAAAAAAAGCATATTTCATTCACATTAGATTGTCTTTATGCAGATTAGATGATGACATCATTGTTTTCAGCAACACCATTTATACAATATCACTATTCCAGAGCAAATTGTATATTCTAAACTAGAAAAGTATGGTGCAGTATGTCTGGTCCATTTTGATCTGAATGCAGAGGGGCAATGGTGTGTGATCGCTTACACAGACACACTGAGCATCTGCAAAAATCATTATGTGATGCAACAGCCCACGTAATCCTCGACAAGAGAATGAAAGCTTACACGGACGGCACAATATCACAACATATCCAACAACTATTCAATAATTTAAACTAAAATGTACACATATGCTCCTCTTACCTCCAGCCCACTGAGCAAACATACAAAACACAGAGAAAGAAAGGAGCGGCGCTGCTCCGGATTTTGCCACTTGAGCAAACAACGTTAAGGAATTTTTTTTTTAAAATTGAAATCATACTGTTCTGTAGCAAAACCTACTCTTGAACGGATGCATAATAATGACAGGCCGAGATAATGTAATATTTATCGCCTGCAGCAAGAGCAGCTCGCTTGTTTCCGTTACATAACTGGAGCTTTTCCAAAACAGTTGATGTAGGGCCAATGGCAGGAGAAAGGAGTGGGCGGACGCGTTTCAGGTGACCTCTCAACTCTTGCCCATGGTTATGAGCAAAGAGCCATATTTAAATGAGCTGAAGGTTAAACTGCATCTTGAATGTAGCGAAGCTTCTCAAGGTTACTGCCAAAACCCTACAAACAATGCATAACAAACGCTTCCAAAACGCTTGTGGTATCGAGAAGGTTTCACGAGGGTTCCAGAGTTCCTCGGGCTGTTTTGTGAATAAAGATCAAGAAAAATCTTGATGAACTTCAGGGCTGGATACAAGGGTGAGAATGTGTCTATTCTTGTTAGGTACGAGCTTTGGAAACATTGTACTAAGCACTAATCATATTTTTACGATTCTACTATTACAAAGTTACATTTTAAAAAGACATATTCACCCATGTCGATAAATAGGTGGGTTATTTATTTGTTTATTGTTGCAGGTGACAATTTACTGCACTCTTATAAGAGCGAACACTAATAATTTTCTGTTATTCTTACAAAAAGTCATTAAGTTTATTTATGATCCTTTATTTGGTGGTAGGCAAATGTTCAAAATTGTTAGGTGTTAAAATACTTTTTTCCATTTATTTAATTATTTTCCTTTTTTATTCAATACAAACATTGTTGCTGGTCCTTCTGCTGTTGCAGAAACTTTTGACAAATGTGACAAATGCTAAGACAAAGTTTGCTAAGTTCAATGTACTCGAAACAACTGTGCAGTGATTTTCAAGGAAAAATCTCAGTTTGTTACATGATAGATGCATTTAAAGACTGAAATAATTTCACTGTCCGAATGTTAAGCTCTCTTTGGTTGTAATTCTGAAGTTTTTCCTGGTTTAAAAAAAGAAATGACAACACAAGGAGGGAGCAATTTGACCTGGGAAAAACAACTTTCTTCCTCAAAAATAAATAACTCTTGTGGACTGTTTGTCGTCAGAATTGGTGATACAAGGCTTGTGAGAACATATGTGTGACGTTTTGTTTGATGCTGTATTCCCTGCAGTTATTATAGCTCAAATAAGCCTTTATTTACATGTAAAATGATAAACATTCAGAAGAAATGTCAGAAATTCAGACAGATTGAACATATTTTATTTTTTTAGAGTTGAAATGGTATCTAGCTGCAAGACAGTGTGTTGTAATTTCAACTGAAAGCTGTAAACTTTCAAAAATATTATAAAATTGCAGAAATATGGCAGCTGCATGAAAAGAAATAGCACACCATTCTTAAAAGCGGCAGTGTTTGATGCAGAATTCACCCTGAAAGTGGTGAAAATGGTCCAATATTCTGCTATAATAATCAAATGAAAAATGCATCTTTCTCCCCACAATTATTATTTTTTGGCTAATAAAGAAATCAAGTAACCATAGTTTCTGACCATTTATAGATTTCCAGGCCAATATTTATTACCTGCTACAAAGTGAAAAAAGCATAAAAAATTAATTCAAAATATTTGTATCATAAAAGTGAAAAAAAAATCTATACGAATCTAAAGAATAACAAAAACAATTCAAGCAACACAGAAAGCCCTAGCAACTAAGTGTTATGAAGACCATTTTACAATAGCAGCCAATAAACCAAAACATTAAATATGCTTTTATTTGCCATTACAAGCAATTACATTTTCTAATGAAATGGCACAATAAATAAACAGAATTGATCACGTATCCGTCTGTTTTAATGCGTCTAGACATCAGGCTTGCAGGGGAAACAGCAACAGCAGGAAACCTGTGCTGCGCTTCCCTTGATAGCATTCCCAAAAGCAGGCCTCAGATCAGTGCTGAGTAAACCCCAGCTGATAGCATTACATCACAGTGACAGAGTGTCACAGATTCCACGCTTTCACTTCTTGTGTGGCAGGCATTAAACAGTATTAACCCATAATCCCAAACTGCTACAGATGCAGACTTGAGCCTCTATTCATTCACAGCATTGAACCTGCCCAAGCGCTGTCCTGTTATCCCTCCTCCGTCCCATCCCCCACACAAGCTTCCGAACAGTCGTATTTAATCAACATCCCAGCGGACAACACAGGGATCGGCTGTCCTCTGCGCTCACACTTGGGATAATTCTCTTAGATACCCTAATTCAACAGCTCCCTTAAACGCTTAATAAAGCTCCGTCGACCTACATTGCTGTTGATCTGTGAATTATACATCATGTCAACACTTGATCACTTATTTCTAGTGATGTAACGCGCCCGTGGTGCCTTTTCCGAATCTAATGCGGAGAGCTGAAGGGGGAATGCTCTGTTTAGGCCTTGACGCCTCTGCTATCACACTATGACATCTCTGTAATATCCGAGCAGGCTGTAAAGATACGGGAGCTGCTGATGTTTTCCGTCATCATTTTATAGATGGCAAAACAAATCATTGATCTGATGTTTGACAGGCTGGGAATGGAAAGCGGAGATTGTTTATTGTTATCATGATGCCGGCCGGATTTGGCTTCTAATCAATATCGTGCGCATCCATTAGCGTTGGTGTTTCGGATGACTATAATTTTCATCAGGGAATCAACATAAATGAAATAAAAACTATTTGAAAATGTATAGATGCACAAGAATCCCGTGCATGTACACTACACATACTCCCGTAGTGCGGAAGCTTTGAGTGATGCTCATTGCTTTCCAATGGGAGCGAACTTTTCTTTAATCGCTTCTTTTGTGTTGTGGATGAATAAATCCATATTTATTTATTTATTTATTTTAAAATCTGACAAATGCTTGTTTAGTCATTTTTTTGCACAGCTGGCACATCTTCGTGATGGAAAAAGGACAAAGCTCTGGCAACATAATAGTCATCTACTGATTTATCGTTCGCAGAAAAAGCTGCTTTTATAATATGCACTTACTGGCCACTTTATTAGGTACACCTGTTGTTGCGTACAATCTACTCGTTAATGCACATTTCTATTCAGCCAATCACAGCAACTGGAAACTGAGGCAACTAAATTGGACAGTAGAAGATTGGAAAAATAATGCCTGGTCTGGTGAGTCATTTGGATGGTTGGGTCAGAATTTGGCGTCAATTATAGCCATGTCCATCCCATGTCCATCCCTTCATCTTCTGATGGCTGCGTCCATGTCATAAAGCATGGACTAAAATGTTCTCCACAGTCACTAGATCTCAAGTCAGTAGAGCACCTTTGGGATTTGATGGAAAGCCATAAGAAATCTGTGTGATGCTACTACATCGGTATGAAGCAAACTCACTGAGGAATGTTTCCAGCACCTTGTTGAATCTGTGCCATGCAGGATTGATGCAGTTCTGAAGGAAAAAAGGTCCGACTCATTACTAGCAAGGTATACCTAATAAAGTGGCCAATGAGCGTAGGTTTCATAATACCATTGGCATGAATGGACAAATGAATCAGTGAATGGATAAAGTGAACCCAATCCTATTTTTGTTGTTTGTTCAATTGCATCGGTTTAAATGTGGATCAAATGTAATTTAATGTAGCTTAGTCTACACATTCTAGGAAATAAGTTTACAAGCATTTTTCTAGTTGGATCAGCGTGAAGGTTCTTTTTTGGTCTGAACTGTTTCTTTTCATGCATGGAAGATTCTCAAGCAATCCTTGAATTCAATATGGCTGCTACCCCAGAACTGAAGAAGCATAAGCAAGAACCTCAACGCTCAGAATACTTTTCTTCTGTTCCCATTTTGGTTCTAGTTTTCAAAGGAGTTTGTCCAAGACTTCTGGCACCAGCACTGCGTTCTTTGCTTGATGAGGATGAGTTCAGAAAGATGCCATGTGTCATTTTGAACTTTGGAAGTTTCAATAACTTTCATCATTGCTTTTCGTTTGTTTGTGTTCTCTGCCGTGCAATGTGTTTATCTTCTTGAATTCCCCACCGTCTTGTTCTCTCTCTCTTTTCCCGAGGAGCCCTGTTAGCCATCAGGCGCTGGAATGAATTTGGGAGGCTTATCAGAGCTCTTTTCCCAGCTGAGGCAGAGAGGATGTGTTAAGGCGTCTGCCTCCTGACAGGAAAGAGGAGCTATCGCTGCTGATAAGGCCACGGCTGACTTGAGAATAGTAACAAAGCAGACAGCGTGGATGCAGGTCGGTACACGTCAGTGTGCGTGCATAAGCCTGCAGCCAAAAATCTCAGCCAGGTAAAAGATGTTAAAAGCTATTTTATTCCGGCAACAAAGGAATTATTCCCATCCGTTCATCTCTGAAAGGTTCCAAAATGAATGTGCTCCGCTCTCAAATAAAATTGGGTTTTAATAGAGCTCTGAATTTCACAAAACCAGCTAGAGCTTACGGTCAGTCAAACAGAAACACCACATCTGCAGGAGACAAACAAATGCACTCAAAGTGACTTGAAGCAAGCTATTTTGGCACAACTAATTTTGAACATCGGCCACTTTATAAGGGACACTGTCCAACTGCTCATTAAACGCTCTTTCTAATCAGCCAATCAGAGGGTAGCAACTCGATGCATTTAGACACGATCTGCTGCAGTTCAAATCGAGCATTAGAATGGAGAAGAATCTCTAGGGTTTACAGAGAATGGTCTGAAAAAGAGAAAATATCCAGCGAGCTGCAGACCTGTGGCCACAAGTGCCTTGTTGATGCCAGAGAAGAACGGCCAGACTGGTTCGAGCTGATAGAAAGACAGCAGTAGCTCAAAAAACCACTCGTTACTGAGGCTACAGTTCATGCAGGATCACCAAAATTGGACAATGGAAGATTAGAAAAATGTTGCCTGGTCTCGGGGCAGGATTCGGGGTGAAGCACATGAAAGCATGGATTCTGAAGCAGTCCCGAAGGCAAAAGGGGTCCAAGCTAGGTGTACCTATTAAAGTGGCCGGTTGGTGAATAAATTCTAGAAAAGCTCAGTTTGAATTGTATTTAGTATATTTTTATGCTAAAGGGGAACAACTTCTAGTATTTTTAGTATATTTAAGCTTTTAATGTATGAACATATGCTAAATTAGTCAAATTAAAGCACATTTTGAATATTTTAGGTACATAAAAAAATTATTTGTTATTGTTTAAAAAAAAACCAAGAGTTATATATTAATATATTCTTATTGTGTTTCCAATTACTAAAAAAAAGCATACTTTTTTGTTGCGATTAAAGTTGCGATTGTATTTTCAGTATTATCTTGAATGTTTTACTAAAAGAATATCCTTAAATACTAACATTAATATCTTCAACGTTATTTTACTGTGTTGATATTAAAATGTGTGGTTTAAAAATATGTGTTTAGTGTATGTTACAATGACAATTTAGAGCAAACAATTAAAAATACGTGAGAAAAAAATAAACAACTTTCATTTAAAAATACATGTATTTCTATAAAGGTTACATTTATGTTAAAATGTGCTTTATATACTTACAAAAAGTACAATTTGTGTGCATTATAAACATAGTATCAAAAATATTAATGTACTTCAAATGCAGTAACGTACAATTCTTAGAGCACCACGTCCTAAAAACTCAAGGAACCTGTTGTTCCTCGCAGAAGACAGATTGAGGGATGGTGTTCCCTAATGCAATTCCATTAACATCTTAATAAAATCAGGCCGGGCCCCGGAGAGCCTGCAGGCACTCGCACACGCTTTCACTCAAAGGATCTGGATGAAAAAGTGCAGAGAGCAGGAACTTTTTGGCAGCATTTTTCAGGGACCGTTACCCCTCCCAGAGGACCGACAGGGGTGGTATGCTCCCCATCATGGTCCACTAGCTTCATTCCCTGTACTGTTTTCATTTACTGTCTTTCCCCCATCTGCTGGATTGAGGATCTAAACAAAAGCTTTTGTTTTCAGCAAGCTGCCAGCAGTTGTACGGGCACAGAAGAAGGGGAGTGTTGGGTTCGACTGCAACGAGAAATCTTGTCACACTCTAATGAATGGCACTTAGCAGTTTTCTCAGCCGGCGAGTGATTCTTTCAGAGCAGAATCTTTCAATTAAAATTCAAACGCTAAAAAAAAATAAATGTTGCATTAGCTAAAAGCCACACAAACCCACGGCAAAATCAAGTTCACAGTCTGAACAGCAGGCATTTCTCTGCAGAGCGCCTATGTAGATGAAACTGCAGGAAATTGATTCTACTTGTGTCTCACAAAAAACATGATTTCACATGGGCAAAGTTTAAAAACCACTAGCAAGCTAACTCCACGCAGAGCCTGATGTATAACTCAAGGTTCTCTAAATCGAACCAGTTAGGATTGTTGAAACCTCCCAGAACATTCCAGTAAAACAACTTCAGCCAAATCAGCAAAAAAGTACCTTTGACTATACGTTGACATACATTGAAAATAAACACGAGGTCTTAAATCTCTCTTTCCTACCTTTTTCATGCTTTGAGCTGCAGATATCAAGGAGTTAGGGCTTCCAGCACCATTACAAGATGTTCCAGTGCTCCTTCATGACAAGGGATTTACCCACAATGCATTGCATTTTCAACATGGCTACAAATGTAAACAAAGCAACCCAAAAGTGAACGTAGTTCATAGAGAATAACTTCACATTGGTTTATGTAGCTGCAATATTTGGGGTATGTGTAATTTTTAAATCAATAAGTTGTTATTTGATCTAAACAATCAAATCTGATCAAAAAAAGGATTTGGCACTGCTCACACTCACTCTTTTCATTGCGGTTAGGGTGAAGCAACTGATAGAATTTAATTTTCAATTGACTTGGGGCGAAATGAAATGAAATATTATTGCAATGAAATAATGCAAAACATTTCAGTTTTTAATGTTATTTTGCTGCACTTACACTGCTGTCCCTGTGATAAGCCCTAATCTCAAGTTAAGTAGGTGTCAGCTACAATGTAATGTTCCATATTATGCATTAATCCCCAAAACAGATGCATTTAAAATGAGTTAATCAAACGAAAACACGCTCTTATGGTGACCCCGTATGATCCTGGCGATTCATTTGGCCACAGCTTCTTCTGGGTTTAAGCAAATGGAGTGTTATATATATATATATATATATATTTTTTTTTTTTTTATTTTTTTTTTGAAGGAAATCTCAACAAAAAACTGCTGTAAAAATGTTTCAAATAAATACTTTTTAACATGAAGCAATTAATAACCTCACTGCTCACCAAAACAACTGATTTTAAAAAGTTTTTTTTTTTTTGCATGGGCCAATAAGGTAAATGGTGAACAAAAAAACACATTTTCCCTCTCCTTGACATTAAAAACACCATCAAGAATTCATAATTTTATGATGCCATAGCTTTGCGATCAAAAATTGTGTTTATAACGGAAATCAAAGGGGCAAAAACAGCCACAAACAGTAAATAAGGCAGAACCTGAAACTGTGCAGAAAAACTAGCAATGTATCATTAGCTGTTACTAAACTTTCATATGTTAAAAAAGCACACATATAGCTTTTACATTGCAAATAAGTTTCTTTTACGGTTTTCTTCCTGTACATCATTTATGAAATTGCCAATAAAAGAGTTTTAAAATCTTAAAAGTTTATGCTTTTGAATATAATGAAAAGGTTGTGATTTTAAACAAAGGTTAATCGAGCTCAGCACTGAGCCTCTCCATGTGTTTCAGATCTCCACGTGTGTATCTCCAGATCTCAGTGACAAAGTGGCATTGACGTTACGGCATCTGTGTAAAATACACTAGCGGCAGGTGAACGAGTTATGATTCTGACCGTGAGAGAGCGAACACATTATAACTGTGCCCGAGGGGGTGCAATATCTAAGATATCAGAGTGTTATGATGCTATTTTTGATCATAAAAATGATTTTTTAACATTTTTACAAATGGGTTGTCAGATTCTGGTGCAGTGATTTACAAAACTTGAAAAGAGTCAGAACATGCTTCCAAAACTCATTTATGACTAATAGAATTATGAATTTTCGCTCATATTAGGATTTGTCATGGACCGATGCTGATTGACCGCTTCTCTTCACACCCTTTGATGCTGCAAGTGTGTCGATCTGGACAGTGCCACCTTCCAAGCAAAAGCATTTCCACAAACTGTTCAAGGGTAATCAGCTGCAGCAGAGCTCACAAGCCCATAATTACAGTGTAGCCAAACGTCAGGTCACCGAGTAAACTCCATGCCTAATCCAGCAGAGCTACAGAGAAATTATCACACCAGCTCGTCTGCAAACTAAACAATTAGACTAAAATCGAATGGAGTAGACGTTCTACATGCAAAGAATCTGCATCCTGTCTCAAGATGTCAGAGAGTAACTGCAACCACCACCACATCTGATGCCAATTTGATCCACTTGAGCGCATCAACACAACATCCAGAGTTGCTTCTCGCAAACAAGACGGGTCAAGAGCGAGAGGCATCTTTGTTGTGACAGAGAGCTCTAGATAAACACTCAAGAGGCAACGTAGCAAGAGAATGTGAGATCAATGCGTTAAAACAAACAAAATATGACCACACAACATAACATGCAGCTAACGCACAGAGGAAGCAGATGAACCGTCTCGACAAGGGCCCATCCTGCAGGGCATGAGCACAGAAGAGTCTGTCTGTGTGCGCGAGCGGTCGGGGGGAGGACAGTGGAAAGACACATCCCTATGAATGCACTTGCACTGTTCACTCATTAAGAAATAGGTCAAGGTTTCCGCCTGCATGCATCGCGACTTGTCAAAATCTTTTAAGCTAAACAGGGGCGAGCGCGTATGCCACTATGGGAGACTGGGAGAGGGGGTTAACTGGAAGTCTATGGAACGCTGGTGACACTAAACCAAGGCCAGTCTCAGAAATGTCTCAATATCCCCAAGTTTATCTGCTTCTGTCGCACATATGTTTGTAAAGTAGTTCCTTTTTTCACGATTCAGACTTTTATTTTGACACTGCACGACTGACCTTGGTACATCCTGCATCATTTCCCGCACTTCTACATCGACTGTGCTCATGGAGAATGTTTTCAAGTTTCATGGATTTTTTTCTAATATGTTAATTTGGTGGGATTTTTTTTTCATTCATTAATTAATTTTTTTATTTTATTTATTTTTATTTTTAATCTTTATTACTTTTTTTCTTCCATTTTATGGTTTCCCCTTCCCCAGTGAAAACTCCTACAGCGTCCTGCTGCACACAAAACGATAGCTTCTGTACTATTATAGTAAATAATTGTGGATGAATGGGAAATAACATCACTATCCGGCCATGTTAAACAGATAATTAGTATTTTATTAAAAATAGACTGTTATGCTTTGGATGAGGTATGAAATAGTTCGATATTTTACAAAAACATAAACATTGTACTACTTTGGATGAATTTGTCAGATGTGGGATAATAATTACACCATGTTCCAAATTCTTATTAAAATATTTGTTTGATTGAAGAGTAAACGCCATTGATGGCAGTGTGTCTCAGGGTTGTTTTGATCACTAAAAACTATATCAAATGCTTGTGATAATTAGATTTCCAGGTGATCCCAATTAAGGACAAACTCCCAAAAGTAGGTGTTCCACATTATGAAGCAGAGGACTATTCTGAAGCAATGTGGGAAAGAAAAAGCAACCTCCTGCTGCTGAAAAGTAAGAAATACTTGCTGATGTATGAAAACATTCAATATTTCACAAAAACCTGTGATTGTGAGATTTGCGGCTGTTTCAGAGCATAGATAGATTTGCCATATAATCGCACACTGCGTAATATTTCTGCTATATCCCGGCATGTGATCAAATATTCCAAAAATGTATCTTTTATGAGAAACTTTTCAAACAATAAAAAAATGAGCGTACTGCTCAGGGTGAAGAAAATGTCAATCTCATCTTAGGGAAGTGATGGAGGCATGAAGGTTGGTTTATTTTACTCCTGTTGACATGGGGAACAATAAAATATGTCACTGACCGTTGCATAGCAACCAGACTGTTTACCATAGCAACCAATTTGAGATATCTCAGCTTGGGGTAGCCGATATTACTCTGTTATTTGCTGTCTTCTGCTGGAATAAATGTTATTAAATCCCAAAAAATGTCCTGGTTCTTGTGTCTATTACTGGACACTTTTTGCAGACTTGGGGATGCGATGTGATTACTCAACGCTAGCAAACGCTAAATGCTTGTAAGACAATGGGAGAGATGAGATAAAGTCTCTCGTAGACGTAGCGGGACTGAGTGACTGGCACCTGCAGACGGTTGACTCATGCATTTCTCTTGCCCACTATCTGGAGCTGTCAACACATCGACACCCACGATCACCTCAGACGCCGCTCAGTCTTTGTGCAAACTTCAAACCACTCTGCAACCCGAAGTAGGTTCGCACTCATCAATGGGTGAATTACGCGAAGCTACTCTAAGGAGGATTGGTCACGGTCATCCATCAAGCTTTCTCCCCGACATTCAGCTCTTCTGTAAACACTAGATGTCTGGAAGACAATGGGAGAGATGAAGGATGAGATAACGCATACTTTCGGATCTCTGCACAGCTGCTAAGTCTCCTCTGAACAAACTGATAACTGTTAATCTTGCTGACCTCCAACCCTGAGCCAAGAAGATACAAGCTTATATCCAAATTGGCCCCTAAACTAACACACTTGAGCAAAGTATTTAACTGGGGCAGGCAGGATAAGCACTCAGCATGGGTCTCTTGTGGCAACCCCATTGAGATTCACCCCTCAGCTGCCCCTCAAATGTATACATCCCTCCAAGTGCCAACGGCTAGAAAAGAGGAACAAACCCCCCTTTAAGCACATAATACCCTCCAATTACCCTTCAGGAAATGCTTAATGCACCTGACAGACAATCAAATCAATAACATCCGACCCAACCTAAGACAAGCTTTCGGCAATCATAGCAAACATGCAAATGAACTTCCGAAACTCAGGCTGCGCGGAAATGTTGGAGCCGGAGATGTTTGGGGAAATAAAATGTATATTAAATAAACACATTTGATGGGTGTGCACCCAACGGAGACTTGTCCTCTTGGCTTTGTGTAGTTAACCTTATTGATTCAAGAGCCTGTGATCTGGAGATGCTCTGCTGCCTTCTCTGTCTCTCTGCGCTTCATCAAAGAGCACAAACTACAAAGACTCACAGTGGGGAGAACAATGTAATCACTCTAACATATGGAAGACAATCCCACTTAAGTGACACCTTATGCTCCCAGAGAAGCATTGTTTCAGGTATTGATGTATTGGAAACTATGTTTCTTGGATTAACGGTCTCTCTGCAAAGCAAACATAGCTGGATGCTATAGCGGTGCTGGTATAATTCATCATGAAGCAAATGATTGATGGTAAACTTTCCATTTTATGTGCATTCCAAGGGTTTTGTGAAGCTGAGAAAACACTGTGTTACAATACAAACTGCTCCCAATTCATTTTCCCACTCTGCGTGCTCTGATGCTTGCACTGTACGGCTCTGTATCCGTAACTACAACGTCAAAAACCCAGAAGCTGAAAGACGCTCACTTGAAAATTTGTTAAATACAAGTGTGCTGCTTTGGCATTCTCTGTGCAGAAACATTTAAAAAATTAAACTGGAAAAGATGCATTTGGTCAACGAAATGCCTTGTGTTGGAACTTCAGAATTAGAAATGTACAATGTTGCCGTGTTCATGGCGTACCCTGCGCAGATGATAAAAAGGGAGTTTGTGACTATTCCTGACCAGGTATGAAAGCATTTGATATTTCTCAAAAACATAAGCACGATCAAAAGATTTGTAGCTGTTTCAGTGCAGGGACAGGTTTGACACTGAGGAATTTTACTGCAAAATAGATCTCGAAAATAGTCACATGGCTAAAAAAGGTATCACACAGTGTATCCCCAACTTAACTGTGTCTACTACAGCATTTATACCCATTTGGACGAGTTTCTACAAGCAGACTCAGTCAGGCCAACTTTTTTCTGATGCATAGCAGCATCCTGTTGATCACTGACTGGTCAGATGCTGAGCTCACTGATTGGCTAGAAAGCATCATCCCTGCATGCGCAGCAAACAATCATACTGCTATAATAATTACTCTAGCATAGAGAAATGAACAAGAAATGAAAAGGTTTTCCAATCGATTGCACAATTCTAATTCGTTCGCTATGATGTAACTAAGCTACGGTGGCCCATTGGTGCACAACACAACAGCAAATCAACTTTGTGCACACACCACTATTGCAAATCAAATCAAAGTGTCGGTTTTACTGCGATCAGAGAAAGGAAGGTCTGCATTGTACTGGATCTTGAGTGACACATCTAACAGAAGCCCACTGGATACTGAAAGTTGGTAGTGATACTAACAGTGGAAAAGCAGCATTATTCACTAAAAACAAAACCTGAGCATTTCATCATCGTGTCCAACTTCAAGTGGAATAAATGTGTGAAGTTAAAAACCTCCTCGTCCCATAAAGTTATCTCTTCTCCAAACAGTTAACAGGGAAGAAAATGACAAGCACCAAACCTCCACTTTGACCACATTTATGCACTTTTACCCAAAGTGACTAACATTTCAAGCAATTGAGGAGTTCTTGCTTTCCCTGGGGTTCAAACCCTCAAGTGCAATGATCTACCGACTTAACCTCTGGAAAGCTTGACCTTCAGCGTTCTAGCCGTATATTTCTCACAGCGATCTGATAATATTTCATCCCTGTGTTTCTGGAGCATGGGTTTTTCTTCTGTGTTCCAGCCATTCTAACAACAGTTAGACCCCTGCTGACCCCCTGATTGACAGTGTGGTGGGTCATCACCTTAGTGTAAGATGACATTCTTATTATTTTGATTGGTAGTAGTGTAAGGAGTGTCCACAAGTGAACATGCAGGAAGCTCATGAAACCACGTCTGTTTACATTGAATAGAAAGATGCAGAAGCTGTCAGAATCTGGTTTGCTGTGTTGAAAGTAGCAAGAGCTCAAAAGTCCGTAAATGTTAGTAAGCAACGACTCCAAGCAAAACACATTTTTATAATTATATTTATGAATGCTGCAATGTTTTGGTAATTACTGGGCTGTCGATGGATGTCCAACACAAAAGTGCTGTTGCTATGGCAACATTTTTAGTCAAAAGGGATCTCTGCGAGGAACTTTTGAAGCAAATGAAATGTTTGACGAACAAAAACTCAATTAACTTCATCTGTCTCGGCTGCAATCACATCCTTTCATATCCTGAGCCCCACCGACACAGCGTCTCAGGTCAAACCACTGTTTCGCTGCGAGATAAAAACGATGATGTGAAGGGGTCACGCTCCAGATGAATCCCCTCACCTTCTTCACGTTTGATTGTGCAGTTAGACCGATTAATATCATCCCTGTCCTTCACAGCAGATGCTGGTGATTCTCATGCAAATGCTGCATGGGTTCCAACTTAAAGACACATTTATTTGCTTTTCAGTCCCCGTCAGATCTGTGTGAGAGGAGAAATTAAGATTTGTGGGGACATCTGCTGTGGTCCAGCTGAACGGATGAGGGGTTCAAGAGCTGAAAAATGATCTAAACGTGTGACAGCAGCCAGCAAAGCTACAAAGTTGACGAAAAGAGATGTACAAGTAATATACAAGCTGATATTTCAAACATGAATGGTGTCTTCAAATGCAGCTAGTGCTAGATTCAATGCGAAGCCTTTCCTTGCATTACAGTGTTATACTAAGTTAAATCAAAGAATATCTCAGAGCAAAGCCACTCAAACGCAGGCTTCCCTTTTGTAATTAAGAAAGCTCGTAAACCAAAACTTCGGTGCAGTTTATGAGCAAAAATCTCGAAGCTTTCCTCTCGGAACACATTAGTATTCGTGTCCACATCCCTCGCGCGTTAAAGCATCTCTGGGCTGAAATGAATGGTCCACTCACCTCCGATCCAGAATAAAGCCGGAGATTCAATCAAAGCTCGGATTAGACAGATAAGATCCACATCCGAATGGTTGGAGCACTTCGGTTAAATTCGTACAATTCCTCGAAGATGAGCGAGGCTTCAGGTAACTGATCTCTGCAGCAAAATTACACCGGAGGATGCTCATTCACAGGCGCTGGTGCCAAGTGCTCGGCGCATTCCCCCGGTGCTCTGACATTGACAACGACTGGACATCACGCCTTTTTCATCAGCCAGCAGTCTCCGTTGGAGCGTCGGGCGCGCGCACTGCTCTCCTGTGAAGGTTTTACGCGAGACTGGCACCGGCTCCGGAGCCCGGCAGCGTTACAGTAGCGTCGCGGCTAAAGCCAGCCCCCTGTGCGCTCCAGCGCGCACTGACGGCACGCTGCATTTGCATGGCGCATCATATTTTAACCGTTTCGTGCTCTGAACGATAATCTCGTGAAACGAGGAATGTACAAACTGAGTTCTGAAGAAGAAGAAGAAGAAGAAGAAGAAGAAGAAGAAGAAGAAGAAGAAGAAGAAGAAGAAGAAGGAGAAGAAAAATATGCATTGCGCAAAACGTTGCTTCACTTATGTGGCAAAAACTAAAAACCAAACAAAAAAAAAAGATTATAAAGCAAAATATAAAAAAAATCACTTAACTTATAAAATTGTTTTAGATAATATTAATAGAAAAATGGCTGTTTTGCATTATAAAGGTATTTATTTAAGTTTTTTTTACCTTAGTATACCACCAAAAACAAAATTGTTTATTAATGTCACAGGTTATCAACACTTTCATTTCTTTGCTAAACAATAACCGACTCCCTGTCCATAATGTACTTTTTTTTTACAAGTAAATGTTTTATTCCTTTATTTTACAAGCAGCAGAAGTAGGAGCATGTCTGCTATTATTTTGCTAGATGGCGCCATCTTTGGACAGAAGGGTGTAGCTACCTCGTTTCAATTCCATTCAGGTTTTTCTAAATAGAATGACAGATCGGGAAGGGAATGTGTTTATTGTTAGCGTTGTTTCAGAATTATTTCTAAAGATTGTTTATTTTCTGTAAACGTACAAAATTCTAAAGTAATCTAAACCAATATAAGGTGCTGCTTTACCTTCATATAGGTTTGTGGGATTATATTTAGGCTCATAATCAACCAATTAGACTAGATTGGTGTTAATGAACACAGATTGAAATCCAGTCATTACCTGAAACAGAAACAGCTGAGGTTGAACACAGCAACAAGACACAGCACCAGCGAGGTCTCTCCCCGACAGAGATGTCAAAGCAGACATGGGTTGCAAAATGTGCTGTTCAATCTCTTTTGAAGAAATAAAAAAGAATCAAGCAACTATAAGGATCTTGTACACAGTTGTCGGCCAAGGAAATGCTTTTGACAATGGAAAATGTCCAGCAGTGCCATCAGCTCAGAACTGGCAGAAACCTTTCCAAAGAGGGAAATTTCCAGGAAAAAGCTTTGTTTGTTTTGAAATTTAAAATGTGGCACAAACATTTGGGTCCTTGGTTTAGGTGGTTTTATCGCGTGAAACAGGAAATATTTAATCCTACAAAGTGCGGGGACCCAAAGACAACCTTTTTAATGTAGCGGAAGTATGGACAGAAGTGGTATCTCTTGTATAGAAGTGACTCTTGTATGCATGAGGGTACAAAAACATGGCAGCAGGTGCTTTGGAAGACATTATATAGGGTATAGGGTATATAGGGTATATAGGGTATAGTGAACCATGGTGGAGGTTCCTTGAACATTTGGAGCTGCATTTCTACAAATGGGGCAGTAGATTTGGTAAGAAATAAAGATGTTCTCATCGCTGAGACATAAAGGCAGATACTTATCCATCATGCAATGTATTCTGCAGCAGACACTGACCCCAAACACACAACCAAAGTCATTAATAAATATATTTCATTGTAATACAGTAAGCACTGGACTGTGGGCCTCCAGAAAGATCTCAACATCATCGAGTGTGAAGAGATGGAAGAACTGCTCCTGCCATAACAAATAGTGAGTTAGATTTCTTGATGCTTGACGGAACATACTTTGTTCACTGGGGCATTTTCTATCGAGGAACGAAAACTCAACCACAATTTACGTCATTAGTAATTGTATTCTTTGCAATGTGAAGGTCAAATAAATGTACATATGTTTTCTTTAAAAGTAGGGGTTATTAAAGAGACTTTAATCTTGCACTGCGTCAATGATGAAATGTTCACCAGAGCATCACTGAGCTGCTCGGACTGAAATATTGCTGCCACAAAGCGTAAGTGGGTTGTTAATAGACTCTTTCGACAGATAAACCTGATATTGCGTCATCAATTCTTTTCATGGACTACATCAATCGTTTCTGCCGCGTTTATAGAGGGAAACAATGTTTAGATGCTGGAGGGAACAGAACACAAACAGCAGAATTTCATCACGTATCTGCATCTACTGCATGTCACGATTACGAAAGTGCCATTCTCCAATCGATGGCTTTATCGACGAGCTCCAAGAGAAATGTATTACACATTAGCGTCACCATGTCTTGTACTTATGGAGAGGACGTTGCCGAGGCACTTATTCCATGATCCATCAATAATTTAGAGTGGGAAAAGAACCAGTGGCAGCCATCAAAAGTATCGCAAAACTGCCAGAGGAGAAGCACATCTATCCAGCAAGTCTTGTGTAAAAAGATGCTACTAAAAGCCAAGTGTACTCCAGGAGAAGCACGGTCAATAACTGGAGGCAGTTCATCGAATGATTCCAAGTTTAAAATGCTTTCAATTTATCCAGCGGTAATCAAATAAAGCTTTCCCTTAGGCTTGAAAAAAGGATCGTTTGATTTCATTTACAAAGATTAAACTCTGTTGTGTACGGCTGATTAAAAGAGAAACCCATTGATGCTTTTCATAAAATAGTTTCCGTGGAAACTTTGTCCCACGTTCAGTGTTTAGCTACGATCTGAACAACACTGAATCACTTCAGTTATTATTTTATGGAGAGTTTTAGCTGTCAAAGCAGCTGCGCGGGAAGAGGAAATCAAATCCAGCTTGGCATGGCTTATCAGGACAGAGATAATGCACTGATATCACTTTCCCTCCAGACCATCCCCCCTTCACAGAGACGAGTGGCAAACAAAAGTTAAAACGGCTGTGTTTAATATGAAAAACAGTTATTCTCATGAGTTTAAAAGAGTAGGACTGGACTGTGATCACCACGACTTCGTAGCGCTGCGTAGATTTGGCCAGAAAAGGATTTCCTGCAAAGTACTCAAAGCAAAGCTCACGGGTGTACAAAACTTTGAAGCCTGGTTGTAATTTAAAGCAAGAAAGTACCAAATTGTCATCAAAATAATACACCGAAAACGTTTAATTCGAAACCGTGTCAAAATGTCCACCACAGAGAAAGTAATAAATAGTAGAAATAAACAAACCACCTAGAGTCACAAATGATCAAAACGCTGTCCCATTTAAATCATATCGGGCTTAAGTAGTTTTAATTTGCATTTAGTGAATAAGCCTGACTTTCCAGACACCATAAACCGTCGCATCTCCAGGATTCCTTCCGATTACTTTTTCTCTTCTTTGAAAATCGTTTCTCACAACAGCTTTTTCAGTTTTTACTCAGGCCAAACTCACATTCACAGCTTGCACATGATTAGCCCCTTTGCCGCTGACCTTTTGATTTCTGGTTCTGTGACATCATGCTTCTAGTTCGTCATGAATCTATCTGCTGTAGGAACCAAAAGAAGAAGAACCAACTTTGAGCATCAGGGACATTTCAGTAGTCTCCCACAGGCCAATCACTTGCCTCCAAGCCTCATTCACCACCAATAATAATCTGCACTGGTTCTCCTGTGTGTTGTACTGGACCGCTTCATGCTTTGAAAAACTCTCCTTGATTTCCTTACCTGTGTGGTCATTACCGTCGTGTCTCCATCGTCTTCCTGGCCTGAGTATCTTCATGAAGAGCACAATGTTTAATTTCCACGGTCACAGCCTCACAGGACAAAAAAGACTCAACAAATGACCAGTCAGAAAGAAGTATCACCTGTCGAACCTCACGAAAAAGTTACTAAATGATAGTGGAAAGCAGAAAAGGTCTGTCCTTGGTATTCCACGGTGCCTTCTGCCAGCTGACCATCCCTGGAACGGCTTCCTAATAAAGCCACCAGTAACAAATACCTGAACCACATCAACTGGCTCCTCTTGATTTAATTGACTTGAACAAGCCAAAGTTTCTTTGGTCTAGACCTTGGTCCTCAATCTTGGTGAGGCATTTAACACTTAGCTGCAATCTTACAAAGTACCTGCTGGAGGTCCTGGATCGATGGAGATGCCCTGGCGGAGCTAAGTATGGAGTCTTCTCGAATCTTGTGGTTTTGTGTTCTCGGTTGAATTGAACTCAGATGACAAAGTACTCAATGGTTCTATGAGCAAGTCATTAGTAAACACGAGCACATTTCTCCCACATTCCTCAACGGCACACATCGAGGAACAGGAAGCGTTTGACTTTGTGAAGTCAGCAGTGACAGATGTGTGTGAACGCAGACTGCAGCTGTGCACGCCAGAACACATGTGCCCTGCTCTAACCAGCGCACCGCTTGACTCAAGGTTGAGCTCAAGTGCCAAGCTTGGAACGAATGCTATAATTGGTACAATCCATGAAACATTATCTCAGTCTGACCTTGGCTGTGCTCTTACAATCTGAGTCTAATTGCTGATGATTGCTGGACTCAACGCACCAAAACTGACTCAAACTTCCAGATGGTGGACCAAAAAAGCATCTGATTTATTTCAGAAGTCAATGAAAATGGGCAATTAATGTGCTGCAGATCAGCGAGGGGTCATCGGGGGATAGTATTTGGATATGTATATGTACATCGCGTTCTAAATGCTAAATATAGATACGTTCCATTCATTAAACTTTTGAAAATGAAAACAAAAACTCAACCCCACACAGTTGAAAGAAGAGAATGATGGGTGGTCCTGAGGTTTATGGATTGATTTATTTATTAACATCCGAGGAGGGGGCACGGCACTCAGAGAAGAGTTCAGTTTGGAGAAGTAGATGATTCAGGAGTCGACGGAGGAGGATGAATCTTGAGGAGCCAAGGTTTCTGAGAGACACAGCAGGAGCAATGGGAACCAGTGGTGGAGCCAGATACGTAAAGTCACTCTGGTGAGTCTTTCAAGGGTGATTGGGAGATGGCTGTGATTTGAGGGTGGCTTCTTGAAAAACGAATCGATTAAACTTCATGTGTGAAATGTAAAAAAGTAACATTTTTATGTTAAAAGCCAAAAATACAAAGAAGTGTTTTTTTTTTTTTTTTTTACATTATTTTTCATCCAGGTTGGCAGAGTTTATTAACAGAATTGTTCAAAAGAATGTTTCTATAAAGGGAACTAATGATTTTTTTTTTAAATAGATTACATTTTTATAAATCGCCAAGTTACCTTCTTAGCGCCAAATACTTTAGTGCAGATATAATACAAACCAGCAAATTTTGCTGCAAAATGTTCACAAAATGCACAAAAATAATGTAATTAAGGCAACGGCAACAAAACGCACATTTTTTGCAGAAGTATTAGTGAGCGATTATTTTACTGGAGCTTAGAGACTTCAGTCTCGTCTCAATCCTCAAGGTTCTGAGCTTTTAAGGGATTCTGTATTCTATACAACCACACTTTCTGTCAAAAGTTCATAGTTGCATTTATCAGGAAATTGACAACAGACTTCTAACATATTGGAACCAGGGAGTCAGCGGGGGTCTGACTCCAAAAGAGAGGCCAGGGTCTGAATCTGAACCCCACTGAGCTGTTGTGAGCTGCCGTAGGGAACAGATCCTCATATTATCTTGAGAAATAGACAGCTAGAATGCCGAAGGTCTGACAGAATGGAATTGCTGCAAAGAGGTGTTTTTTTTGGGAGGGGGAGGGTTTATTTTGCTAAAGATTGACTGATATGAAGCAGAATGAAGCATTCCACAGGAAAGCACTGCATAAAATATCACATGAATCACTGAATCAGATTTTCTCTGTTTGCATGTACACACAAGGAATATTCCAAGTGCAGGGATACAGTGCGGCCAAAGAAGTGGAAAAAGCTAAAATAGGTTCAGTAGATAGCTTGCACCTATTCAAACTATTGTAGCATCTTAAAAATATTTGTCACTTATTTTTTGCTCCACTGTACCCACTTATTTTTCATAGTATAGTGTGTTTTTTTCTCCAGTATTACAAGGCTCTGCAGCAGTTATGATGCTCTTTGCTAAATGGACAATTTTATTCAACATTAGACATTCAACCTTTTTTTGATGGGCAGTTAGAGAGAGGCAACCAGTGGCCGTGAATCTTACACCTGTTGCTGGATGACCATAAATGGAAAACGAGCTCATGACTTCAACTGGGACTTTTTTAGGGGTTTTCCAAGAAGTCACCAAACAGATGATCTAAATCAAGGAGAAAAAACAGCACCCAACATTCCTCTGCCAACTCTATGACCAGCAGAGTCTCCAACACTGGGATTTCAGAGCTGTGGCCCGCTTGAGGTAAAATAAAAATCTATATATTCCTTATTAGTTGAATACTGTTTTCTTCATAAAATGTTATGTTATGGGTGACACAGTGGCAGAGTGGGTAGCACTGTGGCCTTCCAGTTAGAAGGTTGTCGGTTCAAGGCTTTCCTCTGGTTTCCCCCACAATCCCAAAAACATGCGGTTAGGTGAATTGAACAATCTAAATTCCCCTTGGGTGTGAATGTGTGAGTGAATGCTCAGTGTGTGCTGGGGATGCAGACCCGGTGATAAGCAGGTTGGAAAATGATTAAATGTTATGTTTTGTTGCTGTAAATGAGTTCTATTGGTCTGAGTGTACCCTGAGTTTTAAAAGAGAGACAAAGAAAGCAGAATAAAGCATTGGCTTTGCCTCATCCTCCTATGAGTTTGATCTCGGGAGGATCCCTTCCAAGCTCCTTTACATCAAGTTTCTTCTGATATCTCTTTCTGTGAAACGGATCGCTAAAGCAAGCAATTTTATAGAATTATTTGATGCCTCTTTTTCCATTTTCTTTTTTGTTCTCCTGCACAAAGTCATCTCTGATTTGTTAAACCAGCGGTGATGTAGCAACTTCCACCTATATCGTATCTTAATCCAGGAAGTACCTCACGCTCTCTTGTCTGAAAATGCGGCTACTCACGAGCAAGGTTAGAATGGCAGTCTATGACATTTTTTGCATGGGGCCCCTAAATTTGCAGGAACAAAGCCATTTCCTGTTCCTCAGTCCAATCAAGCTATTAATAAAGTATTTCTGAACATATAGTCCCTATTAACTACTAACGTTATAACTTTAACTAAATACATAAGTTTATGTATTGTACAGGGTTGGAAAGAGATACACACGCTCTGGTTGACAGCGCTTTTATCCACGGTGCACGGTGCACCCAGCAATTAGTTCCCCTTCCCCTCCACGTGGCTTAACGAGACGTAGTGGGCATCAACATATGCATAAATATATTTTCTAATTTCTACACACAGTCTTCTTTATGTTTAGCACCAGAGCTCTCTCTTGTCTCTCACTAATGTGTACACATTTTTTGAGTCTGGCATTGTGAGCAAAAAAAAATTCTGGTTGGTACCATTTCCATGCAGCATACAAGGGATCATATGTAGTGTGGCATTGTGTATGAACTTGGCTCTGACCTGAGCCGGTAATGGCCCATGGTGACCCTAGACCATTTATTGCATTAACTGAGCCGGGCAAAAAGCTCATTGTCTAGCCATATCCATATTGCTATGAGGGCCTCATCTTACATTTCGTGATGCTGATTCGACTCAGCGAGCTTTGTGCTTACTATTATAGCCACTTGACTGAACAGGATGCCAATAACATTCATTGCGGTTGTGACCGAAGAAAAAAAGACTAGAAATAAGCATCCTATATGCTGCCATTTAAGGGACTGGAGTCCTCTTTCACCATCTACTCCCTTCACTAGATTTTTCTTCAGGTGGGTTTGCATCTCTGAGAATGGGTTTAAAAGGTTGAATTTCATGGTACTGTGGAAGGCGGGGGAATCTTGTCCATGCACTGAGCTGATTTGGATTTGTCGGGTGATCAGCTCAGTGGGTGAGTCAGATGTGGGGCGAGTGGGCAGCGTGCTGAGAGTAATGCAGGGTGATGGCCCGCTCTGAGACCACAGCTCATCCGTTTGCGGATCAAAGTGCTCACATGCCATAATTTCAAAGAAGCTCCATGGTATCTCGTCTGCCCTCTTCTCTTGAGCCGTTGGAGAGCACCACGAGGGCAAGCGTGACTATGGGCTCAGCAGGAAAGCCATTCCACAGCTCAGCTCAGCCATGGCACACACAACACACATTGGCCTTAAAAAACAGCTGATGCTTAGATGCACCGAGGTGGTAAGTAGGGTTTGTATAGGCAAAATATTTCAAGAGACAGAGGATTTAACAGTTATAACTTACATTCGATTGGGAAATTCTCACTAGATACCATTCACCCTGATCACCATTTGTTCCCTCAACTGTGGGGGGCCAAAAGCTCGAGTGAAAGCATCTTAAAATGAATCTAGAAAACAAGTCACCAATGGAACAACATGAACAGCTCACCAGCTCTACAAGAAGAAGCAGCTTCAAAGACAGTGAATTACAGTAGATGCAAATCTAACAAAACCACCTGAAGATCAATTGATTATCAATCATCACTCCCAGGACATTGGGAATGCTACAAGAGTTGATCCATCAGCACTACATGGATCTTTGGAGGGTCTAACACCATAAACGCAGATTTAGCCTCGTTCAGTTTTACCAAACTTAACGATAAACACATTTTTAAATCATCAGAAGGGCCTCAAAAGATTTACCACCTTTCAAATGGAGAAGTAATCTGCATTAAGGTGGCATGTTATGGCAGGGAAGAAACATGTCTCCTAGTGGTTTGGTTTCATGTAAAGATAAAAACTCATTGGACCCAAAATAGAGCCTTGAGGGACACCGCCGATGTGCTCCCGTTCAATTAATATGGCATTACAGTACATTTTTTAAAGCAACTTACTGCAATATGATTTTGAATTTCGAGAGTCAACACATATCTAAACTTAAAGTTGGGACAACCAGCTTTTTTTAGATCTGAAAACTTAGAAATTTGTTTCAAAAAATGAAGTTATCTGAACACTTTTAGCTCAACAAAAGGTTTCTTTCATAGTCCTAACGGGTCAAATGGATATGCGTGTCTCCAGTCAGCTGTGAAGATTCAGAAGGAGAGAAGTCGACTTGCCACAGAATTCCAGCTTTATTGAGAGTGAGGGCTCCATTTGCTCACTTCTCTCTTCTTATCCAACGAAACCCACGGTCCTCCCCGTCCCTACGCAGTATTACACGTCCATTTCAGTGGAAGCAAACTCGGACACATCAATTTAGGAATGCACAGATGTCCCTCTTTCATTCTTAGGCAAGCTCGGAGACTTAATCTGGCTTCTCTGGAGCTTCATCCCAGATGAACATGCAGGGAACAACTCCCCTGGACACAGTCACCCCAACTGGCTTCTATCAATCTGAAGAACCCATTGCTCCAGCTTGTCACCTTTTCTTTAAGGGAGCACTGGGCCACCCATGTGTAGGAAGTTATTTTCAACCAGCTGTATCCAAGATCTCATGCTTTCAGTCATGACCTAGAGCACATGGCCATGGGTAAGGGTGGGAATGTAGATTGACCTCTAAATCAAGAGCTCAGCTCCTTTTTCACCTCGTCGGATTGGTACATTGACCGCATTACTACAGAAGCTGCACCAATCTCTCGTTTCATAGGCCTCGTTCTCGAGAACAAGCTCTAGAGATAATTGTTTTAGGATAATTACCCAGTCAGAATAAAGAATTTATCAGGGAAATATTGTACATTGAGTATTTTCCTGGTCATTGTCTCTGTGATGTGTTCCTTAAAATGCAATCAACGCAAGGCTTTTCTGGATTTAAAGAGAAACCAAACCAGATCTGAGTGAATCATCAACGTCCAACACCACAGGTGCCGACTTTTCCTGGTTCATTCAGAAAACCCGGGTAATATTGTAGATGTGCCAATGAGTTCTCACCTGAGGTTCTAACCAGGTTTCCAGAGACGGTAAGGAAGCAGAAAAGAAGTGAGGGAAGGAAGTTGATTCCAATCTGTTCTTGGGAAAGCATCTTGCCTGCAGTTCATCAACAAATCAACCAAGCTTGAAATGTCACTGGACTGGCTGATGTATCTATAGGGGACAGCCCAGATTCTATAGGGGACATCATTATTCACTCATCAAGAACAGGTTGGGACATGTTGCCTTCCAGCCCGATCCCTGTCCAGAGTTACCGGGATGTTATTAGTAGGGGTACTATTTAGGGGTACTAATTAACAACAATCTTTCGAAAAGATGGAGATCTTCTTTGCGTTTTATCCAGTAAACCAGATGGTGCAGAGTTGGAATGACAGACTGGGAAATGCACCATCAAACGCATGTAAAAATGTTGTTTAATTTTGGATCTCATTGTGTCCGTGTGGCTCTGGGATTCTCAATTACACTGTCTCTCTTGACAGGGTTTGACATGTCCAGCAAACGAGCACGCAACGACTATGATCAGCGTGTGTGGCGGAACCGATGCTTGAGGAAACTGAAAGAAGGCTCTTTGTTTAGAGACAGTTGTGTTTTGAAGGCTGGATTCATGGACACAAACACAGAACTATTCATCCCCCTTCAATGACCCACGCAAGGAGGAAACTAGTGTATGCTAGCACGAAGGAAGCTAGCACAAACTAACTAGGTTTCTGTTGTCAGGCTGCAGTATTACTGTAAAAGAACGACCTCTTATATATATATATATAGTAAAGATAGATAGAGCATAATATTGCCATGAAACTTCTGTGGATTTGTAAAGCAATTGCATTTTCTGAAAGTACTTTTAAAAATGCAAGAGATTCACTCATTAAAAAAACACACACACTTTGTTTTAAATTTCAGTGTAAAATGACTCCATCTAGCCAATCTTTATCCAGCAACTCTCTGTGACCCCTCTCTGACACTCCATTCGTTCTGAGCCTCGTACATCTATCACGCCTAAATCTCGCGTCTACCCATCTGATCAGGGAAGAGACCCTCACATTATGAAAATACATCAATGTGAGCCCTCCAGGACCTTGAGCGTCTTCTGTAGAAAACAAATGGAAGTTCTGTCTGTGTTCAGTTCTCACAAACAGATACAAACAAGCGAGTCTGTAATTGCCAGCAGCGTGTCAGTTTTCATGCATCACACTGAAGTGTTTATTATTGTTTTTGCCCTAGCTCGAAGGCGTCTGACTGACAGGGGGTGGAGGGAAGTCGTTCTCGCACATCGACTGCGTGGGAGAGAATGACGGGCGAGCGATGAGAACAGAACTCATCCACACAGATGGCCGGGCCCTCAGCACAACGCTGCCACCCGAATCATATAAACAGCGTCCCCACTCACAGCAGAGAAAAACAATTAAACACGCCACTTTCACAGTAGTCATTAACACATCTATGATCGGATTGACTCATTTTCACAAACACTTCTTGGTCTTCACACAACAACAAAACTTTTGGGGAGTCAAATTGTTTGATTTCTTCTTAAAACAACCAAAGGGCAACTGCTTCCTTTAGTGCTTTTTAACCCTAAGAAGTCTCTGTACGCATCGACAAACACAGCGGATGTTTTGATTTAAGTAGGAATGACGCAACACAGCTGTGGTTTAATTATGATTTCAAGTGTCAAAAGGTTAACAGTTTTTATATTTTTGTTTTAAGCAAACATTACAAGAGTTGTGACACAAGGTCATTCAAATTAAAATGTGAGAAAATGCGTTGTTTCATTTTACAGTCCCCAAATCCATACTATCAGTGCCATCTAGTTGTGAAAAGAAAGGGATGGCCATTGGAAGTACAAACCCTGTGATATGGCTTGTGTTTTTCAAAGTTCTGACACAAGCACTATGATACAAAATGGTTAAGGAGAGGTTCGCCTGTTTGTTTTACCAAATTTTCACATTGTTTTGGCCTTGAATATTTTTCATTTTTGTGTGAGTGGTTGAGATGTATAAATGAGCATTATTTTTTTTATTATCATTTGCCAAAAGTACATTTTAAAAATGTTTTATTAATCATAAAAAAAATAAATAAATAAATAAATTAAGGACCCAAAGAAGTCTTTGGATGCCAGACTCCTTGTGTAAATGAATATAGTTGTTTAGATACACTGGCCATACCTTACAGCCTATGTTACGCCCTCTTCTGGCCATTTCCCATTAAAAGAGATGACATTTTTGTATTTAACGATAAAAACAAATGGCTAACTAGCTGTTTTGAGCTGTTATCACTAATAATATGAAGCTTTTCCCTTAGAATTGTATTTATTTGACAAATAATCTTATATTATAAAACAATCTGTTAACCAAGATTATAAAATGTAGCACTCTGTCGGTTGTAATTATAAATTGCAGCTCTATTTTGCTCAACTTTAACAGATTGAGTTTCACAGTAATACAAATGTACCACCAACAGCATAACTCATCAAAACAAGTGTTCACCCCATTGTGCAATTCTGTGAAACACAATTTTTATAAATGGAGGAAAGATCACTCCCTCAAATCTCACCAGTTACCTCCTCTGGTGTCAGATCTATGGTTCACACCCCCCTACCTCTCCATGATCACTAGGTTTGATATATACTTCGAAGACATCGCAGATTCCTTTAGTTACTGGCTAATCCCAGCTGAGACTCTGTTCAATACTGAGAACCGTTCCCTTTAAGGAACAACATACTCCTGCACAACAAGTGTAAAAAACACCTCGTCCCTCCTTTTACTTTCTAGCCACAGTGACTGATATATGCAGCCAATTTTAGAACATGTATAACACAATTAACAAATAAAAACACAGGAATATAAATCTAATGAACTCTATACGTATAAATGTGCAAAGGTCACTGTGACTCTGTGAAGTTTTGGGAGCTTTTGGGAGCAATGCTGCAGGTCTTTGTGATTTTGAAAATAATATCTGTAGTCACTAGGTGTTAAAACACCAAAGCAAGCTTTAAATAAACTCTTTGAAAAGCTACATATGGCTCTGCTGCTGGTCATGTGATCTGTCATGCTTTGATGTGGACTCATGCACTTGAATTTCAATGCAAAATTTTAGACATGCACATAAAAAAATGAATATAAAATTGATCCAAAACCCGTAAAGCCGCATGATTTGATGCATATTTCAGCACAAAACCACATAAAATACAACAATAGAAAAAATGGTGTCCAGCATTAATTCTATTTTAGAACCAAATCAGTCACAAAATGACAACCAAACATGTCTAAAACAGATATCTCAAAGCAACATCACAGATGTCTTCTCAAGGGCAACATGCCACGCAAGATCTGATAGACACGAGACAAGAGCTTAGCCAAATTACACACATTGCAAATCATCATCCGTTTTAATAAGATGCATATCTGGAAAATGACTTTGTGTTTGTCTGCCTCTCTTTGTTCCGAATCTAGATAATGCATTTGATTTTAATTAGACCTATTTCCACGGCTTGCTACACCAACACCTCTCAAAGCTGCAGCCTCTACAGTAGTGAGCGGAAACAACGAGCACGTCCCCGCGATTCTGCACGGCTCCGGCCAAATCAGACGCATGGCTATTAAACAAACCACACGGTTTAATAGGGTAATCTCCTGTTGATTTTGTCATTATGTCCCCCACAATCAGTAATGAGCTGTAGTGTGCATACTAATGAGCTACTTTGCATATACGGAAGGATTTGTGAGTTTTATCCAGTTTCAAAGAGCTATTTTAACACGTGCATATACATTTGAATCCTTTAGACAATTTAAACAAAGTGATATGTATCCAGTAAGTTGCAGTAAAAATCTGCCAGAAACATGAATGTAAATGCACTTGACACAGACTTCCTCTGCAAACACTGCTATCTTGTTTTGCCCGAGGTTCAGAGATTTCCATTTCCCTGATGGACTAACTGTTGAGCAAAAACATTTTTCTTGGAAGCCGAGAAGAAAGAACTCTTGACATCTCGCTGTTCTAAACACAAAAAGGCAACACAAACACTACGACTTGAATGTTTCTAAGTTTACTTTGCTTTTTCAAAAGGGTCTGTTTTTCCAAGTTTGATTCACAAATCGGAAACTTTTGAAACCACAGCCTACTACTTTTATTTGTAAAGATCCAGAATTTGTCAGTTTTATCTTAATTTTTAATCATTTACTTCTAGAATGGAGTTATTACTGCAGCTATAAATATACATAGATCCATGTGTACCGCATTTCAATCTGTAAATGCAGCCTTTTTTACTAAAACTGCTGCTAAAACTGATGGACAGTGAGCTACAGGCCAGTCACACTTCTAAATTGTAGACTGCTTTTCATTTTGAGACAATGGCTGTAATAAAAGACCCCTTCACATGCAAAAACAACACCTGACAAGAAAATGACACTTAAGCAACGTATACATTTTCATGCTACCATTTAAAATTCAAACCGCAGCTCAGAATTTTGCTAAATATTGCAGATGAATATTTGAAAACAGAAGATTTTGAGCACGAAAGAGACTGAATGAATAGTGGAGGAAAAAAGGTCATTAGTCAACCACCAAGACGTGTACACTCTCCTACTTAAAAAATATGAGAGAGCTTTTTAGAGACAAAACGAAAAAAAAATATCCAAAAAATAACATTTTTGTAGGGTTTTTAATACATTAATTGATAAATTCCTCAGTAAAATTAGTATTTGGTCATCAACAAACAAGCAAGATTCGTGGCTGCTAGAGACCTGTCAATTCGTCTTTGGGATGCTCCACACACCAAACTCCACTGTGGGTACACGGACACCAGAAACAAAACTGAAGAAGAAGAGGCTGTAGTAAGCAGCTTACAGTGAAGAAATCAACTAGGGAGCAATTATTAGAAAGTGGAATCCCTGTGATCACAAGAAATTTGAGCAGAAATCCCAGAACCACACGGGGACCTAGTGAAGAGCAGAATGCTGAGTTCCATCCTGAGAGCACCAATGTGAAGCATAGAGGTGGAAGCATCATGTGTTGGGGCTCTTTTTGAGTTTAAAAACTTCCATCAGCAAGGGAATTGAGGATGAAACATGGCTGGGTTTTCAGCATGACAATGATCTCCGAGTGTCTTCGTAAGAAGTATTTTGTGATCTGTGGCCAAGCCAATCTCCAGACCTCAACCCCACAGAAAATCATGGGAGGGAGTTGAATGTCTGTGTTGCCTGGCAACACCCCCAAAACATCACTGCTCTGGAGGAGATCCGCAGGAGGAATTGGCCAAATACCAGCAACAGTGTGTGAAAACCTTGTGAAGAATTGCAGAAAACTTTTTAAATGATTGTGTATATAACAAAGTGTCATTGACCAAAAACCCTAATTTTCACCAATAAAGTCTTAAAAAAGATTTGTCATTGTTGACCCCGCCTTCAGATGCATAGATCTCCGTGACTTAAATTTCAGCGATCCTCCTTTGAGACAATGACTGTCAGCTTTTAATTAATCAACGCCGTCTCCATCTCAACCCAAGTGACACTGAGCTCTATTAATCTCTAATAATTCCATCGCTTCCGAGCAAAGTCAAAGGACACCAGACACGCCCCATCACAAATTCATCCCATTACCTTTTCGTTAAACCCCCCAAAATGCCAACAGACATGAATAACTCATTTCATCTTGCTAATACCCCCCGCAACGAGACAACTGTGCTCAGCGTTACGTGTCCGTGCTCTCCATCGCCAGGGGAACAGATGGAGTGATGTGAGAAGGAGTGAGACTGATGAAGGTTTACTCGCTCATGCCATCTCCCAGGACGGGGATTTAGAGCTCTTGTCGGGCCATCCTGAAGACGCCACAGACAGCTGCTGATACTTTAATCCCACCTGGCCTTTCCCTCCCAACCTAGACCGAAGCCTATGCAGATTCAAGGAGGGAGATGGAGGATGGGGATAAAGAAAGGAAGGATGGCAGGGATCAGGATGTGACAGAGTCATTAGAGCTGGGCTCATTCGTCACGGTGCCGGAGAGATAGATAGCAACACCTCGGGTCACGCTTTAGCCGTGTGAAGTACAGAATGTCAAAGGATCTAACTGTTGCCAAATTGTTATCCTGGGGAATAGAAATGTTGAATTCAACGGCTAAAATAGACATGTGCACTCACCGGCTTCTTTATCATGTACACCTGTTCAACTGCCCGTTATGCAAATTTATAATCAGCCAATCACATGGCAGCAACTTTTTTAGGCATGCAATGGCGAAGACAATCCACTGCAGTTCAAACCGAGCATCAGAAAGGGAAAGGAAGGAAATTTAAGTGACTTACGTGAACATGGCATGGTTTTAATTTTTCAGAAACTGCTGATCTACTGGGACTTTCACTCCACAGTACTCTCTAGGGTTGTCAGAAAATGGTCCGAAAAGAGCTGGCTGGATGCCAGAGGAGACTGATTCGAGATGATAGAAAGCCAGCGGTACCTCAAATAACCACTCGTTACAAACGAGGTCAGCAGAAGAGCACACTGGGTCCACTGCCATCAGTTAAGAACAGGAAACGGAGGCTACAATTCACAGTCTCACCAAATCTGGACTGGTCTGATGAGTCCCCATCATGTCAATATCGAGCAAACTCTCTGAGAAGGTACTTTGTAGAATCTATGCCTTGAAGTTTTGGTTCAGATTGCAATGAGCTGCGGTGGAGCCACCAGGCTAGTTTTAATAAGTTTCTCCCGAAACTTGTTATTTGAACAGCATGTTCAATTTTAATTAGATTCAAGTTTCAAATTTTTATCATGCATTATTCAAAATACAATAATTCCAGAGCGGTACCAATAGCTTTTGGAAAGTTTCCTGGACTAACATCGTCTATAAAAACAGCATTAAAAATGTTCTCCATGCTGCAGGAACTTATCCAGACCTTAAGAGAGCAAACATGCTCACGAATGAAATCATCTGTTGCGTTCTTCTGAGCAAAAGAGTCATATGATCCCAGAGGGAAAGATATCAAGGGGTCTGCAGTTTCTGCAGCGATTTATAGCATTAAGAAGTGTAACTTGATTTCAGCTGACAGCTCATAAAAGCAGAACGAGTGTTTAAAGTATAATAAAGGCAATAAAGATACAAGCAAAGCACTGAAGAAAAAGAAAAATGCAGATGCCAGAAAAAAATCACTCCACGGCCAAGCATTGGATAGAATTTGACGGCTCTTCATAACCATAAAAACCTTTTAAGGTGCCCACGACCCGTCCATGTGGGTCATTGTGGTCACAGAAAGACGTCATGCATTTAACACATAAACTCGTCTTCATGAGCCGGCCAAGCTCTACTGAAGGTTTGAAACCTTCTCTTCTTCTCTCTTATAGGAGCGTTTGAAACAAACCGAAAAACCCATCTGTCAAATCTGCTTCCTCTCTGTCATTACTCAAAAACAAATAAATAAACACGCTCGATCCCTGATTACATTTACTGTCAATTCTGTGTTCAAGTTCTTCCCATTGTCCAAAACTTTGCACTTCATTTGGCACCTTCTAGGAACCCCTTTCCTCTTTGTCAGTCCTATGGTTCATGCCTCCTGGCTCTCCATGATCGCTCCTGCCTTCTTGGATTCTCTTGTTCACCTTGCTCTGCCTTTTCTGGGTTAATACTCCATCTGCTGCAGTTGAGGACTCCTATGGATGTTACTCACCTGCTATCTCTCGAGTGACCTCCTCGGAAGACCTCATGGGTCTACTGCCGTTACCGTTCCCTGGTGTTACAGACTGGAACCACATCCTCAGATATTTAATTGGAACATTAGTTTAATAATAGATGCAAATTTGTAAAAGTGGCTAAAGCAAGGATAATATCAAACAGACTGCTGTCTTGTGGACAAATAAAGGAAAATCTAACTCTGTTGGTCACGGAGGAGAACACATATCTCCAAAAGCATCTCCAGCCTTTATCGCTTTACAGCCATTATCAGGAAAAGAGGGAAATGGCCTAATTGGCCGACTAATTGCAGTATACATTTGCTGGTGAACGGCCCACTCAGACAGAAATTGTACCCTTCGATGAAGCACCAGCTGGGTGGCCATAGCTAGCTGTTATCTGCAGATGGATGGACACTAACTGGACCAAACACAATCAAAAGGACAACAATCCCTTTTACAAGGAGATGGAATTCCATTTTATAGTTTTGAAGCAACAGAACAAAAAAAAATGTTGGTGAACGAAAGAGATGCGAGTGGAGTTTCTTACATTTCATTCAAGCGTGGGTTTTAGCAATAGATTGTTGTATGTGACCTGATCACATCACGATACTCACGAGGGACTCTCAAGCTTAAAGTTGGCCAAGCTGTCAGCATCTTAACAAAAGGTCACTCCTGAATAATTTAAATTGGTTGAAAAAGGTTGAATGTGGGCGAAATTGAGATGCCAAAATGTAACCGAGGCTTCCCACTCAGCGCTAATAGTGATCAAATCATTTGACTTGAAAAATGGTGGGAGCAGGCTGCAAGCAAGATTGTGTTCTCAGCTGGGCATCGAAACATGTGGAGTCGACTCTCTTTTGGGACCAGTTTCAAAGCTCCACTTTATTAATTGGTGTTTTATTTTCCATGTTTTCTGCTAGATGTCAGCCAAGGTATCTACGATCCGAAAAACTTAGAAATTTGATGAATTATCTAGCATTTATACCAGCAGTCCGTTGTGACCCACTTAAGATTTTATCCTCTTGTGTGATTGTGTAAACAGGGAAAGGTGTATGCATGCCGATATTTCAGAATCAGGCCTCGTTCGTGTTACCACATGTAAATCAGCATTTTGGATTTGCAAAATTTGCAACAAATGGTTGAACGTGGAGGAGGAAAGTGCTCTTTTTCTCTCTCTTAGTGAAGGTTGCTTTTGGCGAAGAGCTATCATTAAAGGTGTCCTATTATTCTAATTTTATAGCATTTATGATAAATATTTGACCCTTCTGCGAAAAAATAACTTTCTTAATGCAATATTAATCATAAAAAATGCATTATATCATATTTTTGGCACACACAAAAATACTTGTGTATTACCACAGTCATGTTTTACTACTCCCCCTACTGACCAACTGCTGATAAATTAATTGAACTCTTAATAAGTAAGCAATTAATCCGATTGGTCAGTGGGCGGAGCTAGAATCATGGGTGGTGGTATGATCATCGAGCCGCTTTCAGCTCACAAAAAAGTGCATGAAAAATGCGGAATAAAACTTGAGGTGTGTTTTTGATGAGGGAACAGCACTAAAAGATGCTGGGATTGTCAGAAAAGTTGTATTTTTCTGGGCATCAACATACTGTGACGTTGTGTAAACACATAAATCTGATGTAAAGACATAGATCTAAAGATAGCAGCTGAAGCTTGTGTAGACTGCTGAGTGTGTGACCTTATGATGGAGAGATGACCAGTGCATGACATACAAAAATCCTGATTGTAAGACCTTGGAACTGTAGTTAAAACCTTCTCGGAATGTTCATTTGAATGAGTCGCTCATAGCCAGTGAGAAAATATGCATTTGTCAGACACAGACGAGCTAGCTGGGTTTAATTCTGCAGAAACACTATAAAAAAAGCTCAGCATTACTGAATAACCATTAGCAAGACCTTACTGCTGCAAACCCACCTCCATTAAGTGGAAAGTCACTCAGCCTGGTTAACAAGATTCTATGGGCAATTACCCTAAAAGTGTGGCGCTTGCTCTTTCCAAACACACCAAGCAATCCAGTTTGGGTGAAGTGGGGTTTCTAATTCAGTTACAAGCAACAGAATGATGACACTGATCTCTCCTTTTCCGCCGCCGCCTTTAAAAAGCCTCTGGCGAGTGCCTCGAAGGAGAATCTAAGGTAAATATGGAGACCTCCCCATCCCATCACTCATGCATTTTCAACAGCTGACATTTCGCTGACATTTCATGGCCGGGACAAACTAAACAAAATGGTTACCACACACGATGTTAAATGGTGAAAAGTCCAAACCGAGGCAATATGTTCTTCTAATACTTCTGCCGGTTTGGCCGAGTCTATAAACAGCGAACACCTGAAAATGTCAGATTTTCCGCTTTCAAAGGCAAACAAGGTTGATCCAAGAGAGAGCAAAAATAAGGGCTAAGTTTCAGCAAGGAAACAAACTCCATTTTTGTAAGTTTGTACGCAAGTAAAACATTTAAGCAACATTTTGTAACATTTAAGCAAGTTTCCAGCGGGAGCGGTGTGTCCAAAAAAACCCGGAATGCCATTCAGCAGTGTCTAAACTCTGATTAAGAAGTGGAAAGTGAGGGATTCTGTTGAAACCAACAAAGATTTCTGCTACAACTGCCAGAAAAATTGTGAGGGATGTACCCCAGAAAAATTGTGACACATAAATAACTTCAGCTGAAAAGTGTGGTGTGGTTGTTTGAAGATCACAATAGGAGATTCATTCATTCATTTTCCATTCCCGCTTATTCCCTTTCGGGGTCACGGGGGTCTGCCGGTGCCTATCTCCGGCACACATTGGGCGAGAGGCGGGGGTACACCCTGGACATCCATCGCAGGGCAACATTCACACACACACATGCACACCTAAGGGGTATTTTAGATTAGTCAATTAACCTAACCGCATATTTTTTGGGATTGTGGGGGAAACCGGAGTACCCGGAGGAAACCCACGCAAGCACAGGGAGAACATGCAAACTCCTTCCAGGAAGGTCACCGGCGAGCCTTGAACCGACAACCTTCTACCTGGAATGCATGGTCACTGATGGTTTTGTGTGAGCTCCAAAGGAAGCATGGAAGATGCATGCAGCATGTTCTCCAAGGATACTAGAGGTATTTTAGGGTCATCAGCTGCACACGGGACGTCACTGGACATTCCAATATGACAATGTCCAAAACACAAGGCCAAGACCACTTGGTTCCACCAGAACAAAGTGAAGGTTCTGGAGTGGATCTCAGTCTCCTGACCTCAACATCACTGGAGCACTCCGTGGAGAACTCAAATGTGCCGTTCATGCAAGAATTTACAAGAGTTGGAGTCTGTTTGCCAGGAAAACGGGCTGCTTAACTAACAGAGAACCTCATCGACAACTACCTCAAGAGACTTCAGGCTGTCGTTAATGTTAAAGAGTGGAAAACAAAACATTAAGAACGTTTGATCTGGGTCATTTGGAAAGTTAAATAAGAGTAAACACAGTTGTTTGATAATAAATGGCTTCACCCAACCAATAACCAATGCTTACCGGTTCAATAAGTATTTGGATTTAGATATTTCTTCCCAATGGATGTCATTTTGATGACATCACCAGCCCCCAATAGCTATAATGTGGTGTGCAACTAAATCTCGCCATCATGCAGTCAATCGACCCCCTCCATTTCACCACTAAACTAATTATGGCATTACCTGGGTTCTCTGACCCGCTGATGGGGGTGAGCAGCCCAGGCCCCCTAAATCTGCAGCTGTGAACAGGATCTTGTGCATAGAGCTCCATGGAGTGTAAACACACTTCAATCACACACAGAGACAGTGTTTCACATTTCACATTCACTCTGGAGTCATTTCTAGATTCTAATTATTAACATTGAAAATACCTAGGATCATATTGAAAATGATCATGAGCCTCGTTAAAATGGACATTGTTATTTTCCGTTTGTTTATTCATTTTTTATATGTTCTACTTGTGACTTTGAGTGATATAAACTCCCATTTACCTATGGTTTTGGTATTTTATAATGGTTGTAAGCTTACATATACTTTATGGTGGACCAAAAATCACTTGTTATAAATAACTGAGAACAGGAGTGCTCAGATGCATCTGGACTTTATTAATTACGGTGATCATTGTTAACAGGGGGAGCACAATCAAACAGCTGCATATGTTGTGGTACCGAAATTGAGACTATAGGCTCAGGTAAACTTCCGTTTTATTCATATCTCTCTGTCAGAGCAGTGCTTTCTTAGCTGGTTCGCTTTCACGTTTAAGCTAATTAAAGCAACATTCTCTGTTAAATCTTTTATAATCTTTTATCTTGGTTTAAAATTATTTTTCCGGAACAGTGTTTGTTATAGCAACCGTTCGTTATATTAAATGACATTTGACTCATTTTACTGTGCAACAAACAGATGTCGAGATCTGGGATCTATGGTCATTCGTAAACAAAAGTTTGCGATTATTTTCAACCCCACAGGCATTCACTTCTCTTCAAAAAATAGATACATATAAACAAGGTGCCTATACCAAATTAGATTATAAATATGCATAGTTAGCACATAGCATACTCAGGATCTTTTTGAGTTCCAAAACACAGATGGGCTTTTAACTCTCTGAGCGTGTTGACGGACCGTCTGGAGAAACCACAACATGAGGACTCAAGGGCACCGGACCACACAGAAAGCTTTAAACATTCGCCACTGAGCACGAGTTGAGCTTCGTGAACCAGGCCGTGAGTTTTTCTTTCACTTGTTCACGGCCACAGAGACGTCTCAGATCTTACATGTCAAGCGTTTTCTGTTGAGTGGAGAGGAAAAGCGTGAAAGGTGAACTTATCCTGCTGCTTTTAACATGGAGGTCACAGCTGACCAAGTGCCCACAGAATCTAATTCCGTTCTAGAACAAGAATGAACACATAGCTGCATCTGAACAGAAACATATTTATGGAATGCTAATGTAATGAACGGTTTTACTGGGATTTCAATAAATACATGAATAAATAGCTTTTAATAACATTTTAACTAAACTGTGTCTGTTCAACCCACACTGGGGTAGTGTTTAAACATTTTGTACTGTGTGGATTCAGGCAGGTATTTTTACTACATTAAACCACTTTTTAATGCACAAACGAAGAAAAAAACAGACTTCTTATTCCATAGATTCGTCTGATAAGGATCAAAATGAATAAAAATTATATGTAATAAAAATAAAGTAAAAATAAATTCATAAATAACTAAACAACAGAAAAGCAAATATATGCTAAAATAAATGTAATCAAAATCCAGAAAAAACAGTTTCCGTGAATAAATATATGCTTGAAAAACATAGTTTAAAAATACATTTATTGATTAAGTAGAAAATTAACAAATGCATTTTTGCATTTCAACACATATTTTTTTTATATATTTCCACATTAAAGAATTTTTGTGTTTATTTGTGTCAACACGCCATGAGTGCTCCTAACGTCCATCTAAGCCAGGATTGTTGAAATCAGAGTCACTCTTTGATTCTGCTCTGACTGATATCAAACACTGTGAAAATGAAATATTTGCCTGCGGACAGATCTGTGTGAATGTACAAATACATTATTCCATTTATTTATTACATTTTTCATGCATATTTATCTACTCTTCATCTCACATAGATGAAAAAACTATGAGAAAAAGAGGAGTGTTTATGCACTCCTAGTTATATGCAAATACACTCCCTGTCATTTAATTAATTCATGGCTGACCACACCCCTTTTCCCTGGATTTTGAACTAGCTTTTCATGGCAGGCCACATCTTTTTCACTGAAATGGATTACATTATTTTTGAAATAATTGAATTTGCACCTTATTTTGATACCCAATATCTGCAGCTGTTCGATTGTGCTCCCACTGTTAACAGTGATCACCATAGTAAATAAAGTCAAGATGCATCTGAGCATTCATAAACAGTCTCAGTTACTCTCCGTCTCACAGAAGTGAATGAATGACGCCTCTAAAAAATAAGCAGTGTCTAATCACTCTTTGTTTTATGCAAATCCATTCCCTGCCATCTCATCAATTCATGGCTGACCACACCCCTTTTCCCTGGGTTTTTCAAAACTCTAGTGACACTTCAAAGACAGATGCAGTGCTGGCTTGTGAATGATCCCAGAGTCTAAAGGACACACCAAGGAGAAGTGTGCGAGTGGTAGAGCTAATGAGAGCCCACCCTGGCCAAACTCTTGTGAAAGGCTCATTTAACCTCGCTCCAGCCACCAGGGAATTCCAATTTGATTTGCTTGCTGGGTAATGTACTAGAGGAGGCCTTAATGAAATTTGCGGCCGAGCGTCAGAAAGCAAGCAGGAGAGAGATGGAAGGACGACGTGTGACGAGCCAGCGGAAATTGCCATTTTTCAGAGAAACCCCTAAGGAGAATGGGTGGTATTCAATTTAGAGGACTGAGGCATCTTGGGGCCCATCAGAAGGAGCAGGCCATGGAAGTCTAACAAAAGCCTCTGCACTTGGCCTTTATCCGACCAGACACAAGGAGTTTGTTAGTGGCTCTATTATGAAGTGAATGGTGGACGTAGCGTCGGCTTCTAATTGAATCCCCTTCACCGGTGACTCATCGTCTGACCTGCTTTCATCGTTAGAGAGCTTCCTGCGACAGATTTAACAGCGTATACCTCGGCATGGCCAATTCAGCAGTTTACATGTTTTATTTTTAGTAACAAAATAAGAATTTTCTCTCTAACATGACTCCAAAGGTCTCCACCTAGCAAAAAATTGCTAAACAAATGTAATCTTTTGCTTTTGCTCTATTTTAAACTTTTAAACATACTAGAGAAAAGGAAGATAACCTTCGCCATAGTTAATACAGAACGATAAGATTTTCCATGGAGGGAAATGATTTTTGCAGGAGTTTGCAACCGATGATGAAAATAGTTCTTAATTACTTTGTCTGTATGTTTGCGGTTTTTGACCTGCTGCAGAGTAAATTCGGGGGAAGACATAAGCTGCTCTGATGGTATTACATGATTAATAAACATCAGAAACACCATCAATCCTGACCAAATCTACTCCACCATGCTTCACTGTTTATGCCTTGCTGATGCAGTATAAATACCTTGTGTCTTGTTGCTGTGCTCAGTTTTGCATTGACAAAAAAACCTCTCTTTCTCAAACTCACAATGGTAGAAAATGTTGGCTGCTTCTTCCAGTTGAAAGCCTCCTACACAGCTGTTTCTGTTTCAGTTCATGACTGGAATGAGTGGCAGGGATTAACAATAGTTTGGTAGAATCTGTAATCCTACAAAATCCATGACTTTGTCTAATACGTAGTGCTGGGGTGAAGGTAAGATTTTAATTTCATTGTACTGCATTTATAAAGATGGTGATATCAAGTTTTTTTTGCTGAATTATTAAGCAATTTAAATGTTTAATCACCTTTAGCTGACTGCATTGATCTCACACAGAGGGAAGAACTGAGAGATCTGCTAAAGACTAAAAACATCAAAATGTAGAGCAGGGTGAAGGAGAGAGCCGAGGGAAATAAACTGGGAGTTTAGCTGTCAGGAACAGACTGTCACTTACAGACTGCGGAGAAAAAAACACAATGCTTTGCTGACAGATGGTCCAGGTGAGACAGAGAACGCCAGAGAGAATAATGAGGGAACGAGAAGGGCTCAAATTTCACTCTGTTCCCCCTGAAGAATCATCATGTAGCGTCTGAGACGATGCCATGAAAAGGAACCTTTTCTTCTTTTGGAATAATTGGAATAGAATTTCTAGGTAAAGTAGCTTGTTGAACAAGAAAAATAGAAAGATGTGATTGGATGATTGTGGTTCGTTATTAGAGGATTTCGTTTTGAGTGACAGGTTGGTCGCTCCTTGCTAAAATCAGAGAAAGGTCATTAGAGAAGGAGGGAATGTCTTTGAATTGATTTTACCACAAAAGCAAAAAGAACTGTGCATCTAGATGACTGCTTGAATTTAAGGAAAAAATGCAGAAATTAACCAGAGCTCTACAGAAAATAATGAAACGTTTGGGGAACTAGGGGGAATATTTGGGGCAATCACACAAAGCGTGTTGTAACAACAAAAAAACTGAAACCACACACACACACACACACACACACACGCACACACACACACGCACGCACACACACACACACACACACACACACACACACACAAAGACAACTTTAGTGAGACTTTTGGTATTAAATGAGTGATACTTTCCCTCCAGAAGTACATTAAGAAATGACTGAAACTGCAATTCATCAAATCACCACAAGAGGCCGTGTCAGAAGGGAACAAATTCTCTCTGCTGTTCAAAGCAAGGACACCTGTCTGCAGACAGAAAAGCCCCACCCACCGAACATTCAATCTCGACGTCACTACCAAACCGGGCAGAGATTAGGGCTGGGGTTATGAAGTACAACCAATGAGACAACACATGGGCGGGGTTCCAAGTTCAATGGGTGGGGCTTTACCAGTTTGCAGTGTGCAGACAGGGGCATCTTGTTGAAAGGGCACAACTTTGCAGCAGAAAATCAGCTTTAAATCTTTTTTGATTTATGATCTAACCCTGGAATTACAGAATTAGCATTTTCTGAAAGTTCTGTGAGATTCCTACATGGTACTGCATCCATAAACAATACTTTTTTTAGATATTTCTTAAGAGCCGTAGGAATTAAAAAATACTGCTGGAATCATGTGATGTAAACCATAAAATCAAGCTGATTAAATCAAATGATAAATTCAGTGATGGGTTTGTAGATGGTTGCCTACACCCAGTTTGAGCCTTATTACACTGTTGGTGACATCACAGACACTTCATCCATCGTGTTTCACGGTCATTTTACACATACAAGATATTTTTCCACACTGATGTTCTGCTTTTTTCTCATCGAATTGTGTGTTTTTTAGAGAACAGTACATTAAAAGGCACAGACTGGAGTCAAGACTCGACCTTCAGCGAGTCAAGGTCACGCTCGGCACAGCTGCTGCGGGAGGACTTTTGCCTCTGGAATTATTTCTAGGAAACAAGGTCACATTCATGCTGATCCTGCTGCTTGCAAAATGCAAAAATAGAAGATCCAGTGGTGTAGACTAAATTAAAGCATCTTAATCTGTTTGAATGCTGCATTCTGATTGGCTGGGAGTAAGAATCTCACTTTGGTTCACTTTTTGAATACATTGGTAACACGGATAAGGTTGCGGACTCATAAAGTGCAAAACAGTAACTTCCTCTTTGTGATGTTACGTCTTGTTCTACATATATTTCTAAATATTTTTTTTCTGTTACAGTTGGAACGTATTGAAATAAGGAGCAAATAAAGGGTTTGATGCTATGTTTATTATAATTAGATTTTTATACAAGCCTTAAGAGCAGAACAAAATGTTGCTTTGAAATGTTATGTTTTTAACAGCTTAACACCAACAGTTGCTCGAATCTAGCAACTAGCCGATGCCTAAAAAAAAGACACTGCTTTGTTTCAGGAAAAGAGCTGCTTTCCTTTTTTCGGTGCTTGACTTATGTAGTCTCGTCTAGCGTGACCTCTGTCTTCTTCTCCTGTGAAGGAAAGCCAAACTGCAATAGTTGGGAACTCTATAATGTGTGCTTTTGTCATTTTGCACGCAATATTCAGAGAACATAAAACTACCACTGGGAGCACGGAACAAAGTGTGTGAGAAAATGACTCTAATTGCAGCATATGCCTCCAACGTGACAGATAAATTAGCCACTGTCAGCATGCTGAGCTGAGAAGTCTTCCTTCTCAGTTCTGCTTCCAGACAAATGCTCTCCTCTTGGCACTTTTATGCATATGTCACGCGAGAAGCGAAAGCATATAGCTGTCAGCTGAAACCATCCTCTCTTTGTTTCGAACCAGAGTATTTTTCTTCCTTCTGATGATCGATCAAGGATAAAAGTTGCATATTTGGAGAGATTCGCTTCATGTGGTATTTTCTGGAGAAAGCACATCTAAGCTTTCAGTCAGTGACAATGATGTCTGAAAATGGCTTGCGTCTTCGTTGGTTTCCCGCACAAACAGATGGCCATAAATATGTATATGTGACTGGCTCACAAACAGCTGGATTCAGATGCTCTTCTCACAGCCAAGGAGGAAATAAAGCTACACAAAGCACTGCTCGTCTTTCGCCAGTCATGCTGAAGAAGGCACAGCTGGGATGGAGATTGTTATGAGCTTAAAGAGCCAAGACTGTTCCTTTTGTTTTATTTGTGTGAAAATCTGTGGGGCAAAATGGACTTTGTGAAATGACAGGCCATCGGTTCTCTGAGGTGAAACTAGATGCTGGGTTATTGAAGTTTAGCGATGCTCAAATTCAGAAATATATATACACATAACAGGTAAAACTATTTAAAAAAAATAGAGATTAATAATTTTGTGTTGGAACTTTTGTGGGAAGGGAAAGGTTAGGGATTTTTTTTAAAGTTTGGCAGACACCATTTTACAATTATATATATTGAAAAATATATATATTTATAAATTTTTTAATTTGGGCTCTATACAAAGCCCTGTAATTGTTTTTTAATCAAAACTTGGGATCTTAAATGGGACACAAGGATACTTTTCCAGATCAATGTTCTGTAAATTTTGCTAACCTTCAAGGAGCAAAAAAACCTACTTTTTAACAACCTAATGGATAAAGTTTTGTACGTTTTCTAAAATTCAGTTTAGATGCTGAGTGCTGAAGGATGAGAGGAGTTAAAATGATGAGAAGGGATTAATGTGGAATGTGATTATTGCCAAGGTGCCAGACTAATCATTGAAATCTGAATTTCTAATGAATTGTAAGCATCAATGATGCAGGTGCTAATCACACACATTCAGAACCACTCCATTTTGCTAAATGTACAGAAATGCATCTGAAACACTCTTTATTTTTAGACATGGCTACTTTGTATGCACCAGATGTGTTAAATTAAAGTAATTCCTTATCATGTGTAGATTTGTAGTTTTGTAGAAGGCACTAAATAAAGCACTCTTTAGCTAAATTGATATCGAGCCATATAAAATACCAAATCATGAAGGGATGAGAGTTTTTGGTGTAAGTGCATACCCAAGAGCTTGTCTAGTAATGAAAAGGTATGTAATAAAGCTATGTGTATAGTGTTCATTGATTCTTTATCTAGAACATGTCTAAACAAAATTAACCTATTGATGAGAGGTTTGCTAAATGAAAACAAAAGAAGAGGAAAATAGAACAATGGACCGGGGGAGAAAGTGGTTTTAATGAAGAGAGCATGGAAAATTGCTTTCGTGTCAGTCTTCATTCTCCAGTGAATCTGGAAATCAAGCCTGCCATGCATCTTGAACATAGAGTAATTAAAAGCAGATTGGAGCATGTGCCAATCTGTTGTTTGCAGCCGTCTGAGCTGCTCCTCAGATATTTGTGAGCAATCAACAACATGTAACAACTGTAATCATTGTTTCACATGAGTTTATCAAACATATTGTCATGTGTTCTATGCCATGGTCACTTTTGTAATCGTAGAAACCGTCCTCTTTAATCAAGGAAGTCTAACAGAGTAAAGCTTTTCCACCTGCTTCAGCAAGAAAGACCTTGAAATGCCTAAAATCAATGGTGTCTGACATGAGGAGAGGAAATGGGAGTCTTACGATGTCACACTGCGATTGCTATCCGCAGAGTGCCATGCTCCTTCAGAGGGCTGATCGATAGAGATCTATAAAAATGAGCATTCAAATGCACTTACACGCTCCTTCAACAAGACAAATACAGCATGCAGGAAGGGCAGCAGAACTTCAGAACGTCAGGCCTTCGTGGATTAATGGCTGAGCAGCTAAGTCATCAAAGTTATTACCAAAATGTTTTCTGTTTAAGGTTTGTTGTTAAGAAATGAACAAAAATTTAGGTTTTCTAACAGAGGGGTCCAAGGATTCACACAGACCGATAAGTAACCTTACAATCCTCGTATTAGCCTGCAGTTTAACACATCTGGTTTGGGGAAGCTACATGTGAAGGGGAGCGATGTAGCTGGCACTTTTTTCAATTGAGATTAGCGCAGACTTTTGGAACATGCTATAGTTCCCCCTCGGACTCACAAATTCTCCCACAGTGGGCTCCATCACCTAGGACCTCAAGTTGGTGCTGTCCATCAACTCCCTCATCAAGAAGAGCCAACAGAGGATGTTCTTACTTTAGCTACTGAAGACACAAGCCAAGATGATGGTCAAGTTCTATACAGCCATCATAGAATACACCCTCACCTCCTCCACCACCATGTGGTATGCAGCGACCATGGCCAGTGGCAAACACAGACTGCAGCATCTACTGGTTCTGCTGAGAAGGTGATTGCCTCCAATCTATCTAAGACTTGTACATCACCTGGACTTGGAGGCATGTAAGTGGAATCTCAGATACTATTCTCACCCTGGACATGGACTTCAGGCAAGAGGTTATGATCCATTCAGATGAGAACCTCATGCCACAGGAAGAGCTTCGTTTTGAACTGTAACTATATTCTTTGTATCTAGGTATGCATTCCTGGTAATGTGAAACCTCTTCACTTCCATGGCAATAAACACAATTCGGATTCTCTACATAAAGAAAAGTGCAGCAGCTGGCAGACTTGAGTTTTTCAGTCTAGTTCAGTCTCTAAGAATGTCTCGCGCAGCATTTCCTCTGATACTAAAATCCCGGAGTGAGAGATTAGCAGAATATTAATCACAGCACTTCTCTTCATCAGCACAATTCCGGGGCAAAATAAGGTCGTGGGCTAGACTTTTGTTTTCTGTTTACATCAGCATCATTTTTGTTAGCAGCAACGCTTATCAACCTAACCATTTCGAAAGCTAGCCTCAGATTATAGTAATTAGATTATAGTTTCCAGACATATCAGCACACAATGGAGAGTTACGTTTTAAATGGGAAAGATACAGATCTTTATTTGAGTAAAATGCCAGCATAGAATCAAACCAAAGCTGGGCATGCCCAGGTATGTGAATTCCCTTTTTTGAGATTCATTTTCCTGAGAAAAAACCCTAACACACACATGAATAAGGAAGCCCGACAAAGTAAACAAGAGACAAGAAACAAATTGGACAGTAGCTTATTGTTTTTAGTGTATTTTATAAGTTAATTGATTTCCAAAAAAGGGGGTGTTCCTATAAATCTGAAAAACGATTTGCAAAAATATACTCTGTCCAGTTTTCACATTTCACCAAATTGCAACAGCAAGTGGGTCAAACGCCAAGCAACTTATACAAGATGACACAAACACATCACCCTCTCTCTTTTTTTCTAGTGATCTATAAAAAGCCTGCAAAAAGGCAGCAGTGGAAGTGCGTGACCTCTTCTCTGGCCTTTGCCCTGTGGCTAACAGCTAATAGGACAACAGTAAGAGAGCAAGATGTAAAACACAGAAGCAGAGACGCTGTTCAGCCTCGAGGACAAGCTCTGGTCCTGCATCAGGAGAGTTCTGACCTGACCAAAAGAATGGGAGCAAGACAAAAGCTGGCAAAAAGAGCAGCCGGAGGAGGTCTTGTTGCAGGTCAGGCAGTGAGGCCAGGACTTTGCTTTGTAATTGCTGAGCATTTGCACTGCATTGTGGGAATGGCAGTCCCCAAGGGTAGACAGAGAACACACTGGGAGAGTGTTTTAAATGGACTAAACCAAACCACTTTACCACTTTGTACACACAAGATCATTTGGTTTCGACACTCTTTGAAAGGTATGGTAATCTTGAAGAATATCCAAACAAATAATATCATGTCCTGTAAAATGTGCAAATAAGGCGTTATATTAATTTTCTAATCAGCCCAACTATGCAAACCTTAAAATCCCAGTGTGAACAGATGTGGATGCTCCAGTGTGACCAGTCCTGGGGTGTGTTTAATAATCAGCACATCCTCTCTTCTTGCCAGAGTGTGACCGTCACAGCTGGTCCCAGAGAATTAGGTCTGGGGTTATGAAGAAGTGAGTGAGTGAGAGAGGAAGAATGGGAGAGAGAGAGAGAGAGAGAGAGAGAGAGAGAGAGAGAGAGAGAGAGAGACCCTCCGGCTCTCATCCTCTCTTTGATTAATGATTCTGGTCAGGAAGCGGACGCTGCCATTCACACCAATTAAGACGTTAGCCTGTGCACATAAGACTCCCAGCTCATAAGCAAACAGCACGGCGACTGCCTTTTTTTCTTTTTCCTCCTTTTAGCCCATGCGGCTGATTCACTCACTCCTTCTTTTCATGCATAGAGATGACGACACACTCCGTCAATAATGCTCAGTATAAAAAATATATCCAAACTAATGTCAACAAGATATTTTAATTATAGTATTATGTTTCAAGTATCAGTGTAAATTCCATTTCAAGAAATACGATAATACCACCATCACAAAGACAATAAAGCGGTGCAGTAGAAGTGAGATCAGAAGAGAACGTTTAATTAGTGAAGATGAACCTGTACATTTAACAAGGAGCAATAAACTCTGATTAACAGTGACCCTGCAGACACTTCACTGGTTCTTTTGATAGCTGGGTTAAAGACTTAATGATGCGAAAGCGATGGTAGAATGGATTAAAAAGAGACTTAAAAAAAAGAACCCCCTGTGATAGCCATCAAGTCTTAAACCTTGTTTTGTGAAGGAGTCAAATACGCATTTCATTAAAATAAGTTCCAATTGGAGGGTAGCACGGTAGTGCAGTGAGTAGCACTGTGGCCTTTCAGTTAAAAGGTTGCTGGTTCGAGGCTCGTTGTGGGAATATTTTCTTGGCACACATTGGGCCCATTAGTACCATTTATGTCAACACCACAGCCTCCCCGAGTATTGTTCTGACCATGTCCATCCCTTTATGACTTCCAGTAGGATAGTGCTCCATGTCATAAAGCTTGAATCATCTCAGACTGGTTTCCTGAAAATACCAATGAGTTCTCTGTACTCAAATGTCCGCCATAGTCACCAGATCTCAGTCATGTAGAGCAGCTTTGGGATGTGGTGGAACAGGAGAGTCACATCGTGGATGTGCAGCATATGCTCTCATGTCAATATGGAGTAAACTCTGAGGAATGTTTCCAGAATCTTGTTGAAACTGAGCCACGAAGAGTTGAGCCGAAAGGCAAAAGGGTGGCCAACAAGGAACTAGCAAGGTGTACCTAATAAATTTGCTGATAAGTGTGTTCTGCTTTGGTATACCATTACATCACAACGATAGGAAACAACATGCACAAAAGAGAAATTTCTATAATCAAAAAAATCTTTTTTTAATGAGTGTCTAACTCTAAATATAAGTATTTAAACTCACGAAACGTCTCACGGCAATTAATGATATGCCCTGACTATGCTTTTGCAAAAAATCTCCAGGGAGTCAAAAAATCCTTTCCCTCACGACACAAACGCATCCACTAATGTACTAAGTATTTTTTTTTCTCACTTTTGGACTAAGTTTGACTTGGTTACTGATCCCAATTTAGCTGCCACACATGCCTAAGTGAGCGCTTTTAAATGAGTCACAATAATGAAGCAGTGTGTCTACACATATAAGCGGTCAGTGACAGGGCAGCAGGGACTCCAGTCACATACACTAGTGATCAGAGCAACGGAGACGACAGCTCATCACGGTCAGTGATTAGAGGTTCATCAGGGGTGGAGACTCGGCCCTCTGCTCCCCGTGTCGCCTCATGGCTACTTTCAGTTCTAGTTAGTGGCCCTGTCATTCAGAGCCACACGCTGTCTCACATCAAATCACTCGGCATGATTGCTAACATAGTGTGGTGTGGGTGTGCAGGACTTCATTCCTCCCCGGAGTGTGTTTTCCTCTCTGTGCTGGAGGCAGGTTGGGAGTGGGCTCATCTGTCACCTGCTCCAGGCTCATGATGGGTCCTGACAGATGAGGTTGACAACACATCAGTGGAAATGAAGCTCTTTACATGAACGTTTGCCTGGTTTAAACCACAAGCAGATATGAGGTGCATCGAGCTTGACAGCACTGGCCACATTCATTAAGGTGAAACCGCAAGCAGAATGAACATCCACTGTTTCATTTATACCAACCACACCAAGACATTTACACACACTTTTATTTAAAGCGACTTACAGAAGTTTTTCCTTTATATAGATTTAATGAAGTGCTGACATAAAAGTTGTCAAGTTGTTCTTAGATGAGATTTACTGGCTCCTTGGGGTGGAATCACTAGAGGCTGTTAACCACAGTGGTCTAGAGGAGGACTGCAGGAGCTTGTGAAGGTAGGGGCTATTCTGTGAGCAAGCATTAGCTCTTTGTACTTAACACAAGCTGCAATGGGGAACCAGTGGAGAGAGGTGCGTATAGAAGTGATTTGGGTTCTTCAGGATTCTATGAAAACCACTGAGTTCTGAATTATTTGTAGAAGTCTGACTGTAAAACAAAGAAGTCCTGTGTAGTGAACATTGCTGTAATCGAGTCTAGATATGATCAGAGTCAGAAAATGACATCTTTCGAATGTTGAATACAGCAGACCTGCCTGATCGAGCCGTTTAGTGACTGTTAGTTGCTAATCAAAGATCACTCCAAGATTCTGGAGACAGAGGGACTACAGATGTATCGAGAACTCATGCTGGACCGTGGGGTTTATCGATACGACAAAAGTCTTTGTACCAAAAGCTGACCCCTCCACCCAAATTATTTATCCATCCAGAATTAAAGTTTGAACATTAAAGTAAATGCTAATATCTACTGCCCTGACAAAAGCAGGAAAAGTCATTTTTGTATCATTCTTTATAAATAGTATCAAAGTATTTAATTTTGCTACTCTTGCAGGTTTATTCCACGTCATGTCCAGTCCTTTAAAATGTTAGACAGTAGGGTGGCATCCTGAAAAGACCCCAGGTGAAAGTTCTGCCGTAGCAAGATTACAAATAAACTGCTGGCTCAAATCTTTCAAAGCTGCCATGGAAGCCAACCCAGCGGAACGATATTGTCATGTTTGTAAATTAGTGCATGAATACAGAAATGCATGACTGTAATCCTCTAATGGTGTTCCTTTTAGAGCACTGCGAGGCACTGGGTTTGCCGATGCCCACCGCTGCGGATTACAGGAGCTCATTAAACACAGAAATGAATTATTGAAATGGTCCAGGGGCCTTTTGCTTGCATCCAAATTGAAGACAAAGGGTCTGGGAAATGAATGCTTTATCAGTGCTGGACAGCACTCCCACATGCTGCAACTCCTAGGCATGACATCGGTGTGATCGACCCATCCAAAGCTCCAAGATTAAATGGTTTATTGACTGTTGCAGGGGCATCAAAGCAAACAGGCTTGCACATGAACTCACCTTCAAATGTCGCAGTCACTGTCCTGCTCAGAATACTATTGATGGGAGCCGCTATGTGTGTCACTGGCATTTGTTTTGTTTAGAGAAATTTTCTAACATTGCAGAAAACAATGGAAGATGGTAAAGTGCAGATGATAACAGTTAGACATCCAGAAAACCCAGATGCTCCATCCATTTTCGTATATTTCCTAAAAGTCTTGGGGTCATTTTTACCCCACTCTAAAAATGGACCTAAGAAATTAAATAAAACTTTCTGACAAAACTTTAATTCTGATTATTAATTCGGATAATAATCCCGGTCTTGGTACAAAGATTCACTCATTTTGCTGAACGAAACTCAAAGGACTGAGTCCGTAAAATGATCCGAACTTCCCATCATTACTTTCCAGATCGTGTTTTGACATTCCCCCTCCCCCATTCTCTCAGACAAAGGCAGTGTTTCATGTTGAATCTTGCTCAAAGTCTTCTTACTTGGTTTAAAATGAATATTATCTTTTCAGGGGATATGATAAAAAAAGGCACGAGTTTGATGGAGCTGAATCTCTGCAAAGTCCAGTCGATCTAAAAAGTGTTTTTTGGCAGGGACATCCGCTTCCGGCATTAATTTGTGCAGCCGAAGTCCTTTACAAGAGACCAGACACTTTCAATATTTCCAAAGGTGCCAGAGGTATTCATGCTCTGAAAGACTGTATTTTCATTTCCTATTTATCTGGCTGCTGCACCTTGAGGCTGACATCCCATCGGCCCGTCGTTCTGAGAGGCATTCAAGCCCTTGTCAACATTCCCAGCCCACATTGCCACTGACATAAACTTAAATAGGTTATTGACTGGCCAATAAGTTGGCAATGAGTTCCTCGAATTCACGCTCACTGCCTCACTGACCTAACAGGCTCTGGGTCAGCGCTTCACAAATCAAAACATAATGAATGCTGATCTCCAGAGCTACATCCATGTACACACATTATTTGTTTTTAAGGTGTATTGATGGAAAATGCATTGCTCTTGATGGACTGACAGTGGCAGGTAAAACAACAGTCTCTCCTGCTGAATGTTGCAGGTGCTTATGGTTACAGCAGTTCATTTGAAACCACTGCTGCTTTTTTTATTCCGCTGGACCATTACATTTTGTTTGTTTGTCAATTTTGTGGTTATAGTAAAATATCTGTTTTAATGTAGTTTGTAATCAAACATAATATAATTTTTGTTTCCAAATCAGTTGTTAATTTTTATTCCTTGAGATGCCATTCTGAGGTGTATGTAGTTGTATTCTGAGTTTATAAATAATGTCTATGTTGATCATTCCTCATCAGAGGTTGTTTTATGCGGACAGAAAATCTTCTCTCAATCAATTAAAAGTATCTCTTGATGTCCATCTGTTCCAAGCTCTTGGAAATGGAGGCATAAGTTCGTTCAGAGCGAGAAAAAAATCTTAAATAAAATTCCCCTTTAGTTCAAGCCTTGACATTGATTCATTTTTCACAATAGCAATCACAACTTAGACCTAGACGTCAGGAAACTTGCTGATCACATAAAAGATTACAAAATCTAAAATAACAAATTCATAATTTATTTTATACATATGTACGTATATGAAAAAAAATATGTTAAGAGTAAAAATAAAACATTTTTTTATTTATTTTTTATTATGAAGTCAATTGGTTTTACTAGTTTCATCTGTTTTAAAATATATATATTTTTTTGCTGGAGTTAAAAATCTAAAACTGCCAGCCAATAAGAGTTCAGAACAATTCCTGAGGAAGATTCCGTAGATTCAAAGCTAATAGCTCAAATTTAGGGCTTAAAAGGTCCCTTAAAACTTTTTTTTTTTCATTTAAAAGACCCCTATAGGTAGCCCTCAATGAATAGTACAAATGTAAAAAGGAATAGTTCACAAATTAGCATTGCTATCGTTAATTACTCCCTCATTTGCAAAATGATATTTTGGTTTGCTTTGTGGAACATAAAATAATGCTTTAGGCTTTTTATATAGAGAAACTGTCAAAAAAGTTACTCAAATGTAACCGTACCATATTCTTAAATGCATTCTCTGCACATTAAAAGTATTTATATGGCACCTCCATGACCAGTCTCCCTGCAGACTGGTGTAAGAACCCTGTGCTCTGATTGTGGGGGCACTTTTCAGCTCTGAAACGTGTGAATAAAACCTTCAGTGTGGTGAGCTGGAGGTTATAAATAAATAAATAAATCCCATGCTTAAGTCACAAGACACCAGGGAGTTGTGAGTGATGTGATGCCACCTACCATGATTTAAGGTATGCTGAGATACCAGAGACGATGACAATAAATCTCTTTGTGTGGTTCCATCAAACAGTGTAGAAGGGCATCCAGCGGGCAGAAGAAGCACGGCAGACATCATTATTCCAGAAGCCTGCAACGGTGAAACAAACAAAAGATTGACTCAGGAATAAATGTCAGGGGATGATGTGAAGAGGAACTGACGCCTACTTTAGATGACCAAAATTTCAAGCCAAATCTTCAAAATATATTTTATAGAAGTTTACGAATCAAAAATGTTGATTATTAGCTCATATTGTGCTAATACTTGTGATTATTTGCTCATTTTCAACATGGTTCTTGAAACATTCCTCAGAGAGTGTGTCCCATATCGACACAATCGCATCACATAGTTGCTACAGATTTGGCATTTTTCGTGCCATTCTACCACATCCCAAAGGCCCTCCTCTGGATTGAGATCTGGTGACTGTGGAGAATATTTGAGTACAGTGAACTCATCGTCATGTTCGAGAAACCAGTCAGAGTTGATTGATGCTTTAAGACATGGAGCATTATTCTGCTGGAATATTGGGGACATTGTGGTCATACAGTGATGGGTATGATCAGAATAATACTTAGGGAGTCTGTGGCATTGACACAATGCGTACTTGGTTCTAATGGGTTCAAAGTGTGCCAAGAAAATACCCCCCACACCATTACACCACCATCCTCAACGGTTGATGCAAAGTAAACCAAGCTTGAGCCCAAATATTTGGCTAATCATGTTTAAGACCCAAACCCTGCCTCAGTTGGATCTGAAGTATGATTGATCGTTTTAAGACCCAAGTCCAAATATTTGGAAAAATAGTTCCCACATCTGCTTGAGGCCTACTTTCATTCATCGCTTTTCAGCCAAGCCTGATCTGATATAACAGTAAAATGCTATGCAAACACAGTTTTTATAATGAAAACACAGATGTGTTTGGCCGCACAATTGTTTGGCATCGGCTTGGTCTACCCAGGCCTTAAAATTGAAATTATGAGTGTGTTCATACTGCCCTTTGGCTTGATTAATGCCCCTGCTGCACAGGTTGAATGTGAATCCAAATGGTAGCCTGCACAAAAAAACTGGGCAGATACTGATAAACCCATAAATGAAGGGGGGTAAGATCTCTGAACTCTATAGTGGGATAGTATAACTAAGGGATTGGGAACAAGGGCGTCTACAATAGTTGCAAACAAAACTGGTGAATTTGGACCATTGCAGGCAAACAAAACTGACCAGTTGGGTACTAACAGGTTTGAGGAGAGATCTTCATCTCTTAAGGGCATCCAGGGAGTTGGCTTTTATGTACCACATGTGCCTAAATCCATCAATTTTCCACCTGGAAGAGCTTTTCCCCTTTTTTCTTTCCCCTTTCTTTTGTTTGGTTTTCTTTATCTCACTGTTGAACTAAATCTACCATTAAATGTATGAACTGACATTTCGTTTGTCTGTGAGCAAACCTTCAAAGCCAGAAGTGGCTCCAATACTGGAATGCTGTGAATCATGAACATTGCGTCTTGACGGAATCTTGCGCACTTATATAGGAAATACTGAAAGTTACGTCCACCAACTTTTATTCTCTTTACTTTCCAATCTCTCCACTTCGTTCAACCTTCAAACAAACACCGGTGAGGTCCAGAGCAGCAAGCAGCTGTGGAAGGCTTTTGTGTTCTTCTGTCGGTGGCAGTTTTGTATTTGCTTTTAATTTGTATCGATCTCTCTCACCGGCTTCCATTTTACTTATGTCAAAGGGCCAGGAAAGCATTACAATATACAATGTTTTCCCTCTGCTCTTATCGGGTGGGAAATGAAAAGCAAATGGCACCTTTGTGCAGGGACGTGCGGGTCCCTGGATGGACAGAGCTTTGAAGCGAAGGCCGAAATTGAAAAGGTCAGGAGTTCACCTCCCTGGACAATGACAAGCGTCTCCGTCTTCCGTCCGCTCCTGAAGAGATTAAATGCATCAGAGATAAGCCAAGGAATCAGCTGCCATGCTCTTCAGTCTGATAAAAACTGGCAGAAGTGCTGGCGTTTGCCCAAAATAAAGGGAGAATGGAGTGAGTCCCTAGGAAACTGTCGACCTTGGGATGATCTTGGGCTACCAGTAACTTTTTTTTGTTGTTTTTTACGAAGAGGTTCTAGAGGCAGACAAAAGAAATCAATAGCAGGGCAACAGAGGCATCAGTCGATTTGATCAGTTCAACTTCAATGGCCAACGGACTGAACGAGGACTTGAGGACGCCGTTAATTCGAAAAGAATTGGTTTGACATTTTTGCGTAGTAAATAAAAAGAGTCTTCAACTCTTGCCAAGATTATGCTGAGTGCATGTAGTTGGGAATGTATGCCACTTCCTGTATCTTTGAATGCAAGAGAACTTCTTAATAACTAGGATCAATGTGACTGACTCTTTTGTGTTTATTGTTTGTGTTGAATCTGTTCCTTTGTTAGCTCCAGTAGTTTACCTTAGTTTAACTTATTTGATAAAACTTTTATTTACAAAGAAAAAGTGATCTATTCAAAAGCACTAAAACTATCAATTTAATTCAGATACACAAGTAGAAATTTATCTTAAACTAGAGTTTTTTTTTTATTTAACTGTATAAAATATTCACAGCAAACAAGCCTCCCGTTGTCTGCTGCAACTTTACCCTCTTCTCCGCGGGCTATTTGCATCTCATTTCTGATTAATATTTTGACATTTTAAATATTCATGAGAAAACAAAATGGTTGGGGCATTGTTATTCATAAACGATCGCATTTTGCATCAGCGAAGCTATTAATCTTGTCCCAGGGTTTTCAATTACACTTTTTGCAAAGGATTTTAATACATTTCTCGAAAATGAGGGTGATATCCACCTGTGAACAGAACCTGGCTTACTTTCAATCATGCAACTTATTATTTATTAAAGGCTCTGTCTGCTTAAACTCCCACATGATCTCAACCTTCATTACTGACCTCATCTCTTCCCGGCACACACATGGACACACGCGTGTCATGCTGTGTGTGGCGAAAAAATCCGTGGTAGAAGACAGATGGAAAAGCCAGCACACAAAAGCCCCTCACGCTGCAAGGGGTAGAGCATTCCACACACACAAGCACCTCAGGAGAGAGCCCTGTGTTTAGACCCAAAGAGATGGCTGGAAAAGAACATGAAAAAGAGAGAACAAATCCCTCAGCATTTAGATCTCTAGAAAAATCATTTTAAAATATTCATCCCCCATCGACTCTCATCCTGGCTTGTGCCGATGGCTCTGTCAGCTGCTCAGCGTTCAGGCTCTTTCTTCAGTCATCGTGGAGCCACTTAATGTTTGTTTTTCTTTTTGTGAATGTGAAAAGTAACAAACCTAAATCAACACACATCGTTTTTATGGGTGTAATAAGCACAAAATTGTCTAAATTACATATCGTAGAGTTATGACGCATCACCATGGAAAAAAAAAAACATTCACTTGAATGGGATCGCATCCAGTTTCAGACAGTTGATTGGGATTTTTAGATGTAAGTCCTCTGGTTTTATATGCCTCAAACCCCTGCAGAACCCTGTCCAGAGCTCCTAGGGTTTCAAAGAGCCATTACAGTCCTGCAACCAATCCCTGTCAGGGGGGGCATGGGTGTGTGGCGGGCTGATAACCTGCTCTGGACGGGCTCTTGCTGGCCCCTCTGACAGGCTTATTAACGGGAACGTACTGAGGGAGAGTTCTCTATCACTAGAGAAGATCTAAAGCAAGGGGAGAAAGCGGAAAAGAAAAAAAAAACAACCTTATCACTTGAACACCAGGGATTAAAGCCTGGGCTCCTCTGATAAATTAATTATTCCCTCTTATCTGTCACTCTCCGAGGCTGACGGGCGAAGCTCCCAAACGCCAAAGTAAGAGAGCACAGGTACAGGTGCAGATGATGGAAGGATGCATGTAGAATGGATCCGAGTGACCTTTTAAACACACAGGCGTTTGTTTGGCTCATAGTTTTTCTGGAGCTGTGATTCAGAGGATCTCTGGGTGTTTGGACAATACGGAGATGTTAATGCCAAATCAGAGCTATTTTCTCTTTCCAATGATACAAAAGACTGGAAAAGTCGTCATGGTTATGATAACACTTATGAAATGTCAGATTTAAATAATGGTAATTTTTTTTCATTTGCTTCTTTCATATTTAACATGCGCCAAAACTCTGTCACTAGCCTCGGTTTCCATCCAAAGAGTCCAAGAGAACAAATCATCACTTCCTGATAAACTGGTGCCAAATATCAAATGAAGAAAATTGCTGCATGAGGAGAAATCCTAGGAGAACTTACTTGCAATATATAATATAAATATAAAAGCAGTGTGCGCAGTCATATCATCTTGGTTTTGGAGGCTGGACACTGCTTTTTGGGAATGCAGTCGGTCGGATCTGGGAGGTAATGATCCCAAACCTCTTTGATAAGAGACTTTGGCTAAGGAATTTGAGAACGACCACATTTCTGATGCTGTGCAAGGAAATCAGTCTAAAAAAAGCAGTGGCATTGCGCTGTATACTGGGATTTCTTCTGTTAATGCATTTGCAGCGGATAAAAAGTTTATACTTCTACGCACATTACCAATCCACATTTTTTGGCAATATTCCAAACTACACATAAACAAGGTGGATGGAAACACAGCTTGTGTACTTTGTAAAAAGGGCCAGTTAAGGTACAGATTGCTGTACTGACCAGTACTGACTCTTTGTGATCCTGTCTCGGCTCCAGAACATGTGAGGTTATTTGTTTTTAAAGAATTTTTCATTAGCATTACAATATCTGCAGGAGGCACGTGACGCAGTGGGTAGCACAGTGGGATTCCAGTTAGAAGGTTGGCGGTTCGAGGCTCGCCGATTCCTTCCTGGAAGGAGTTTGCATGTTCTCCCCTTGCTTGCGTGGGTTTCCTCCAGGTTTCCTCCGGTTTCCCCCAAAATTCCAAAAACATGCGGTTAGGTTAATTGAATAATCTAAATTCCCCTTAGGAGTGAATGTGTGAGTGTGTGTTGCCCTGCGATGGACTGGCGACCTGTCCAGGGTGTACCCCCGCGTCTCGCCCAATGTGCACCGGCAGACCCCTGTGACCCCAAAACGGGAATAAACGGGCTGGAAAATGAATGAATCAATAAAATATCTGCTTCCCAGACAGAGGTGATGCAATCAGACTAAAATAGAGACGGGCTGCTAAATGTTTAGTTTATTTTTTTAGCTGTAAGTAATTTCTATGAGATTTAAACAATATCTTAGGAAGAAAAGTCTTTAAGTTTAGCTTTTGGGAAAAATCTTGAGTTATTGACTACTTTAAGCTTCTTCTAGGCATAGGTGATGGATGGAGAGAACTCATTTCAGATTCTTCATATTGCTGCTGAAAATTCACTTCGTCTAGTGGAAGCATTTCCATCTGAGTAGTCTGAAGCTAGCCGTAAACAAGCACAACAGGAGGCGAACAAATAAATTCAAATGGCCTCACTTCAATGAAGACTCAATAACAAAAAGGCAGAAATGTTCATGTGATCCCCAGAGTTTTGCTGAGCGAGAGGCAGTGGGCCATTCACTCAGAAGAACAATAACTTCTCAGATAGCGCCAAGATAGCCCTCTGTTTAATTCACACAAACAGGAATTTGAATTATCAAACACACCCTTTCTTTTCGCCAATTCATTCTGTGCTATTGACTATCCTAAAGACTGAAGATAATGTGCCCAGCTGGATTGTGCTGGAAAATGCAAACCCCGGAGATCCAGTCGACATAATTACACCAATTTAAGAGTATTTAAAATGTACGGTTCATTTTTTGTGTTGTTTTGTTTTAGGCGTATAATGACATTATTGTTGTTAAATTGCTCTATTTTATTTCTCGAATATATTAAAGATTCAGATTTGGATTAAGTTTACTTGCAATTTTATGCACTTTTGCCTTGGTTATCAGCAAGATAAGATAAAAAGTAAGATAACCTCTTGTACTTGGAGCATGTTGAATTCAAACAAATAGCAAGTAACACACAGCATACATTGGTCATTTAGATATGTGTATAATTCCTGCTCCCAGCCCTCCTCAGAGGTGTTTAGCTCTGGATCATGAGCGATGACAGGAGAGGAGAGAAGCAGCATCGGACCTGCTGCAGAGCAGTGGATGAGGTGAATGCTAATGTGCCTCATGTTTTATTAACCCTCCATCCATCCGTTCTCAGTCTTGATGTTCTAAATCATCAATCCCCAAGCTGTAACGGTGCAGAATCAGGGCCGGAGGGAAGGGCTGTTTGGGGGAACTAATATTGGACTGTGTTCTTCTGAGGAGCGTTTATTAAAATGATAAACTGGAAGAACAAGGGGAAGGTAAACGTATCAGCTACTGTACTGTTGTTTAAAAAGAGTTACAACACTACAAAAATACATAAAGATGGTTATCCTGTGACCTTTTTTGTTGTAGAATAAACAAACAAAATCATAAAAAAAAAAAATCTGGGTCACGGCACCAATTTCAATTTTGCAAAAAATGCTGTTCTACATATATTTTTATAAACAAAGAAAGAGCTAGGCAAAATCTGTTTTTCACCAAGCAGATGTGAAAAATGTTGTAAATCGAAGGCTTTAAAAATATTGTTTTTTTTTTCAATTCATGATTATAAATTTAAAATATGCAAAATGAGTGAACAAAGGGATAATCTACTACCTTTTGCCTTCAAACCAGCATCAAAATGCACACATACACTTAAACAGTTGCTACCATCAAGGCTGCAAGTAGGTTGAAAACCAGTTATGAACTGATACAGAAACACCAATGTGGGTGGTTTAACACAGTCAAACCAGCTTCTTGTCATGGAAAGATTGAGTTAACAGCATTCTGTTTCATGTATTTTACATGGTTTTAATTCCTCCACTCTTTTCAAAAAGCAAGCTCAGAAACTGCTGAATCATGAAGATTGCTTCCTTTTGCTTCCTTAATGACGCTTACCTCAAGGTGTTCTTTGCTAGGAAACAATTTGGTAGAGTTCTCTTTAACCCTCTTCCTTGTGCAGATGGAATCCTCCCCGCTGCGCAGTTTGACAGAGCAACAGTCCTCATGCTCAGACAAGGATACCACCCCCACCCCACCCATGGCCGTAGAGGCATGATTTAAATAAATTTAATGAGTGCTGGAATCCATTAATGTCAGAGACCTGACCCGGGCCAGATGGAGGTCTGGGTATTAGGAGCTCTATTACGTTTAACAAGTTCTGATCCCACTAGCTGGAAAGGCCACGTCTGGCAGAGCGGCGAGATGCAGGAAGAAGAGAGTTGAATATGGGAGATGGCCTTCTTGCAGCCTCGCCTTAATTCCTCTAAAGGTCAGGGTTATGCGGGTGTTGGAGCGTTGTTCCATGTTAACAAAGGGATCTGGCAGAAACATATCCACGGGCAAATTTGACTCTCTAGGCTGCACTTCACCTTCTTCACCAACTGTGGTCCCTTTAAACAAGACTGCCCAGGAAATACTAAGAAAAACCTGTTTCCTTTAGGGATTTTCTTCCTTCTCTGGTTCTACAGAAACGTATCTGAGCTGGTTTCAGATAGCAATTTTTGGCAACAATGTTCAGTGAATCCATGAGTTAGTTAAGTCCATTAAAATCTTTAACTCTTTAAATTCCACAAGAGCATCTTTCCATTTGTATGTCAATGCTAAGAGCCTGTAAAACAGCAATGACATATAATTGAGCCTTAATTAAAAAAATAAAAATAAATAACCCCTAGGAGTCTCCTTCGTGTGTATGTGCAGAAAATTAGTAAATAGTCACAATAATGCGTAAAACAATGTACACCATACAAATTATACAAAGGAATTATACAAAAACTATGCATCCACCACTTTTATTTTTTGTTTTTTTGGCGCATACAACACTACACTAAATAATGCATTCATTTTTTCCACCTTAGAAACAGTTTTTGTTTTTGTTGATGCCCCCCCCCCCCACCAACCAATCATTACTCTTCAGAACCAATCCTGAGACACAGATGAAACTGGATACAGACTCATGGGAACTGGACCAAACACTGTCTACTGTTATATTCCAGAAGGCGACTAAACTCACTCCTCATGAGGAATAGGTCAAAGCGGCTAAACTATATAGTGAATAATTTAAAATTCTATTAACATTTAAATTTGACATTGATTTGGCATGGCTGTGATGGGGAGCAGGCGTGAGGATGTGCTATGCTAATTTTGCAGATGGCTCCTTATGTTGAATGCCGTACGGCATGATGAAGGGTAGACTTTACAGCATAACTTTTCTGATTCATGTGGATTATGTTTGGTTTTTTGTCCGGGGGTGGGGGGGTGGGGGGAGGGGTTCTTCAAGATTTCATCATCTTGCAACATGTTATCACACCATTCAATGGCTATTATCAGTGGTATTGGACCCTATTTGTAAGATTTGGTAGTTGAACCTATAAAATATATGCATTTATTTATTTGTCAAGGAGCTAAATTTGAATTTGAAATTAAAATCAAAATACTGCACATCCTAACGTTACTGGTAGGTGGAGAAAGTACCTAAAGGCTCATTTGAATGGTTTGATCAAGATGGCACCAAAGAATAGATAACAAAGAGCAAGCAAGTGTTTGGAAGACGTTAAAAGTTAATTTAAAAAATAAACTTGAACAATGGGTTTGACAAATGATGTGACAAGAATAGCTGTAACCAAGGGAATAAACAGTGAAAAAATGAATTTATCAAGACTATATGTTTTTTTTTCTATGATTATTTATGTAATTTATGCTATTTTACATGGGAAACGGCACTAACCAACCAACCAATCGTATTTGTTCAGTTATCTGAGCAGTGTGTTGTGGAATGGTGCCGATTATCAGGCACACAATGCTTTCACTTTTCTCTTCCTCCACCGTGCTCTTACCACACAATTTCACAGAACCACTGATCACTATACCTATTATCAACCAAAGGATAAGCTTAGATTAATCCATGTTCTGCTGTGGCTGAAAAGCAGACAGCTCCAGAGAAACCATTTCATGGGTAATGTAGAGAAACCTAGCAAAGAGAAATTTATGAACCGAGAATTCCCGAAACCAAACAAAGCATTTCAAACAGCAGAGATAATCAGTTCCACCAGAGACCCATCATGAGCACCAGGCCTCCTGTCACTGGGCCTGTGCTGTGCTGACATTGACCTTTAGGATCCTGACAGGTGGGCCGACCTCCTGCCAAATAAAGAGGGTTATCCTGTTGGGGAGAGCAGGGTTCACGAATCGATTGCCCCTAGGCATTCACTGACCAACAGGATGTCAGAGATAAGAAGAGCGATGCAGGGTCTCCCGGGCTGCCTCTTAGCATCAGTGGAGCTTTGGTCAGGGCTCCTCCCGGAGCAAAGCAGTTTTTCACTGACAGCGGCAGAATAGACCCCAAACACAACCTTCCTGCTTCAGTCAGAGCATGCAAAATGGGTTGTGGAAGGTATCTCAGCTTGACCCTGACGGGAAAGAGCCCTGCCAGGCCGACAAAGGATTGAACCACGACGAAGCACATTAAGGTCCTTAGATCTACAACACGAGGAAAGGTTTTCTAAAAATAACTCAAAATAGCTCAAAAGAGCTCAAATGCCAGAAAGATGCTGTGGAAATGTCTCGCTGGCGGTCGTGTTTTCAGCGAGCTGCTCAGGCCAGCTGTCTTTGCTCTTCAGGGTGGAAAAGTTTGAGTTAAGCCCCAGTTCTGTTCAAACTCAGAGGACACACTGCAGGCAGAGGCTTACACACACAAACACACACTCATTACTAATGCCAGGTGGCATCCTGCTACCTCAGCACTGCCCAGAGACAAACATAAACACACACGTGCGCGCGCAGAAGCAGGTGGCATTTAGTGTGTGAGCTCAGGAAAGAGCAGGAGAGGCTCACAGGGGTGAGAGAGAAAAGGAGAGACAAGAACAAAAGGCCAAACCAAATATGTTCAATATCGATGTTGGCGAAGGTTTAGTCGTGGTAAATGCACTGAGATATAATAGCGTATGTACAATTTGAGTTATATGAGATATATGATATATGTGGTATATGAGGTTTTCCAAAATGATTTAGATTTAATGATTACGTCAGATGATATTCCCTGTATGTGGATTAGCAGAATGCAATTTGTTTTTGATACTAATTTACATTTAATTCAGTGTCAATACCCGACTCAACATCCCTGTCTCTCGTATCCCTGAGATGAAGGATACCTTTGTCTTTGAGCAGCTTATCACACAAATGCAAATCGGATGACAGGCTTGAAAGTCTTTAATTTCACAGAGCTGACAGAATCTAAAGGCCTTTTCCCCAATCTGATGACCATCAGAGCAACATACACCTATTGTCCTCTGTGAATAAATTTCTCGAGTCAGTCTACCGCACCTCAAAGATCCATTTAATTCATCCGAAACAGAATTTAATCTGTTTTGAAACGATGATATGGAACTTGACTCATTTTCTCTATGCGAACTATATAGTTGTTTTAAATTAATCTTAGGAAAATAAGGCTTCTGGAGATAAGATTCCTGGCATTGTTATGAAACAAAGGAGTCTGAGCAAAGTTTTTCATACTTTCTTTAAGAGGTGGTCTTAGTTCACATGCTTCCTACCTGTTTCCTCTTTCAGCAAACAAACTCTGGCAGAAACATTGGGATGAAGGAGTAACTGGGAGAGATTTATATCAAATAAAAAAAATAGAAGCAAAGAAAATGAATATAAAGAGTCAAAGAGATGAAAGAATTACAACAAGACTAAGAATAAGACGTATTAGGTTAAAATATCAAAAATACCGAATTGGGAACCATCAAACAGGTAAACATGAGAAATGTAAAGATAATGAAACTATAGAACAAATAAATATGTGCTGTAAAGCATATGATGTAGAAAGGAAAATTCTCATAGAAGAGCTAAGTTTATTCAGTTTAATACAACAACTTTATTAAAGGACTCCAGAGCTTATAAAATGTATTAATATTCCATAAAAGAACACAAAAAGGATTTTAGGGTATAGATATATACTTTAAGTATGAATTTTAAATCATATTGGCTATCGATGTATAAATATATACATATCTATTCATTAAATTCATTTTTTTGCCTTCTCCAACACAGATGGTGGCAGTAATGCTCCAAAAAGGTATGCTGTGAACTGCCAATAAAACATCAGAAGAAGACGAAGAACAACCGGCAGAGAGGCTTGGACAAACAGGTGCAGCCAATTAGCTAATTAGAGAGTTTGTTTGAGAGGCAGCACAGCTTCACTTCTGCTGAGGCAGAAGCAGCAGCAACAAAGAATGAGAGAAATGCAACCAAACACAGAGAAATGCACCTGAAATGATGCAGTGGCCCTTTTTCTTCAAGTCTAGGATCACTTGAAATTCTAATGAAAAAACCCAACTCTCAAAAAAGTTACAAAAGAACAAAGAGCCTGCAATAGAGCAATTATATTTTAGAAAGCCACTGGGGGACAAATGAAATCTGGTTGGGGGGAAAAACTCAGAGAGAAAATGTTATTCTCTTTCTTGGATTTCTGTCTTCAGCCCTCATCTAATTGAGCTCTTTATCAGACGTCATGCTTTTTCAGAGTCTTTACAGCCACAGAGGAACTTTAAAAAAAAAGTTATGAAAGTGAAAAAGAGAGAGAGAGGGGGTTCAATTACTAAAATGTAAAAAGAGCTCGAGCTGGCCTCGTCAGCCCCCGAGCTTAACAAGATATTTTCATCCTTTAGAGTTAAAGAAAAAAATTAATCCCGAATTGTGCGTCACCTGCTTTTTTTTTTAAATGGAAATTACTCTTATTATGGTACAATACGATGCTGAAATTCCAGCTTGTGTGACCCCTGTCAGTTCAGCGTTCATGGCTTCCATGTAACCGTGTCCAGAAGTTCTGATCTCTGACATGCACTGCTAAAAATAACATGTTGTATAGCCATTAAAGACAAGCGTGTGATGTGGTTAGTAAACAAAAGCATGACAAACATCAATCTGACACCGAAAAGAAGCATGTACATTCCAGTGGAAAATATTTTATAATCACAAAGAGAGAATAAAAAAAAGAAAAGCTATTGGAATGTAAAAGGAGGATGAAGAGAAGAAAAGAAACTTTCTTTATTGTTCTAATACAGATTCTATTTTGCTGAAGGGAGCAATAAATGTGATTTAGTGCAATTAGTGGAGGCGAATGTGCAGTGCAAGGAGTCGTAGTCTCCAGTGAGATGAAGGAGATCGAGAGAGCTGAAAGAACAACAGGGAAGCAAGCTATGAATAGACCCACACGGGTAAAAGTAGTTTTAAACGTGCGTTTTATCAACCGAAGAGGAGTCAGATGTATGGAGTACTCCGTATAGTGACTCTCCACTGCCTTTTTCGATGACTTTACATCGAAAATCAACAGCAGCATGAAAAAGAGTCTCAAAGATAAGAATTGTTGAAGTAAACCATGTGAAATGTGAAGTTTGGGTGAAGTTTTACTTCAGCCTCCAGATTGGAGAGGTTAAATGTCTGAGCTTTTTGATAACTCAATATGAAGCAATGCACATTTTTAGGACGTCAACGCTGCAATAAGTCTCCTTTTTTGTGACTGACCACATACTGATGAATACTTTCTCCCTCCAACATCTTTAAATAACTGCATTCATCTTCCAATCAATTTTGACCAAGTTGCCTGTGCTTTTGGAGCTCACACATCCCCAAAACATCAGTGACCCACGTCCATGCTTCACAGCGGGGCTGGTGTTCCATTCATGTCGACTCCTCTCCAAACTTTGTGTTTATGGTTGTGGTCAGAAAATAAAATTTTGATCTCGTCACTCCAAATAACTATGTTCCAGAAGTTTGGAGCTTGTCTCTGAGCTGTTTGGCTTATTATAAGCAACTACTCTATGGGATTTGCGAAGTAATGGGTTACCTCAACCATGCAACACATTTTTCTTCAAGTGACTCCTTATTTTGCTCCATGAAACAGCCACACCACATTTTTTCAGAGTGTTCTGTAATCTAGCTGAAGGCTGATAGAAGCTGTGGGTTTTTCCTCTACATCCCTTAAAATTTTTTCGGGCAGTTGTAGCGGAATCCTAACTTCCCACTTCTTAGAGTTTGAACACTCCCGATAGATTTTCTAAAAACAGAAAAGGGATATATATATATATATATATATATATATATATATATATATATATATATATATATATATCCCTTTTCTTTTTTGTACATTTCAAATACCTTTTCCTGTAGATCCTTTGATGACTTTTGTTTTCTACATCTCTCAGAATTCAGAAATGTCAGCACATCACTGAATGAAAAGTTATGGGCACAACTGTTGATTGCTGCAGTGACAGGATTTTGAACTCAATTTACATATAACAATAGAACTAAATATTACCATAAAATAAAGCTCGAATGAAAAGCTTATCTGCAAAGACTGTCGTTTAAAACGATAGATGATCTACCAACTGAGGTGATGAATAACACAATGGTTAAACAAGCTGCGGTAATCTGAAGAGTGTGACATTCACAAGCTATTTACAGAGACAGTAGAATTTATCTATTATTAACGGATAACCTACTGAATTATTTACAATGCCCTGCGGGAACTGCTTATGCTTTATAAAGTGTAAACCTCTACCAGTGAAGTGTTAAATAAATAAATCACACTTGTTCCTGCAGGTGTGTGGGCATGCTGAGGCTGGCAATAACACCAAAACAAGGGTATTAAAAACTAAACATAATTACTCTCGTTCTTCAGTGGTGGATTTTTCGTACCTGTGGAGACATCACAATATAACCACCCACCTACAGCTGCAATTAATTCACAAGCTAATTAAATTTGTCAGGACAGAGTGCACTTTGCAGTGCCATAAATCCTGCAAAATAAACCCAATCCATCTCTCCGTCTACTGGAAGAAACATGCAAAAACTCTACAGAGGTCAGTAATAACCTGTGCAAATGGCAAATCTTCGACAGATGGTTAAATATGCATGCGTTCACATATTCCTCATGAAGCACGGGCTCCCAAACCCTCAGCAATGTAAGTGGGGTCAGATGGGACGCTGTCCTCCTTTCATTGAGGTTAATAATTTAGAGGGCAATTAGACTGGGAGTGAGATGGTTTCATGTACTGGTGGGCCGGTTGGGGGCCGTTTGCGCTCCCCATCCTTGATCTCGAGGCCAGGGGATCTACGCGTTGTGACAGTGACATTAACAAGCATTCGCAGCGAGTGCGAGGCCGGCTTTGTGCCCATTAGCAAGCTCCCATCAGAGTAATTAGAAGACATATGCTCAAGATCAGCGCTTTCAGAATGCTGTGCCAATGAGGGATTGATTTCTGGAGGTTTTTTTCCCAAGCCGGGCCCCCTACCTGAGCACACATAATCTAATCTGGCAGTCTGTAGAGTAAACACACATTGAAAACTGCCTACGCAATTGATCCGCCTGGAGTGGCTAGTGAAATCGATGCCTTTACTGTGACAATCAAGCAGGAAATGGCTGCCACCGCGATGTGTTGCCTGACTTTAGTATCCCTCAAACATGATTGCTAGAGTTACTTACAGGAGGACTTCTTTAAACATTACGAAAGATATTGATTTTGAAGTGGTCAAATCCAAATAAACATTTAATGCATAAATATAATTTTTATTAGCCTTCATAAATCGGAGCTGTGTTCGGTCAGAGATTACGGGATAATGCATGCCTTCATTTTACACAGCTTGATAAATTTTAAAAGTGTATTTCCTTTCATTCTGATGATTATATCTGACAACTTTGAAAAACCTCATAATTCATAATATCTGAAAACTTTAATATTGGAATATTGTAAAAACATTCAACACATGCAAATGCCTTTAAATGGCAGACGGGATAAGCCCCACCCACTGAATGTGGCCCGTGTTTAATGGTTTGATGCTAAGGTCAAACACACAACTTCCAAAGCAAATATTGAATCCATAATTATATATATATATATATATATATATATATATAAAAGATGTAAAAACTAAACATGATTATGAAAATGAACCATTGAAAACTCCTGGAGAATGCTCAGCTATGATTGGCTGATCATATTTACTATGTCGATTTAGGGTTTAGCTATAGCTTAGTTAAAGAATCTTTGACGATGATGAAGTTTTGCACAATTTAAAAAGTGTACAAAATACAAATTACATTTATAATAAATTACATTTATAAAAATATCAATTTATATGAATGCTAAATTTATTTTAAAAAAGTAGAAATGTTTGTGTTCTGCTCATTTTAGGGAATTAAGCTAGGATTTTTTCTAGCTCATAAATGTAACAAGATCAAGCAGTTTTGGTTTCCCTGTTCACGACCTCCTCAAATCATCTTGTGCGGATGATGTAATGGCAACTTGATAATCTAAACTTATAAAAAAACAGCTTGACCATCTCTGAATAAATCTAATTTAAAACATATTTAAACAGGCACACACTTTTTAAGTCATCGTACATTTTATTATTTTTTTTAAATGTATTTTAAAAGCAAGCCAAACAATTCAATAACATCAGTTTCTAAGCTGCTAGCACCTATAACCCTAATCCCAACCAGCATTACCGCTGCGTTCCACCTCGCCGAGTCTGACTGACAGTAATGCATTTGTCATTTATTGTTGTGAGCAGAGGTCAATTTTCAAATTCAGGGGGTTAATGTAGAAACATTCCCAATATGTTTCCGTATAAAACCGTGCTTTGTCAAATTCAACACCTCTGTGAGCTTGTGTATCGATCAATTCTGTAGGATGGCATTCACAAATCAATACGATATGAAACATTGGAAACTGATTATGTTTCAGTTATATTTTCTTCTCAAAGTCCTTCCGTTTTTCATTCTGTCCGATTAGTGCCCTTTTTAATCATAGTCAAATTCTAGACATTTGAGGGTCAAATATGCATCAAATTATTGAGGAAGGGTGTATTACTCTTGGTATGCTGAATATTTGTTTGAGGATTTAACTTCTACCCTGCGATGGACTGGCACCTGTCCAGGGTGTACCCCAGACCTTTTGTCAGATGTGAGCTGGAAATAGGCACCGGCAGACTCCCGTGACCCCAAAAAATGGAATAAACGGGTTTGAAAATGAATGAATGAATGAGCTTCTGCCTTTTTCATCAGTTTTGAAACATAGTTAAACATGATGCAATTCCATGTTTAAATCGAACATGGCCATTTGAAAACAACAGCGCCACATTTATTTTAACATTAATGCAAAAAATTGATTTAAAATTATAAAAACCGGCAGAACCACAATGGGTCTTGATAACGTCATTGCTACACTTTTGAAGATTAAATTTTGCACGTTTTATGGTTTATTATGTTTGGTTCCAACCATTTCAACCATTTTTAAGAATGATTTTGCATAGAATGTCATGCACATGAACTGTTCAGTGATTACATTTATAATTGTCTTTTATTACTTTATTTATTGAGTTCGGCCTCAATATGAAGTTGCCAGCTGTTCAAATCCACCTGCTCCATCTCCATTTCTCTGAGTTAGGGTTCCTATCTCTGAGTTTTCTGCTGAAGATGATTGCCTGAAAGCTTTTAAAATGTAATCCTGACAATCTTTTAAAAGATTTAAGGATGGTTTTAGCTACTTTTACAAAGATGTATAGTGGGAATCACCCCAGCTTGGCATTACTTACTTCCACATGAAAACATGGGTTTCTAGTCAATCCCCTTCCACTAGCGAACACCCTTAATACGTGAAACCGCACGAAGCTTTGAAAAACACAACTAATAGCCGATATCTCCTCTTAATATCAGCAGTTCTCTGGTCTGTATGAGTTCAACTACAAAACCTCCGTATGGAATTTTCTTCTCCGATTCAGCATACCTGGGGGTTGAGAATGGTGTGAATGGCAGACCGCTGGGTCCCGGTAAAGGCACGATGTTAATGGCCCTTAGCAAATGTGCTGGGCCCAGAGCCGTGAACCACAGCCGGGTCCATTTCACGGTGTCTGACTGAGAGCTGAGCGCACTCACTCTCTTTGATGAAGAGTTTGTGCAGATACCACAGCCCAAAAGGCAGAGCGACATCTCAGCAAATCACAGTTTCGCTGAGTGCTCCAAGAAGGAAGTGATGATTGAGTACACCACCACAGATTTCTCTTGTGTGATACACTTCAAAATGTAGGGTCCATTGAGGACAAGGTGAGGCATGTTAAAGTAGCAGTTTACATAATATCTGTGGAGGAATCTCGAACAGCTCTGTGCTTCTGAAGGATCACTAAAGGCTTCTTGTATAATCTATATTAACAACAGGAACCAAGCAATATTGTGAAAATGTGAGTCATCTAAAATGTATGAACTCTGGACAGATTTTCTGTTGAATTAAAAATTGGAATTAATGCAAGCCAAGTGTTCCTACAAAATGTCTGAGGCTGACATTTCTTATAGCTATTTCTTAAAGCCTTTATGTCTCCTTCAACGCATGTTAGATTCCTTGTAGCAAATGCACTGAAATCCCCACACCACCATCATCCCACCACCATGCTTCACCGTGTTCTTTGGGGTTTAAAGCGTCTTCTTTCTCAAAAAATAGGTAACATCTCTCTGAGCCAAAAAGCTTTAGTTATGTCTACTTTTCCCCAGATTGTCCGTAACTACCTTAATTTAGGCTTGGAGGTCCTTTTTCCATGGTCAGGAACCTACACAGTGCATTCCTCTGCAGGGATCTATGTTGAGACATCAATTCCAGACTTGGCTCAGTCCTTCAATACTGTCTTGGTACTCGTTCTTGGGTATTTAGGAACCTAAGATCCTACCTTTTTGAAATCTTTCACTTCCTGTCTTTGTCTGGCACGTGGTTCACTGCGTTGGCCTATTCTTGATAATGCTTCTCACCTCAGATTCTGATACCTCAAACTGCTTTGTTAAACTTTTGTATCACTCTATCTTTATAAGCATTTACAATTATTTCTCTCAGGTCCTACTGTCTTTAGATGACAGTGCTATGTTTGCAAGATACTAACCCTCAGGGTAAAGTTGAACTGCTTAACTGGGTTAGGGTTATGTTATTCATGCACATTCGGGTAAATTAGAAAGTCTTCAGACAAAAGTGGTTTGTTTCAAAGTAAAACAAAAGGGCCTGATAATATTATAATGTTGGCCTCAGCAATTTTATTTGTTATTTAAGAAAAAAATATAGCAAGAAAAAGAAATTTGATTTCCACTAGAAGAAAAAAGCATTTAAACATGTTTGTGCTCTGTGACGCGTCACTTATGAAAAATTAAAAAGGGTAATAATTATATTAGCCCGCTAGCCATGAATATAGAAGGAAAAAAACTATAAGTTTGACTGGTTTCTACTCTTAATGCCATCGCTCTGATTCCTAATTGCATAAAATGTAACTAATGTATTAGAAAGTCCCTGGAGCTTGCTGCTAGTGAGCTCGATAGAAAGATTGACAATCAAATCTGGCCGCTCAGCACCTAAAGGGCAGGCCGGGAGCTCCCTCTTGATGTGTATCAATGTAAAGAAAACAAATGTACAATGAAACACTAGGTCATTGTACCATGAAGTCCATAAATCTGTTAGAAAGGGCAAAAAAGCCTTGTGGATTTCATTAATCACAGACTGGCAGCCCGCTAGCTTTAACAGAGAGATTCAAGCTTTGTGTGAATTAAAGTCATGAGCACAAATTCAATGTATTCTCATGTTGAACACAAAGATATTTACATTTTATATTGTGTTTTTTATTACACACATGCTACAAAATCAAGCAACACGCTATTTAATCAATGGCTATAACCATTCAAGAAAAATTGTTGCATGAAAAAGCACCGGCTAACACAGTTGAAGCACAAAAGACTGTGATAATTAGTCAGACGAGATAACGTTAGAGTTAGATGCTAAAAGAGCGTTTTTAGCATGCTAGCACTTATAGCTATAGAGAATGAACAGAAAACATGCTAACATGTTTTGAATAGATTTATGTTGTAAACAACTCAAATATCAGTTGGGATTTAGGTCATGTTTTTTGATACAAATAAACATTTATATTTAGCACAATTAAACAGTTAACACATTTATTAAAAATATTTGAGAATTAACGGCCATCTTTAAACAGGCATAGCATGTTGCTAACCTGTTTTAACAGATTTACGCTAAACACAAATCAACAATGGAATTAATGTCGCTATTTTAATATAAGTAAACATTTAAAAACAGACTCGGATGTTGATAAAAGCTTTCTTGCTTCATTTAACAGTTAGAAGTTTTTAGATGCCTATTAGACAATAAAGCGATATCTAGAAACAGGCTTAGCACGTTGTTGGCATGTTATTTAACAGATCTACATAAATAAATATTTTTTATGTTTTTTTTTGTCATGTTTTTAATTTAACAAAATATCAAAATATTTAGCACAAGTAAAGTAATAACTTTCCTGCTTTATTTAACATTTAAGAACTAACATGTTTAGATATATTCTAATGTGTATTCATTAAATGACAAAATTTAAAAGCTTGTTAAAAAGAATTTCAACCTTTTTTTAATAATTAAATATATTGTGTTGTTCTATCCTGTCGATTTGCACTGTGTTTTACAGTATGTGGGTGGTAAGCTAAAACATTTGAGGCAATGCTATGTCTGTCAGCACGACATGTTTTGGCTACAGATTTGTGGCTAAACCCAAAAATGTGACAGACAGTGTGGGAGTCAGATATTACACAGGTTTAGGAAAAAGCATCAGGTCGAGACAGCATCGTCTGCTCTCGTCTGGGGATCCTCCAAAAAAATCCCTGTTGCTCACATTCGTTTAGTCGAACACATGCCCTCTGGGAAATGATTCCAGAAACTGTTCAGACACACAGATGCCCAATTGGCCCACAAGAGGACAAACCAAAAAACAACACAGAGCTCATGCTGAATTTTGAGCAGAAAATACCAGCCCCGGTGGACCCATCTATTGTTCTCCACGGGTCTGGCGGTCCGTCTAGCCTGGCTTCGATTCGCTCTTAAGGAAGTGTAAACCATACCAATTACAGCCCTGCGATTGTGCGGACATGGGTGAGAGCATTTCTGCTGAGGATCCGGATGTTTGTAGACAGGCTTGTGATATTTGCAGGGCACCAGAGTGTGCCGAAACTGGCCTAAAGGGACTTGCTTGAGATCGATGCATGCACAAGCAGACATTGATGGAAAACAAAGACACACTGGTGCAGGTCTTTTATCATTTTGTAAACATACAGGTAACATCTACATTTAACAACAGCAAATGTGTTAATCTACATGAAAATTTTAATCTGTAAATGGAAATCTGCCTTTAGGAGCAAGATTCTTCTCCTGCTGGACCTGTCTGCAACCTTTACCATGGTCAACCATCAGATCCTTCTGTCCACACTCACAACATTGCATTGCTTCCAGATCCTGGAGCAGTTCCAGACATTCACAGGAGTTCACCAAGGTTTAGTTTTTGATCCTCTTCTCTTCTGGCTTTTAATGGGTTTTTTTTTACAAATCTTTTCATCCTTTTGACTCAATTTCATTTTTGAATTATATGGGAAACAAACACAGTGATGGGTTTGTTTTCCTGATTTCTTGGTCTGCCACTGTAGGCCTTAACTAGAACCGTGCTTCTGGTCTTCAAGTTCTGCACTGTGATTTTCACAGTTTAAACTGAGCTTAAATCTTTGAGAGCTCTCTGTATTTTTCCCAGAAACCATGATGTTTCAGCTCATCTGAGAGTTGTTTTGAGGCTTTTTTTTTTCATTTGTCACCAATTTGATATTTTTAATTGATATTCTTATCCACATAACCAATGATTTATAACCAGGGTTTCAAAAAGAATGTGTATTTATTTTTTATTTTCAGATTGGACATTGGAGACAGGGAAGAAGGAAAGGAAGGGGCTGGAAAACTCTCCGCGAGGTCAAGATTAAAACTCTGGGTTGTTGAGCTTGCTAGCCACCACACTGCTTAAGCTGGATGTAGTAATCGTGACTGGAAAGCCCCTAGATGCCCCTGCACTATACGAAGCACACTATTTTACCTAAGCACACTATTTTGACTTTATTATTTGGGGAAATAAAGGTCCTAAAGAGCATTTCAAGCATCAGTGACTTAATTACATTTTGAATTGGTGCACTGGGTCCAGGGTCTTCTTTAAAATAAACCCACAGCTAACATCCGACCAACGGATCTTCGAGCAAACCATTGAGAATGCCTTAATTGATCATTTAATCTGTTAGTTGATCTTCTGACAACAAATCATGCTGACAGCTTTATTTAATACATCTGGATTAGATTCGTTACAATCCACCGGTAGAATAGACACAGCAATCAGTGCATTAACACTGGCCTCGTAAAACATTACAAACATAATAATGTGTGATTACCTCATTCAGAAAGCAATTTAGATCTGTATCCCTCTTTTTTACAAGGAACAATAGAAAGAAAACAAGAAAGTAACTTGAAAAAAGAGACAATGCAGAAATCAAGAGGTTTAATGAATTCTAATTAAAGTCTTTGGCTGATGGAAATAAAAGGTCCAGCTTTTAATATCCTTTCATTGAACCCCTCCACCCGAGCCACTTTTGATGATATATGAAAGTGACAACATTTCCAATAAGGGAGCAGATAACAACACGAGTCGTATTTGAAAAACATCTCTTTGACCTTTCGAATCTGCTATTAATTGCTAATGCCAGACAAGGACTTCAGTCTCTTGCGGAAACCAAATGAAAGTGTGAACCCAGGGACAAGTGCAGGGAGATTGAACCCTTACACATATAAGTGAGCAACGATAAAAGTCAGGTGTCCTCTGGTCAAAGCTAAACATTCATAAACAAACTATAAAAGGTTTGCTCTGCTCGTATTTTTGCTGCTGGTACTCACATGGAAAGTGCTTTAATTTTTCTAATCAGCCAATCACATGGGAGCAACCAGATATATATATATCAGAAAATTAGAATGAGAACTCAAATTAAAAAATAAATACATATTATTTTCTTTTTAATTATAATGACAACAGAAACTTTCCAAATGCTCCTGAAAGAAAGTTTACTCACCCAGCTCTTAATATTTAGAATTCCCCTATTTAACATCAATGACAGCCTGAGGTCTCTTGAGGTAGTTGTGGATGAGGTTCTTTTTCTTCGGTTGGGATTATAAATATTTACAAGGGAGGTACTTTACACACAATTCATCTCATAAACGATTCATGAAGGGCGCATAGAGGGGTTCTGATGAGACTAAATTTGTATTAATTAGTATGCAGCAGAAGCATCGTTTTTTGAAGCATTAATTCTTCAATTGTTTTTTGGATGTTGAGCAGCGATGAATAAACAAAACATTGTGACGAATCAATCCTTTATTTACTTGCTGACAAATCCAATGACAACTACATCATCAACTGCCACTGCTGCCCAATCCCAATGGTTTTCCGCTGCCTGTGTCGGAGCGCAGCACTCAAATCACATTTAAAATGAGAAACTTCTCCGTTATGTTCATTTCATAACCTCAGATAAAAATTCATTCAACATTTTTTGGTGGAATCCAGACAAGAAAAGACCCTTGGTACAATGTGCCTCTGGCATCCTGTTCTGGAAAGATTAAAAAGATAGCTCTAATAGGCCCCGCAATGCTCTTGGGTCTTATCAAGCTTGCACACTTGTACACCAAGCCGCTTTGGGCAAATAAAAATCATGCAAAGCCTCCAACTCTCTAGTAGTCCAATAGCTCGGGAGTCCATTGGACTAATTTACATTTGGCATAGCGGGGTGGCAAATTCTGCCCTGAAAGATAGATGTGTGAAGGCAACAAAAAAAGCCATCCGTGGAGCAAACAGAGAGATGAGGGGTTCGGGGAGAACACAAACAGCCAGAAAATTGACTGATTTAGCTGAGTTGGTTTATAGTTGAAGCCAAATCCAAATGAAAAGGTTATTTTGTTAAGTCCATCGCTGTTTCACATTACCATATCTAATTTGAAAGTACAAGGGCCTCTGAAGCAAAATGTTACAAATGTTATAATGAATACTAATTCTGCTATCAGCGCAACACAGACGTGTCTGAAAAGGTAGAGAACCTGCTCAAAGAGATTCTTGCTTTGACGAATGAATGTTTTAAATTTGTCTTCTTTGAAATCTCTCACTCGGTCCAATCACCGTTCTGAGGGAGAAAATTAGAATGCATTTCAAATCTTATATTTGTTTTCTTTAGAACAGTTTAACTTGAATTTGTCTAAGACATCTGAAAAAGCTACTAAAGAAACATACCTTCTCCGAAAATATGAACGGTGACACAAAAGCATTGCTCCACTCATGGTTAGTGTTTTAAAATCATGATGACAAGAGTTCATTCATAACTTTGTATCTTGTAAACATACAATAATAAACCATCATTGTTCATATTTCTGAAAGCAAGCTTTGTTTACAGCCTTTTTCCTATCTGACTAAACAGTTCCAGAGTGTTGATTTAACTCTGAAAGCTGGTGGTTCAATGAATCTTTGTTATCACTTGGTAGCTTTACGACATTACGATAACACGCCAACCTGAATCCTTCCGCACTGCCAGAGCTTTAAACTCTGTGTGCAGATCTTGAATTGGCTTCTTATTGCAGCCGTAGGGTTTATTAGCTGGAGCCTGGTGTGTGGTTATGAACCCTGGAGAGGAGATTAAGCAGGTGTTTGGGGTTTGTGCCACTAGCTACACATTCACATTAGCTGCATGTAGCCGTAGAGACAGCTGTGGTCCACCGGCTTCCAGTTCTTCTCCTCATTTGCTCAGAGAGAGGAGTGAAAGAATGGATGCCGCGGAGAAAAAATGTGATGAATCAGAGCTTAAATGAGTCAGTTTGGCAAATGATTCTTTGAGTCATTCATCAAGAATCAATGATTCATCAACTCATTCAAACAGTTTATCCTGTGGAGATTTACTTTGCATGAATAATAAAGTAAAAAATGTCAAATGCGTTGAATTTGTCATTTCTTGATGAACTTGTCCAAATTGAAAAATGACTTTCTGCAGACAGATTTTATCCTCAAACACTCTATCATATGTCAAGTACAGGTAGTCAAGTATTAAGATTTAGTACCAGAAAAAGCAATATTGAGCCAAAAAACGTAGTACATCCAAGACTATTCAGTTGAATCCCCATAGAAATGGACTTACATACCATTGTTTTCTGGAAATGCACAAAACCAAAACAACCTACGACAATAGATCGTTGTGTTTAGACCAGATGTTTTGGTCCAAAGCTGTGCCAAATAACTTTAATTTGAGAAGTATGTTGCTATTGTTGGCTTACATCATGTACAAGAGTAAATGCAGATGTTTCCTGTTTGATCACCAAACAGAAGCACCAGTGTTTTTGCCACCTCATTGTGCAATACTCGTTTTAAAATGTTATGACTGTCACCTTGTTGGTTTGGTATAGTATTTACAGCATTTCAGGGTTCAAGAGTGAGAACTTCACGGTTTAGAAACCGGAAACCACCATGACCACTTTCTCGATAATCACAGAACCTTATTTTGATTAACTATTATTTGTGATGAACAGCAGGTTTTAAATCCCCTGGGTGTGGATAAAAGCCAGGCATGCTGAGCTTCTATTTACCACTGTACCTCCTTTCTAAACTCTGAACATAGCCACAATGAGATAAAGAGAGCGTGATGCCCAATACGAGACCGCCTCCTGCTTCATGCATATTCATAAAGCATCACTGATAATTACATCTACAGAAAGTAAAAACGTGGCATCTGCTAACAATTAGGAAACGTTTCCTCCATGTCTGGCAGTGAACAAGGAGCAGGACTCAGGGTAGGTCAGGGCTGACAAATCACCTTTTAAAATGGTCACATCCATCCTTATCAGTGTTGTTAGACTGAGACAGAAACGACCCCTCGCCAACCATCTGTCCTTCTGTCAGACGCCGCCTGCCAACCACTGCCTAAGCATGCTGCATTGCCTGCTGTAACCAACACTTTTAAGTTCTCTGGTGGAGTTTGAACTTCTTTTTTCAAAAAAAAACTGTGAGAGTTACAGCCGAGGGGTTTTGACAGGAACTTGCCGTGAGTGGAAGTAGCTGTAATACTTCATACTTAATCATCAAATGTGTGGAGACAATCACATTGTGGCAAGTGATACGGCCCCTAGAGGATACCAGTGTGGCCATTTCAGTGCCGAGGTGGAGAGATAGGTCTGTGCATGGTGGAGCGAGTGTGAATCTCTCGAGAAATAGAACTTCCAGGAAAAACAAATCCCAGTGACCCACCAGCTGTCATTAGTTTCCAGCCAAAGGAGAAACAAACCATGAAAAATATAAAGATAATCATCTTCCAACATAGAGGATTGAGACCTACTATAGGATACAGAATCATTGGATGAAATATGTAAAACAATTGACAAAAGTAAATGATAAACAGATAAAACCAGATACATTTAGGTAAACAAAGACATGGGTAAAAGTAATAAAATTGAATAAAATGTCAACAATCATAAGCCAGTTTGAAAAATGAGTTTTAAGATGAGATTTAAAATTGTTTGTTTATTTACAACAAAATGCTTGAAAATACATTTGATGAATCCAGAGCTCAGGTTTTGATCATGTGACTGTCACAGAGGCACTGGTCAGTAAACACTTTATCAATGTTTACATCTGTGTTAGCATTACAAAAAAAGAATAATTTAGAAGGTTTAGATGTTTGTTTCGTCCGTGACCATCCAAATACATGTTACATATATAAATAATATGTTAGAGAAAGATCTCATGCTGCTAATTAAAGAAAAAAGGTTTAGGAAATATCTGTAAGGCAGCTTCCTGTGCAGCACTAGCTGATTCATCTTTGGCTCTTTCAGAATATTTAACATTGCACAGTAATATTCTTCTTAAACTGCACAGACATTAAGGAGTTAAATGTGGTTTTGAAAAAAAACTCCTTTTTTAAGCAACTTGCCAAAAGTATTAATCACTTGGTGACTTTTGATTAACACGTTTCGGGGGGAGTACTCAGAGCTAATCCACCAGCATTTAAGCTCATTATCACTTTACCTATACACGTATACAGATTACTGTATATACTGAAATATACAGATTTGTAGCTTATTTATTTAATTTGTAATAACTTAAAAAACTGTGCTGGAGCTCAGAAAGTGGGATGATTTCTTTTAAACTAAATCTTTTTTTTTTTTACACGGAAATATGTAAACTTCTAAAAGGAAATTTCAGAATCTTTGCTTGTGGAGCAGAGCCACTGACCCAAAACACCATTACCACAACAAATAAACTTTTACACAAAGTGTCACAGAAGGTGGTTATTTTTTAGAGTATTCATAAACATTGGGTAGATTTGAAAGATGGTTATTTAGTAGCATCTCAAACACTATAATTGTTTTTAAAAATTATAGTGTTTGTTGTTCCAAACACATCATGAAGTTCTATGTTTAATTGCAGAGGAACCGAATCTAAGAGACATGCAGTGAGGGGTAAAAAATATTTCAATAAACAAATGGCTTGGTTTTAAACCATTAAGTCACTTGATGATAGCCATTTCACATTTTTTAAAAATAAGTAAAATGAAGAAGATTAATGAACGGTGCAAATCATGCAGAGACGCTAATGTCATCCAAACTCAAACATGCAAAAATAGATTTATTTCTGCTCGCTGAGCCAACAAAACCTCACTTTCAACTAAGATGGCTAAAGAGTATACACAAACTTGCATTTTTTTTTAAATGTTTCCAATGTCACTATAAGTAACATAAACCAACACCAATTTCTCTATGATTTTCAAAGGGTGAGATATGTATAAGCAAAACTGATTTCTACTGTAAACAATCGTTGACAAATGCAAAGGTTGAGTTCAGAAAATGTGGTTGCTATGGGTAAACAGTTTGGTTGCTAGGAAACTGTCAGTGATGTTGCATCTTCAATGCGATTTCCCATTTATTTTCTGTGGCCTGGTAAATATTTAACCCCATGTAAACCTAATACTTTTGCACAGTGCCTGGTGTGTTCTTGCACAAGTCTCTATGAGCTTCTTAGTTTGGGAAGTTAAGTCAGTGGAAAGCTTCCCAGCAATTTCCCAGAAGTATTTTAGTCGTACCAGTTTGAAAAGATACAGCAACCTGAGTCAGACCAACTTGGATGTCTTGGTAATGTTTGGTAGCTGTAGCTCGAATGGTCAATGAGGAGATGCATTGATATTTTTTTTTTGTCTGAAGCAAAAGACAATTACCAAAATGTTTGCTTTTACACACCCTTTCTCTCTCACCAACACCTTCCTTTTACTCCTGAGACAATGCTGATAAATGAGACAATGCCACTGTTTCCTGAGACTACCCTAGTACATGAAAAGCCTGTAATGGGCATCTCCGCTTCAGGACCGATTCAGACAGAAACAGGACACCGATGTCCTTGAATGCCACTCAAAACGCCAGGCAGGGTGTCTGGCTGAAAAGGTCACAGTTTAAGCGAGTCTGAGAATCTCTGATCAGCAGGTGAACTCAGAAACGCTATTCACACACACTTTGCTGGACTGACAGCACGTCCCATTCATTGCGGCGTTAATAACTCGAATCTCTGGTCAACAAACGGAATGATGAGAGCTCAAGGCCACTGGTGCTGTCATGGTGGTCCCCTTGGGGTCCATGGAGGACAACTGGCTTCACGGACGAACGGTCAATAACATTAATCAAGGCCCGGAACCGTGAGTTGATGTGGCTGATGGTAGGATGACTGGCCAGAGGAAAGAACAAAGCGCTTTCAGCAATGACCTGAAGTCTGCCGCCATCTGTGTCCCTCACGCATGGCTTTACTTTTACTTTATTTACTTCACTTTCAGCATTGTTTGCTAAATGCATTTTAAACAGCATTAATGATTATTTTATGCTTGTTAGGTGGCGTTCAGCTCGGATCTGGGCCGGGAGAGGAGATCATCTGGCTTCAAACTCTTTTAATTTAGTAAAATGTAAAAAAAAAAAAAAAAGCTCCCAGTCTTTTTAAGTTTGTACACAAGCTCAACAGAGCGTGTCTGTTATGTTTTGTTTTTTACGTTGAAGTTTTGGTTCGGAATGATGTAATTTGTTTTTCTTGCTAATTAACTGTCCATGCATTTCAATTTCGTGCACCAGCCATTCAGAAATCCTGCAATCAGCTGCAACAATACACAAACTTTTTAATATATATTTGAAATATAGAGGCAATCGCTTCACAGGGACAATCAAGCTAAGCTGGCCAAGAGCTAGACCCAGAGTTCATAGCAGTGAATGTTTACACCATGTCTTCTAGTAATATTGCAGAGACACAACATATAGATAGAGAACAATATATGGCCTAAGACTGATCCTTGTGGCACTCCATTTCTGATAATTCTTTGTTTATATTCACAAACAGAGTTTGTACGTTTCTCAGAGCTGGACTTTGAATACCTTTTTATTTCTCTAGGAGAATTGTCTATTCAATTGTGTCAAAAGCAGCTGAGTAACGTAAAGACATTCCCTTGGTCTAACGAGAAGGTCATTTAGAGCAGTCACTGAGCTGTGCTGGGGTCTAAAGCTAGATTTAAACATTTGGAGAGAGTATTAAGTTTCAGGAACAAGCTTAGCTGAGCTGTTGCTGCTTTCTCTAATATCTTAGACATTAATTGAAGATTGGAAATGGGTCTGTTTGTTTTCAGGACTGAATTTTATTTTATTTTTAATAAAACTGTAAAACTGGGATATTTTTTTTCAAATGTAACACGTTTTAAAAGACTGTAACTACATTACCATGTTACCAAGACAGTTATTAACTGTAGAAAAAAACAAAAGTTATGGCAACCACATCCATTTTTATTTTTGACAAGCGCCATCAGAAGCGTTTGGGCACCTCGTTCTAGATGGGTTCACAATTGACCCTCCAGACACCTCCTAGACCAGCCAGGCAGCTGTGCCTGTCCTGTTTTTGGTTCCTCTCATTGAAAGGGCAGCTGAGATCTCCCTCAAGCCTAATTACAGGAAATGAGATGGGCCTGTCTGCCATCGTGCTCCCTTATTTCACACTCACACAGGGCAGAGATGCCTCGGAAACCTCTGCAGAGTTCCAGAGCAGGTGTCTGGGACTGAAAACAATCTGACAAGACCAGAGCTCTAGATTTGAAACAAAACAGTAGAAGGAATGTATTTAACCAGGTTTTGGAGCAGGTGTTTGGGTTGGAGAGAGGTGTATTTTATGAAGTCAGAAAAACTCACTATTGCATTTCTTTTAGTCAAACTGTAATAATGAAATTTTCTGAATTTAAGGATATGGTGACTTTTTGTATCAGTAAACAGAAAATACAAGATCAGAGCCTTTTTTACTGACACTCTCTTCAAAGAATCGAAGTGAAATAAAAAAGGAAAAAACTACAACATTCTCTTTAATGATGAAAGTAATGTTCCATGACTACGGAGTATCCTGGCACATGAGCCATGAGCCAATACGAGCCCATTAGAGAACGGAAATAGAAAAGTGATTTCGTTTCCCTCCGCTTGAGAAACAACACAAACTACTGCTGAGAGCAAATAAATCACTGATGCTGGGAGAAAAAGCCTGGAATATTCCCAGACTCATAAACAGAGATTGCCTCTCCAAGGTGTTAAAAAATGTAAAATATTAGGCTGGATATCAACAACCATCACTGGCGCCTGAACCTGGAAGACCCTTTAGATCATCTTGTAATTACAAATTATTTTCTAATTAATTTAGAGTTTTGTCTTCTATTACCATCTGGTTAGAGGGTTAAAGCTAATTGAAAAGGTTATTAAGATGATAATGTTTTCTCTATATACTGTGGATCCAGTCAATGTGACTTACTCTCTCTCTCTCTCTCTCTCTCTCTCTCTCTCTCTTTCTGTCATACAATTGGCTCTCCACACCTCTTAAATTTTTTATTTCAATAAAATCTGCATTTCTATACCATTCTCTTTTTTAAAGAATTTTCATCATTAGCAGTCTGAATGTGCCAAATCACTTTAAAGCATCAGGTGTTTCTTTAACCCCCCACCCCCCACCCCAGGCAGGTCTGTCACACCACAGAAAATCCATGGAAAAGAGCCGTAATATGTACTGAATTAATGACAAAGCAGATCTGCATTCATTTCTGCAAGATGGAGCAGCGTATAAGTGCAGGATTGCTTGGATGCTTCTCGACTTAACTACCGTCTCTGGTGGTCATTGTCAACAGTTGGAGCACAATCAAAGAGCTTGTGTGGTCCTGAAATAAGGTATAATTTCAGTCTGTTTACTACTGTTGATTGGCCCATTCCTCACCTGAGCTGTCCATGAAAAGGCTCTAGTGCCAGGAAGCAAAGCCTGATATCCGGAATGCCTTAGCATCCGGAATTTTCTCATAACAACTCAATCATATCTTGCCAATGAAGTTCCTGTTCTGTGCTTTTTTTGAGCAAATCACTGCTTTTGTGTGTCATGTTTCATTGCACAAATGGGCGAGATTGAATTTTTAAAAAAATTATCTACATTTTAGTGCATTTTTCCATCGAGACGCATAATTGGCAGTCTGCTACACATTGTGTCTTTTTATTTAATGCTCTTTGTATATTATGTAATATTTAGTTTTGAATTATACAAATTGGTAATTGGCATCGGCCAACCCATACCGGACGACTATGGTATTGATAGCACCAGTCTTTAGCTGATGACACAGCTCCTGATCATGTAAACAGTGGTTCATATTTGTTTTGTAAATGCATTTTCTAAAAGTGAAACATCAAATAGTGCATGATGATTGTAATTAATATTTACATTCATCACCCACCAGATAAAAAACTGCACATTGCCCGAGCCTCGTGTTTTTTGTCCATGAAAACAAACAAGAGAAATTTACAATCAGCGTTCATTAACGTCCTTAATCATCATCTCACATGTTTCATCTTCATCTGCTCACTTTCCTCAAAGACGCCTGCATTCATGCTGCTTTAGCTTGAAGCAGTCTAACAACACATTCATCAAATCACACTAAATGAGCATTAATGCTATTGTTTTAAGCTAGTCAAAATTAGCATTTTTGCTAATTGTGTCTGTAGGCAAACGTGGAGTTCACAGAGGCAAAGACCTTTTTTAACTCCACAAAAACATGAATAAGCACAGCAATTACTTATCTTTCTAGAAAATAAGGACTTGCGGGGAATTCCTGCTGTCACAAGCTAGCATTTAGCATACTGGTGCTTCTTAAGAAATACCTCGCCACACTTAGCTTGTGGCTAATGACTATGATGGAATGTGTGGAGCTTTGCGACTCGATTTCTGGATGAAATCTGGTGTGAAGGGCACTGACCAAACAGATATTCGAAGTTAATGCAGCTAATGAGTGAAACATTAGCTGCTGAATCCCATTTACAGAGTGAGAGAGAGGGGGCTGGGGGGCTACATCTGTTTTGGCTCAGTGTATGGAGCGATTTATTTTCATACTTAACAACCTCGAGAGGATATTTCTACCTCTGTGTTTTGAAATTATATTTTGAAGTTATAAAAATCTTTAATTAAATCATGCTTCTTTAAACAAAATTTCCTTGGAATTTCTTTCACATTTTGTAGTTCAAAGCACCAATGACCCATAGGTTACCACTGCAACCATATTTTTTTGCAGAAAAGCATCTAAGTAAATGTAAAAAAAAGACATTCAAAAGGCAAAAAACATTTTTGTACTTATAAAATACAAGATCCTCTTGTTTTTTTTCTATGTAATTATACGCTGAACATTCGTTGCTGGTTGAAAGTTAAAAGCTAACTGGTACCAGACGAGGGTCCCCTTTGTCATCCTAAATCGACGTCTCCACGCTCCACTCTGCCTTTCCTACAGATCAAACGTAATGGAAAGTGAACAAATGAAATCAAATAAAACAGGGTCACACATCACTATAAGGGCACCAAATGGGCACTGGCATGGAAGTAATCTTTTTTCTTGTGTTTCTGCTGAAAAATAGGAAAAAAGCCATCAGCTCTAGACTCACAACATGGGAGGGAAGGGGGGGCAAGTTGTTATTTTGCCCGAAGCACAGCTGAAAAAGGAAAAAGAGAAAAGAAACTGCAAAATGTACAGTGTGCATAAAGAGCTGTATGACAAAGAAAAGCAAGTTATTTTAATGTAAAAGGACAGTTCTTTTGTGGGAAAAGTGCTGAGGCCTTTGCGTTCGGCGCAGGGAGAGAAATGTTTAAAGAGGATGATTTTTATTCCATCTGATTTGTGGTGCTGGTGCTTTAAGAGCATGGAAATCAGGGTCTCCTCCAAGTGAACCCTGCCGAGTTTGGCTGAGTTTGAAGAACAAATGCTGAATTTATTTAACCTCTTGACAAATGTGCATACATCTTCCACTGTCTCAGCCTCATCTACATAAAAATTCATCTTGAAGACACCGGGGAGTGTTTTAATTAAGTGTTCCATCAAATTAGAATGTTTTTTTGTCCTTGAAATGTTAGTTATAGCTAGAAATTACGATATGTATCAACTCTTCATGCGTTATGTGAAAGATTAGGTTGTCGCGGATGCTTCTTGCAATGTCAGAGTACTTGTATATTTTGAGGATGTGTGAGAATCATGCCTCACAAGTTCGTTGGCCAATAAAGCACAGTAGCTTTGATAGTGTGGATAGTTCCTTCCTAGTTTAGGAGGATCTTATCTCTATAAAGCTTGTCAGTATAGGAGTATGAGTCTGTAGTTGGCCTTGTTTGTGGACTTTAGAAAACTCAGTGGACCAGCATCAGCAGGTCCATTAAACCAACCCTTAGTATGGAGACTTCACACAGATAGCTCACTCTTTAAGAGTCACGGAAGCTGTCCCTTTCCTTTTTGTTGGTTTTTAATGTTTAATTAGTACTTCATGCCAATCTAGCCAGTGGATTTGTTCTCATTTAGTTATGAAAGTGTTTTTTGTCGGACAATAAACTAACTTTTATTTGGTTCTATTCTTTGCTCCATCTACCAGTCTGTTAAACAAGTCTGCTCTGTAATTTTTGTCTGTATGCCATGTTCATAACTGTTAAAAACAATTGTTTTTCAGCTCCAACAAAAGCCTATAACAACTAAATCAGACACTTAGCTGCTTCGTTGCCTAAATGTTGGGTGAAGTCCCAGGACACAGCTATTATTGAAGCATTTATTTGGGGTTTTTTGTGCAGGGGGGGATTGCATTCATTAGCTCCCATTCTCCAAGGACAGAACGATTCACTGTGAAGCCAATTAGTTGCATTGAGCAGAAGGCAAACCATGAGCAGAAAGTGTGTTTACAGCTCACCTCTGCTCTTCCCATGTAAATGCTCTCGAATTGTAGGCCACAGTGGCAGCAGCCGTTCCTCATGATGAATGGCCTTCAGCTTGCCTTCATATTCCACACGTTTAATGTTCATCCTGGATCTACTGAGCATTCTGCTTGCTTTCTCTTCCCTTCCCATTGAAATATGGCTTTTTCCGTAGCGCTCCCCTAAGAGTTGCACAAATGAAGAGTCAGCATTCGCAGGTTAATACAATATCAAAGGATGACAAATTGTTCAAAGGCATCGCACGGCTGAAACACATCTGCATAAAAGCTGACTGGCAGCAGGCTGCTGGCTTTTTGATACCATATCTTCAGTCTTGCTCTTCCAGTGAAGTTTAATGCATTTTTGCATAGCATTATCAAGATTCTTTTGGTCCCTTTATTATTCCATGCACACAGATGAGTGCAGTTCCAATATTGGGTTTTTTATTGGAGAGATTGCCAAACTTCTCTATGTATGTCTATGGCATTTCTTTGCCTGTGGCACGGGCTAAAGATGTTTCATTCTTTGCAGAGATAAAGGGAATAACGTCATTCTTGATTTGTTGATGTATTGGAGTAGATAGAGCGGTTATCGCCACCGGAAAAGAAAGTTGCTTTAGGGGAACCCGGAACCTGCTGTTAGATGGTGTCATGAACATCATCTGAAGCTGACAGATGTGTGTCAGCAGACTTGAACAGATTTGAACACAGTGAAATGCAATGGCATTGGGGTTAGCCCTGCTGCTGTTCTACAAGAAGCTTTCGAGGTCTGTTCCCTGACTAGAATCCGTCACCAGAATCACAATCAGAATTCTACAAATTCTGTATGTCATATAGAGATTAAAAAAGGTTTAACGAAAATAAGTTCCTTTGAAAAGATATCTTACCAAAGCTGTTGTGTATATATTAAGATTTCTACTTGGATTTTTGACCCAAACGTAAAAAAAGTCACAATTGAGCCTGAAACTCACAATTGTGAAAAAAACAACTTTGTAAACAGGAATTCATGCAAATATCAATAGAACACAAGGAAGTTTGTATCAATAAGGTTTACGAGAATAAATTGAGATTATTTTGAAAGATTTGACAGGAGCAATGCCGCCTTTCGTATGATGGTGTAGAACAATATAAACCAAATGATTATTTTTTTTTTTTTACAGAAATGTTAAAAATCAAAGAAGTCATGATTAAAATTGTATTTTTTAGAACATATTTAAAGAATGTTGGTTTTTTAAATATGGCAAAATAAACTTTTCTTGTTTTTGTTTTTAGATAATCACATGACCAGGAAGTGAACAATATTCTTTATCAATCTCGATTTCAATTTGAGAACCCTATTAAATAAAGGAATAATTAACTGTTTTTGCTTTTGGTTTTTACGTGTAAATAAATTATAATTTTCTCTATTGTTTGCTTAATTTGTTGATTTAGATGATTTCCAAGTTATGCTGTGAACTTTTTAGGGTTTGTGATACAGATTTTGCTGATATTATCTATCTATCTATCTATCTATCTATCTATCTATCTATCTATCTATCTATCTATCTATCTATCTATCTATATATAGATATAACATATATTTTTAAATCACCTCATTATAGCTTATACCAAGTAAACATCAATGACTAATGAAGTTTCTTTCAAAAGAAAGCTAAAAATTACAAAATTAAAATTCTAATCCCAAACAATCCTTAATTTGCAGGGTGTTGAGAAGTCCTCTTTCCTCTGGAGGCTTCTTTACAAAACTCTTTGACCCTCGTACAAAGCTGCAGTGTAAGACTTTTATTTATTAATGCATTTTGATATTCAAACATGAATACACACATATCTTGTAAATAGACATAATGATCTAGATTGAACATGTTTTATGTTCCCGACGAACATGTTGCATCTAAATGAATTCATTCACATTTACTTTCACCTCGGCTTAACCCACAATGAAATCTTATCATCGTTTATAATCATCTGGGCATCTGAACACCGTGAGATTTAAAGCATTTGAGACTTCAGAGAAGAACAAATAATGGTGCACTGGAAGTATATTTAATTATTCCTCATGGATAGACGGGGCCTATAGCAATATTATGAGCATAAAGGTCACTTTGCAATTTATACAAGACATAAAATATCTGACATAATTGAGTGGAAAAGGTAATTTTTCATTCCAAATCCCAGATTCCACTAATTGTTTTCAATAGACCCCAAAGCACATACTGTAACTGATAAAGACAATTAGTGGCTGTTTTAGCCCAGACCCCTCTGTCACCTCCTGTTATTGAACAATGCGGCAGCAGGTGACAAGGTGAGTAATATCAAGCTTCAGGGAGGGAGTCTCGCACAATGTCTCCCCCCAGAGAGACGTCCTGCTCCCCTAAGTCACACCACAGGCTTTGCTAAATGTCAGACATCTCCACACTGGAAGCCTTAATATGAGACAGCAGGACCTGGACAAAAGATCAACCCAGAGTGCTATGAAAGGATAATACTATCGTAGCTAAAAATGCTTGCTTTGCCGCTCTAATGAGACGGAGAGCGGAGCTTTAAAGCTCACGGTTAAGGTCTAATTAATCATTCTTCATGGCAGTCTCCTGCGGATATCCATTAGAGTTTTATTTCAGGAGCCACCATGCCTTCAATGGCACTCCAATTGTTTTGGAGGGTTTTATATTAACCTGAGTGTAGATTGATCGCTCAGGTTCTGAATTGAAAGCATGTGGAGAAGGATAATATTCTGCTTTTGTGCTCTACAAAGTCTCACACGGGTCATGCGGGCTTGTGCATCAGTATTGAGCGCATTCCGACTACGGCTTGCCTGTGTTTGTTAGATGACATTTTTAAAGGCAAATAATTTTGCATCAGTAAGCTTTGAAAAGAATCTATCATTAGCGGTGTCAAAAATGGAGCACCGTAATTTTCTGCAATGTATGTTATTGTGCAGGCTTCCTGGTGGAAATCTGTGTTCATTAAAAGAGGACATTGTTGCACAACATGCACTTCAACATTCCTCCTTTGCAAAGCCAGCTCTGCTCAAAATTGCTAGATTTGTTGAAAAATCCTTAGCTACTGCTGATCCGGCTCCTCTTTTCACGAGGAAGTTGTTCGCTGGTTGGAGTAATTGATTGTTACTAACTACGACAGAATTAACTTTCCTGTTGCTCTTTCAGTAGAAAGTAAAAATCAAAGTAAAAATTAGATCCCCAGGAATTAATGTGTTTATTTCGTGAAATCAAAGTCACTGGTCGTGACGACTAATGGTAGGGTCATAATATTTGATGGGTGGGGTTTTGAGCGCATTGTTCCTGGGGTTTTTTCTACAAGGACAGCAAAAGTGTGACTTTCATTCTGGTGAACCAGTGTGGCAAGCCGTTTTAACATTTAATACACTGTCCATACTAATCATGACTCACTTTTGACTAGCATTTGAGTTAACTAATTTGATAAGTAGATACCTGCAAAGATTTTAAAATGGAGGTCAATGGTGGAATGTTACTGTAGATATCTCTATTGTACATGAAGTCTAATAGTCTTTGTAAATGCATAACATATGCGTGTTGACATTTCTTGAAGGCATGGAAATGAAGCATAATGATAAGAAAAAAGAATATGCAAATTATCTATTCCACTGAAACATTCGAAATGGAGCAACCTCTCTAAGGAATGTTTGTAGTACCTTGTTGAATCTACACGAATGATTAAGGCAGTTCTGAAGGCAAAGGGGGGTCCAACACACTCCTAGCAAGGTGTACCTAATAAAGTGGCCAGTGAGTGGAATTCATTGGGTTCACTTCAGTCATCAAATAAACAGAACCTAAACAGAACAATTAAAACTGTAATACATTCAAACTCCAATCGATGCATTTTCATATCCTGTGCTTTTGAGAAGGGAAGCACCCCTGAACACAGCTTTCGGTCCCGCAGCAGCGTCCTCTGAGCCCATGATGAGTTTATTCTGGCATGTATTAAAAGCAGCGAACATAAACAGTCTGTTAATTTCCACCGTTGGCCTGTGGAGGAGATCTCCATCACAGCTGGATGTGCTCGGCCTCTAGCTGCGCCGCGAGGGGAAGCGGCCAAGAGCGGCGCTCGCCCCCGCTGTGTTCTCCGCGGGAGGCAGGCGTGCAGATTCACTCTGCTTAATGAAGGCTAATTGTTTGTGAGGCGATGATGACAAACACTCGGCTGGGGTGTTCGGTCTATTATGAACAAGCTCCATGAGTTCAACTGTCTTCCTCCAAGGCTCTTCCCACCACCCGCGCGTCTCCTTGCATCGCTCATGGTTCATAGATGGTTGTATCTGACTTTAATTAGAACGAAAAGAGTGAACAAATGTTCTGATTCAGCACTTAGATCCTATTGTTTGTCTTTAGCCTTAAATTCTATCGTAAACTCCCATTATTTACCATCAAATCTGAATTTCCACTTGCACTCTGTCACAGCTGTGTGTTTAAGTTTGATATATATATATATATATATATATATATATATATATATATATATATATATATATATATATATATATATATATATATATATATATATATACCCTGGAACGGATATATCGGGGTACCACTGTACCCAGGAGCCATAAAAGAAACTCTCAACATAATCAAGAGTTAGATGCTGGAAACACCAGGGAAAAATGTATCTTACATTTGGATGATTGGATCAACAGAAATAGCAACAATGACGTTAGTCAGAGTAGGGGAAATGTAATTATGGTAATATTACTTTAAACAAAAAAACAAAAATTTAAAAACCTTTGTTTGAAACCTTTCTATCCTTGTCCCTTCGAGGGATTCTTTTCCTGTTACTTTCTGCTGATGGGTGAGTGGAGAAATGCTGCAGGTTCAGGGCAACTTCTTATCTTCATGCAAATCTACTTCCTGTTTACGGGAGGCCTGATAAGCTGTAGCTCAGCTGTGTCTGGATCAAGCTGTTGTTTTCGGTGCTGATGGGCACGAGTGCCAGTCAGATGGGTTTCGTTCTGTACATAATCCGCAGATAGAAGGTTAGACACAATGCGAGCAGAAAATGTCCTGTTTGTTAGAGGGGTAATGGTTAGAAGGCTTGAAGCTTTTAATGAGGGCCATTAGCCAGCTTTGTTTGCTTTGCATAATCAGACCAAGGCTTTGATTACATTAGGCAGTGATCATTACACAGAATGTTTGTGTGATTGCTTTTTCCTCGGTTTCAAATGGCACATACACAAAGTTACGATGGTACAGTGAAGCGCTTCCTGAATTACTTAAATTAAAGTTCAACTAACAAAAAATTTTACTGAAAAAAAAAAACACTGTCGAAAACATTATAGCAGACTGGCTTTCAAAATGTGCTGTTCACGCTCTTTTGAAGTAGCAGAAAGAAATGGGGCAACGTTGGGGATCTTAGCTGCAGTGGGCAGCCAATGAAACTTGTGCAGCAGAGACAAATCAAGCTAATAAACTTTAAAAACTAATGAAGGTTTTCTCAGAACTGGCAGAAACAAGTGCCGTCCAGGTAATAGTCATCATCAGTGGTGTTCTCAATGCTACTAATGATATTAAACAGCAAATATTTGAAAGCCCAACCCCCTCTGTCTGGCATTATTGATGCTCAAACCTTCTCAACTTCATCATGGCAGTGTTCTTCTCCAAGTTTTAAGCCTCCTGCATAGCTGTTTCTGTTTCAGATCATGACTAGGCTTCAGTGTATGTGTGGCGTACTGGATTGTTAGTTAGTTGGTGGATCATACAGCTGAATATTATGGACTTTTGAATATTTTTTTTTTATTTAGATTTTTCTTATGTTCCATCACTTTTTTTTTTTGCATTTTGTACTTTTTGAAAAGGAAACTATCGCTTTTACTAAAACTCAAAGCATTTTTGTCACACATGCCAAAAAGCATGTATTCTGGTTCTCTGTGTATAAATATAAGCATTTCCAATTAAATTGTTCTGGTTCAAATAGTAATAATTGAGTCTGAATCAGGTTCTTCGAGTGTTCTTCGAGAATGCTGGTTGTGGGTTTCAATGCTGCAGTTAGCTTCATGGTGCATGAGATACCTCTAAACCAATGCAACATGGACCACGATATGCCACTGAACCTAATTTTGAACTGTGCATCACATCAGGCACTAACTAAGAACAATTCTACTGAATTGAACTTGCATGCAGCTGCTAATTTAAACCTGTCATCTACAAATATTCTGTTTGCAAACAGCATCTGGAAGGCGGGCTGTTGCTAACAACCATTGTGCATATCAAAATATTTGCAGACGTTTGATTTGCTGAGAGCTGCAGAGCTCAAACAGAGGGGTGCCAATTGAAACGGGTTGTTCACGGCTCTGTTTTGTGAAAAACACACAACAGGATCGACAAAAAAGTAGGCATTTTAGACATTTGACATTCCTGGTGTTGTTTATCTGAAGTATTTGCTATAGATTTATGAAGGCATTAGTGTATGTGCGGCAAACAGCACATTTGATTTCTGCACGGGAAGTGGCGTGATGGAAAGAGAGGCTGCAAATGTGCAGCGCACCATGAATTTGTGTCATTCCTTTTCTCCGGGGCTGCTGAGAAAAGAGCATGCACGCACACAGTCATTATGTCTTAACACATGGATAAGCTTCATCCGCCTCAAGAAAAGCTTTTCCTCTCTCTATTGTTTGCAATGGCCAAGTGGAGAGATGGGCGTTCGAGTCTGAAAAAAGATCAGCCAGAGTACATGGGTATTTCTCAAACTTGTGATTCTGCAGGCCACTATTGGAGGCTATCTCTTGGCGTGCGGACTGGAGATGTTCTATTTTGCCAAAAATGGAATACAAGTGTTCCCAATATGTGCAATTATAAAATGCAAACAGCCTAGTGTTGCTAGAGAAAGAATGAGCAGATGGTGCAGAGGAGTAGGCTTGGGAACCAGCAAACAAACTGCAGCTCGGTACCCAAAAGAAAAACCCAGAGTAATATTTTGTACTTTAATAATAATACTGGTTTCATTTTAATACTGGCACACACACACACACGCAGGCACTCACACACACACACTGTCACGATCTCGAAGGTGTTTAGCAAAATTTGACCCAAAAGCACTTAACTGAATTTAAATGTCTTTAATACGACTTGGCAAAAAAAAAAAAAACACAAAATACTGCCTTTGGTAAGCAGGTAAAAGGTTTCAAAAAGAAACCCAAACTGAAAAGTCAAACAGGAACGGAAAATAATCCACAGATGAGTTGATCCTTGCTAGTTAAAGGCAAGGCTAGACAATTCCAGTCCAAGGAACACTAGAGTCATTAATCCAGCAAATCCTTGGGAAACAAGAGCGGAAGAGACAGTCCAAAATATCCCAAATAGATAACTCTCATACAGAGTGAGATGAACTAGTGACACACATTTAAACCCCTGAAAACATGGGTTTAAATAGCAAAACAAACAAGCATCAGGTGGCAACAATAATGACAAGGGAACACAAAGGGCAGGGGGGATAGGAGACTAATCAAGGCTGAAAGCATAAAATCCTAGAAATATCACTAGGACTGTGACACACACATACAATATATATATATATATATATATATATATAAACATAAAACATATTTTTAAAAGTACTATAATTTATTTTATAATTTAGAGTTTTCTTCACATAATTGAGAGGTGAGCCGGGATCCTAGCGCCCTCTATTGATTGGCTGCCACTGCTACTTACATTAAAAAGCCAGGGTATGCCGCTCACCAGTCCGTAGCAGTGTTTTGAGATCAATAAAATGAAATATTCAAGCAAAAATATTATGCACAGGAAAGAAAGGCGACTCCAGAACGCTGTGCTCTTAAATCACTTTTCTCCATGACGTGTTCCTTTACAAGCCAGCAGGCAAACACCAAGACTTCCTCCAAGTCCCGGGCAGTATGAGCCCAGCGAGTGCCTGGCAGAGCTGTGATTAGAAGAGACGCGTGCCCCCTGTGCCCTTCACTGGCACTGTGTTGATGGGGACGACTGCTGCTCGCCGGGCCGTCTTTGAGCCACTCATTGGCTCACTTTCTCTCCACTGTACCCATTCACCCCAAAGCAAGGCCTGTTGCTCTTGCACAAACTGCAGATCCCTCTCGAGCATTTCACTTTCTGTTAGTGCTGTCCTTGTCCTTGCATCTAGCTGCTGTAATAGCATCCTTTCATCTTGACTTAGATATTTAATTATTTTAAAATGTTGATCTACTTCTGAGTAAAGCCACAGTCATTACTGAGAAACTGGGGAGTGTCGCACCAAGCGCTCATTTAATCTGGTAAATAGGTCTTTTGTGTAAAGTACAATGCTTGAAACAGATAATAAGAGATTATTCATAGCAAAATATTGGAAATGATTATTAGATGGGTTTTTTTCCCACCAAGCCACGCCCCCTTCACTGAGATTGAGTTCCAATTAATCACAAAAGGACTGCTTTGAATACTGAAAAAGTGCTGGACCTCGAGTTACCAGATGATGCTTTCCTTAAACGTTACCGATTTCAACAGTGGGAAAGTTCACAAAGTTCAAGTTCAAAATTGCACAACGCCTGGGCGCACTTTCATTGGTCCTGAACATCAAAGTGACATTTATGTACATTTTGGATGTTTGTGGACGGGTTTGGTAATACGTTTTGCTTTGGTTATATGTAATTGCTGTTATTTACTCACCTGGTACACACCTGGTGCACAACTTAGCAACATTGCATCATAAGCACCAAAGAAATGGCGCAAAATCATACACCAAATAACATTTAAGTGTTTTTAAGCAAATCACTGATTTTCTGTTGGCTAAGGTACAACTAACAGGTTTTCACTTTAAGTCAAATCGCACACAGCACATAAATGCCTAAACATGAATGTTCAATTAGTGAATATGTAAATGTAGAGGTTCATGTAAGTATCCACGTAGGTACACAGAGATTTCAGGTGAACTAAGGATCTAGAGGATCTGGTGGTTGAGGACACTCACACATTCCATGCTCAAGCATGAACACAGGCCGACTGTAGGGAAAGGGAACACTGAGAAGCCATTCAGAAGCCTAATCCAAGGTTGGTATACTCCTCTTTATCCTCTTTAAAATGTAGGAGAAAGCACTCACCAAGATAAAGCAGGAGAGGAAATCCAGGAAGGTGTCAGACAAGGGTTTCTGGGAAATGTAGTTCCTTATAAATCGACATCATGTGCATTCCTTCTATAAAAGGCTCAGTTTTAGAAGGGTCCAAAGTTTGTCTAAAGGCTTTGAAAAGTTATTGTGGCCCCTTTTTAATAAAAATAAATAAATGTTTGTTTGTTTTTTACCAGTGAATCCTAATTAGATGCCATACCAATCTAGAAGCAATTAGCAACAAAATGCTAAACGTTTCCCTATTTTATGCCGTGTTACAGTCACAGTTGCCAATTTTCAGGAAACAGAAGACTCTAGTCGTGCTCTAATTAAAGCAGCTTTTTAAAATCCAGCTCTAGTGATCAGAACATTTATCTCTGCTTCACAAGCACTGCTTGATATTTAACCTCTCTGGATCTCAAGGGCTGATCGAGGTCAGGTCCCAGTTCTCGCTCCCTCTCTCTGACCCAGTGTTCAGCCTCATTTCTGAACTTGAGGATGGGTTTCCAGTGAGCCAGAAAGTCACGAGGAGTCACTTTCAGCTCATCTTTAATACATTCCCACTTTCATAAATATTAACAAATGAATTGGAGCTAATGTCTTTGAATTACGGGTCTGTGACCAAGAGTCATTAATGAGAGCTCTCTAATGAAGTAGTCCTTTTTTATTACCATTTTCTTTCGTCTACTGATTTTCTTAATGACTATTTTTTATTATAACAATACACCTTCTTTTTTTTTACATTTTCTTGTAAAATGTGCTATAAAAACGGAATATATGTTCCTCCCACATAGCTTCCTTTATAAATAATAATATTTTTTAAAGACACTGCATAACTAAATTTGTTTTTTAACGAAATCACTGTAATGAAACCTTCACAAAAAAGGCAACTTTACTGTTTTTTTTTTTTTTTTTTTCTTCTCCACCTCAGAAACACCAACATCCGCAATCCGCCTGAAGCAATATTTCAGTCACATTCCGGGACTCTAAAATGGAAAAACCTGCACAATATGTGAAAACGTAAAGCTCACATGCACTACTCTTGACAACGTTTGAGAGGCCTCATTCATCATTGCTGACATTTTAAAGGTAATTATTTTTAAAGCAATTCCAAGGGAAAAAAATGACTAGATATAGTTTTAACCAAGCCAGTCAGCGGTTCTCTGGCCTGAGAAAATAGGAGAACAAACAATAGAGAAAGGTGAAGAGTTTTCCTTGGATCACAATTAATCAAGAAAGATGCAGTGGTCGAAAAATTGCCCTGAAAGGCCTAAAATATGTTCCAACCAAGAAAGTAGAGTGAGTAAATGTATGGATTGTGACTAAATGTAAATTCACCAAATTATCTTCGTCAGAGACAGATTGGTTTGAAAGTATGTTAAGTCATTGAACAGTTGATGGTTGATCCAAGGAAAAGATAAATAATTTTAAAAAGGGATATAGTCACCTAAGCCAACCTTAAAGCAGTGGTTTTTAAATGTATTATTCAAAGTTTATTTTAACATTTCTAGACCTTAAATGGCTTAAAAGTAAATGCCACTTGTTTTGTACATTTGTCACGAAGTACAAATATTTTATAAAAAATTAAAAGTTAGTTGCAAGTTCACAAAAATGCCAAAACAAATTCTTTACAGAAATCAAATGAATTAATAAATATTTTATTTGTGACACAGGTGAGTAAATCCAGGTTGAGGTCAACACAGGAGAATCAGCGGGGTGTGAGCCGTGGATCTGACAAAGGACGTGCGACTGATTCTTTCCTGAGGTGGTTAGTGATTGGTGAGTGATATCTTTATTATCTTGAGTGAGCACATGCATGTGTAGATTAATCATTCTAAAAATCACATCTTTAGATTCGGCATCCACAGATTTGCTGACGTTATTTATTTTATGAGCGCTCGTCACAATCCAAACATGAGATTTTAGGGAGAACTATATATTTACTCCGCGATAAATGCATTTGTCGGTCCAGGACTTCTGGAAGGCTCAAGACTAATCTGCCTCCAAGTCCAACTTTAGTCTGAACATTGGTAAACCCTGCATCAAAGTAAAGAACCAGGTTTTCAACTGGTCCCGGTTGGCGAGGCACTTGAATGTATGTAACCACAAACACAAAGTAAGAAATGTGCTGAGAGCTCACTACAGCCGCCAGTTTGTCACAAGTGACATCTTCATTCAGCTCCGGAGCCAAGAGCCTTTAAACTCTCTCATCCATGAAGATGTTGCTTTCTTTAGAGATATTGGCTTAATTTACAGACTTGTCTCATGGTGCAGGCGGAATATCAGTTTGCTACGGCTTCATCAACACACTCTAAAATATAGAAGCATGTGTTAAGATTCGTGGATCACAGTACGATTCACTTTGGAAACAAAAATCTCTGAAAAAAGGTCACAATTAGTGCTGCAAAGAGGAAAATCCCATGCATACTTATGTTTTAACGGAGTAAAAGGCTCCCTCTTCACTAAATGAATGTGTGTTGAAGCACATTTGGAACTGTTACATTGGACTTCAAACAAAAATATTTGCGACTAAGTTCACAATTTTGGTAAATGGTTAAAATTCATTGTTTTTCCTCATGGGTTTCCTCGGGAGAACACAAACTAGCATGCAGATAATCTCATAGACTCTGTCCTTGTTTAAATTTCAATTCATTATTTTATGTCAAGGACAATTCTGTCATCATGAAGAACAGGTTGGGAGCTGTGGACCCCTGGTCAATCAGAGTGAGCTTGAAGTGCCAAAAAAACAAAAACAATGTAATAATGGAAACCATCATAACACTTGGGATTATGTCATTCATAATATGCACCATCTGATTATTATTGATGACAATCCTGTAAGTCCCTGGACCAATCAGGCTGAATCCTCCCTGGAGGTAAAGTCAGATCTGCACCTTTCCATCAATGGAGCACCTCAACACTGCAATGAGTTCCCTAGGGAACTCAGAACTTGTACCCAACATCCGTATCACGTCCTAACTCACTCCGCAAACCTTGTTGTGTTTTTTCAATTATGTGAACTTTACAACACAGTTACCACAAAAATATCACCAAATTTGACATTAATATGTGGGGCAAACGAGTCCAGTTTCTATAATTAGAAGTATCTATAGCATGCTCTTATGGTCCCCAACAACTGTCAAAGGGTCCCATGCCTTGAGCCAAAATATAGCAACCCTAACTACAGTTACATTTAAGGAGGGGTGCTTTTTGTGCATTTCTTTTCTAAATCGGCAATGATTATTTCCCATACTGAATCTTAGAAATGAAATCCTAATTGCAATGTTTTCTCGAATGCAACCGGCTTACAGAGGCCTTAAGAAAAGAACTGTTTGAACAAGGAAATATTTCTCTCCCGCACTGTATGGAAATGTATCCATGTTGTTGTCGCTTGGCAATTCAGATTCATAAATGACTTGTTTATCATTTTGAAAGGCTGCATTCACAACAGCTTTTCCCACCTCTGCAAAAAAGCTGTAGTAACAGCTCCACCGTAATGAATAGCAATAACTCTCTTCCCCTCTGTGATGAATATTACCCCAAATTAATCTTCTTAAGACGGCTCTCAATTACAAGACTGCATCACCCAAACAATGATTAATATGAACCTATTAGTATGAGCTGAGCTTCAGGATTATTAATGGAGGCTCTGCAATGAAGAAACTTTGGCAATCTCCAGCTGCAGTTTGAAGCCATGGCAGGACAGGCTCCTCCAGCTGGGCAGTCTGGAGCAGGTCGCCCCCCAGGGGACTGGAGGGCAATTACACAAGATAATGATTCATCACTGCTCCAAATAGAGCCCAATGTCCTCTAGGTGACTAATTATAGGAGCGTGGGGCTCAGGGTGCAGGGAGCTGACGATGAAGGGTAAGAGCAAAGCACTAAGCCAAATTTAGGATGATTGCATGGAGGACGGGCGATCCCTGTTGGGCGGTGCATGCAAGCTTGCTATTATAGGGTATAATTGATATTTTCATGAAGAATGAATGGCTGCTGAATGGTGGCAGCCTCTTCCTTTTCACTGCAGATGAATGAGTACAAGAAGAGGAACAAAACATAGATAGTGGTAGTAGATCCATCAAGGGGGCAGGACCACAGCAAGAGGGATTCCAGTTGTTTCTTGCTGCTATGGAGACAGACTGATAGTTTTGAATAGGAGACAGGAGATTTGGTAGAGGGAAGTTGTGCAGTTCAGTATCTTTGTTTGTGGAGGTAAGTACATCAACGGAAACAGGAAACAGGAAGTGGACCAAAAGCAGTTTAACAAAGGGGTCATTGGAGGTAGGTTTCAGAAGATAATCCTTCAAGGAAGCTCAAGAAAGTGTTGGCGAAATCCTTCAATGGAGACCATTGGAGATGCTGGGGAGTCTGACGCAGAGGTGTGATTGGTTGTGATTGGGCGATTGTGATCAGGGGCTGGAGATTGATTGGAGATGGGTAGATGCACAGGTGTGTGAAGGGCTGTGAGCACGAGGTGAGACAAGTACAAGAGTTTGTTTGAAAAAAAAAATAGCAATAACTATGTGCAAGTATCAGGTCATCTGTACATTCTGCAGGTTTCGCAACGCCTCTGGAGCTTGAGCCATCACATGAACACCGAAAAACACCCTTAAACAAAACCAGATAAAAAAAAAATCTTTTTTTTACATGCAAAAAATTCTCTATTTCAGCTGGAAAATCATTGATTTGAGGGTTTGTTACGAGCATACAAGGATTGCTGTTCTTCACGGAAGTATATGTGGAGATGAAGAAGAAGGTGGGAAGCTGAATGGACTGATTTAGTGAGAGACAAGATGGATCATTTTATAAGAACATGAGGAAGAGTGAGTAAAGCAATCCTCGATTTTTATGGTCGAAGATGAGTAAAAGCAGAGTCAGTGGCAACCGGAACCCTGCCATCAGAGATAAACACTGAATCAAAATTGGCCAAATGCATTTGGACTACGGTTCTCAAGTCAAGTCTGGGCTTTGAGTATTCATAACAATGGTGCAGAGTGAATCTCTCTTCGCAACCATGCTCCCTAGCATAACCAACGCCTTGCACAACTCCTAAATAGGCATCAAGGGACATGCTTTGGAATTAAAGGAGAAAGAGAAAGCATCCTCAAACTTTAGGTAATGTATTGCGTTGGAAGGCTTCAATTACCTTAAGAAGCTCATTTTGCAAATCGTTTAATGAGAAAAATGCTGCATGGCATAATTCATCTGGAATAATTATATCACCACGCTTTTCCCTGACAATAATACCAGGCTGGAGTGATGGGGACATCCTCCAGTCAGGGCACTGTGAACAAACATTTTCCCCACAGGTCTAGTTAAACTGTGAAAATTGAGTTTGCATGTTGTTATCGTATTGCAAATAGGTGCAATATGCTGCTCAAGACAGATGAGTGCATGCTGAGCAGGATTCGCCAGTGAACAATGCAATAAGTTATCATATAATGCAGCATAAATAACAGCCCCGGGCTGTGACCGCATGCTGATCTGATGAGCTTGATTGGTTTAAAATGTATATTTGGTATTCTGGTCTTGCAGAGAGCTATATGGAAAACAAACAAAGCTCTCGAGGTGGTCTTATGCTAATACCTAGAGAGAGGCTTTAACGTGAACTCTTTCTGAGCTGAATGCTGCTCACTCAGCCGGGGTAAGACCAGCATCTTCCTCAGAAAAACTGTGGTGGATGGATGGTAGCAAGGTAGATGGATAAGACAATCAAACCAACCCCAACCCATATATTGAGCAGTCAGCAAGACAACCAGTCAACCAACCAAAATGAAAAAATGCAGTAATATACTGTAAAATAGTTGTGTAGGAGGCTTAGAACTGGGTGAGCCTAATTGAGGTTAAGAAAGGGCAAGATTGAGCACAGCAACAAGACACAAGGTAGTTAAACTCCAAGGTCTCTCCCAAACAACAATTTCAAAACAACAGAGGGGTTTCAAGAATTCTTGTTCAAGCTCTTTTGAAAAAACACAAAGAAATGGGCAGTGGTGAACCAGAGGGACCTAGGGATACCCATATTCTGTGTGGAGAAGTCTGGCTAGAAGTGGTCTTCATGGAAGATTTGCAGCCAGAAAGCCATACCAGTTGTCCCAAGACAGCTCAAGTATACAGAAAACAGAGGAACTGGGGTGCAGAAGATTGTCCGCAGGTGCCCTGGGCTGATGAATAAAAAAATTGTTACTTTTGGAACTTCGCAAATCTTTTGATACTTTTTTTTTTACTGAAATGCTAATGGTCTAGTTTATGTCAATGATTTATGCTAAGCTATGCTAAAAATGCTGTTGGAAAAAAAACCTACTTAAACTCTGCTTAGCATTTAGGGCAGAGATGGAGAAAGTGAAGTCTTTCTTTAACAAATACCTTTTAAATGAATGAAAAGTTACAAAGAGGCAATATGCAATAAATCCCCAAACCTTACCCACACATAGTGAAACATTCCATTTAAGTCGTTGATGACATTTCAAAAATTCCTCTACTGTAGAATAGGTGGAGGAGGGGGCTTTTAAACCTCAGTGAATCATTGTTTCGCACTGTAGTTCACCCCACAAAAGGACATGGGCTGATGCAAGATGTAGATTCAGCAAAGATACATTCTCCTGTGCTCTTGATGAGGGAAAATGCCACCACCGCGGAAGTTATAGCCTCAATAAAACGATGTGCAATATCACAGCGTTATTTCATTGGGTGCAATTAGGAGAGATTCCTCATGCAGGAGCAGAAAATAATATCTCTCTCTTTCCGCTGATGAGATTTGCTTCTTATTAAGGCCAGTTTATACTTCCAACGCTGGAAGCCGGGAGGCACAGAACAATAAAGAAATATGATCGAAGAGCAGGATTACTGGAGTTTCTTTTCTTCCCTTCTTCCCATATCTATGTTAGGTGTCTTCCTGCTATTGACCGGAGTTTATTAACTTCTGCAAGAAGAAATAACCTCAGGTAAAACCTAGGATTTATCTTCCTGCACACAGTTACATTACTGTCGAACAGCACCTCTATAGAGTTCCCTAATCTAATTCCTTTTGAATATAGAATGACATTTCTATTGCCTGTGCAATATCTCAAAGACAATTAATTTAAAGAACAAAAAAAATAATGAAGAATCGGCAAAAAACTGCATATTTTAAAAAGTGCCTCTGTTGTTTGTTTAAATGTCCTCTAGGTTGTTGTTGTTGAATACATAAGATGTCTCTTAAACCCATTAATCCTAGAGCTGGAGCCAGCATTTCCTTAAGTATATTTGTATATTTGAGGAAGATATTTAGTATTTTTAATAAATACCTGCCTTACTTATAAAACAAGACACTCTGGTGCATTTTGAGAGATCACACCAGGTGTAAATAGATGCTCTAAACAAATAATCATCAATCAACAAAATGCAGTGAATGAATGAGAGAAATACATAAAAATATTTTTACTTGAACTCTGTTTATGAAGGAACTAGCACTGATGTTTGTCGACTTAAGTTGATAATGCATTTCTGTTTCAGAAAGATAAGAGAAGACGAAACAAAGTGACACACAGCACACATGCTGTTTAGTTGATGTTCTTTTACATCCCTAAATGTACTGATTGAATTATTCCCGGAAGCGTGAAGACTAGCGCAGGAGTGAGCCTGAAAAACACTGAACAGTTATTTAGACAAACAAAACAAAGCGAGAATGAAAGCTGGATTGCTGCAGTGGAAATTTGTATAGAGGAACACCGGAGGGAGTGTCTTTAATCTGAGAGGAAAACAGAAAGTCAGAGAAATTTATCTCCCTGTCATTTCCAATCCAGCATTCTGCCCTTCCGCAATAGCAGCGGGGGAAATAAAACAACAGCGGTTATTAATGAGCTGCTGCATCGAGTGAGTGCATGCATGCATTTTATGGTAGCAAATCCACTTCCTTAATGGCACAAACAATTACTTCAAGAGGCATTAACTCACTGAATATAAGGACAACGCTTCCCTTTAGCTTGTTTTAGGGTGGAGAAACTTCTTAACTTTTCAGATCATCTGCTTTAAAAAAAATGCGTCTTCTGAAGGTTGATTGAGAAAAACCAAATCAAGTCGGAGATAATTGCTGCAATACAGTCCTAAAAGTGTGACAGAATAAATATTAATCTGCCTGATGAGAGTTCATTAATCAAGATCAGCATCGGAAGCCATTATCCACTCGGAGCAAAAATGCAAATAGACTCTCGTTTAAATACACACAACACGGCGTAATGAAACAGACTTCACTTTCCTGCAATGACCTGCAATCACTTTCCAAATTGAGACAAAGCCCGAGAAAGTGTAAGCTGCATAGTATGTGAACCAGCAGACGGTGAGATCCTCCTCAAAAGCAAGCGCTGTGACTGAGAATTACTTTCAACAAAGCCTGCTAAACACAATCAGGAGTATTAAGTCAGAACAAATATTAAAAGAGCTAAGTAATAATTTTAGCAAACAAGGTGAAATGGACGTTAGTCCTATGTTCAGAATCTGGCTGCAAAGAATATACTGAAAAGTACAATTAGTTTTACTCAAGTAAGAGTAGAAAAATTTCAGATTAAATTTTTATTTAAATGCTCAGCTTCTTGTTACGTCTGATCTGAAAGATATGAATCTAACCCTTTTGGTTAGAACCTAGCTTTAGAGTCTATCATTTTTGTTTCACTTTATTAAGGCACAATTTAGAAACAGGTCAAGTGGCAGTAAACTAAATCAAACCAAATGTTGATGGCTCCACAGAGGGGTAGATTGAGCATATTTAGCTGATGGCAATGTCTCAAGAGCACTCTGCGTGCTTCAATCAATAATGTTGAACATTGAGAAGCTTGTTGACACGGGAAACTTATTTCTATCAGGACTTTAGTATGCCTCTCATGTTTCTAGCATGGTGTTTGCTCTGCTGTTGGACTGAAGTTACATTAAATCAAGTGGTATTCTTCTGACTACCAATTTCAAGCTCAAGCTGTCAGGTTAAAGCAGCTCTGATGGAGCATTTCGGTGGTGTATGGATGCCTGCAGGATGGCATGCTGCATATCAGCATTTCTCCAGTCACAGAAAGGGCCACCGAGAGGTTAATTTGAGAGCCAAATGCATGAAGGACGGATGGCTGCGACTGAATTTGATTAGCTTTTCCCGCTCAGTAAATAAGTGAATTAATGGCAGCTATTGTCCTTGAGATTTATTTTTCGAAAGCCCCTTCGTGGGATGAGGAAGAGAAATGATCCCTGGGCAATGAACTGTGTGGCATTGCTTGAGTGGGGGCTTGGTATTTGATGAAGGATTTGATATGGGAGATCTATTATTATTCCCAGGTATAAGGAGGTTTGGGGATTATAACACAAAACAATTAAAGAATATATTACTTTTTGGGGGGATTTACTAGGCCAACAACGTAATGCACAATAACGTAATGACACAAATGGTATTGTTGTTTTTGTCTGAGGTTGTATTCTGGGATCCACAATAGATCAACATCCACGAGGAGTAATGTTGTTTAGAACCTCATCCAAATGCATATAAAAGCACATCTAAAGGGTTTAGAAAGTGGTGGAAAACCCCGAAAAGAACACCTGGCAGAGACTGCTATACAACACGTCATCGTTTTGGTCTGTGATCGCCAGTTGTTAAGCAAAGGTTCTACAGGACAAAATAATGTAAACAGCTTCTCCGTGGAGTTGCACCAAACCGAGCAACATGAAAGGCCACATACCATGACATTTCATCTTGTCCGTGTGAGCCCTGTTCTATCAACTACTTACTCCACAAGCTCTCTCTAAGACCTGATGCAGAGGAACATCAGAAGTCTGAAACTCTTTCCTCAGCACTGGAGAAATATACCTCCTCACCATGCACCCCCTGCCAAGTGAATTTTCATATTTCCATCCCCTTATCATACTTCAGAGCCCAGATGCAGGTTTTGCATACGACCGTTTGATGCCTTCACAGCAGAATCTTCCAAATGGATCCCAAACGAGGGTTAAAAAACCTTGCTATGGGTGGTGAACTGGGACATCCCAGGGATTGTTTGTTTCGATTGAGACATTAAGTCTGGAAATGCTACCAACCATTCCTTTGATGACCACAGACTGTTGGAAGCATTGGCAATAGGATTTCTCTTAGGGGACTGTTTTATCCCCTTCTATGAAAACAGCCTCAATGGTGGAACTTTTCTTTTGATAACTTGACTGAGGCTGTTATCTTGGCAAGCACAGATGGCTTCAATCTGAGCCTTGAGGGTATCATCGTTTTCCACAAACAAGACCTCCAGTGATTTGCAACCAAAGGCAGACATGGCTGTTAAATTTGAACCATTACACACCAGGTCTGTTGCTGACCTATAGGTACATGCAGCTACTCAAACCTAAATTATGCCAAAAAAGCACTTACAATTTCAAAAGGTGCGATGGGTACTAAAACAAACTGTGAACGATGCAGATGGAATCAAAGGATATGCTGCAAAAACTGGAACTTTCAATGACATAAATGCCAGCTTGTGACTATTTTTTTTTTCATTTGCATGGCTTGCCCTCGGGAAGCTTGTCTGCTGTGACCGGAATATGCTTACCATGAGAAGCACGTTCTTATACCCATCTGCCAACCCTTTGCTCTCTCTCCTGCTTCACCAGCTCTAGGGCGAGCGATGGGCTACAAAAGATTAATGCATCTTCAACGGCACGCGTGAAATCAAATTAGTGTATAGTCATCTTCGTGTGAACCAGGCTTGCCCTAAACAAGAGCCACAGACTCAATCATCTAAAGCCCATTTCAACCGTTTTAAAGGATGGTGTTAATTATTTTCCCATGAATAGAACTCCTAACATTTCTTTATAGATAAGAAACAACACGATTTCTCTACTGTTCACTTTTTCAATGAGCGAAGGCAGACGAAATTCCATCAAGCGATGGAGTATCGATATCTCACGTTCTCTGTAATCAAATAGTCAGATATAAGGAGAAAGGATGTTGCCATGCATTTTCCATTTCCTCGCGAGCACATGGGCGCAGTCGACGCCTCACTTTCTCATTTCGGTGACGATCAGATTACATCACGTGGAGAAGTGTGAAGGCGCTACTCATAACAATGTCACATTGCATTAACTGTGCAATGCCACTTGTGGGCCTCAATCAAATTTTAGCTGACTCTCCCTATCTGTGACTACAATTGGATTTCCTCACGGACGCCGGGGATTATGGCTACTTTTGTGTGTATATATATTTCACTTTCTTCAATCTAGGACTTGATCATGCGATCAAGCTCTCGGGGAATAAGCCGCTTCAGATAGCTTTGGTGCTTAATAACCTGTGGGGATTGAAGATGGAGTGAGTGGCAAGGGCAGGGTGTTCATATGCAGCCAATATTAAGGGACAAGTCCCACAGTGAAACACGGGAAGTAGACACTGATCCGTATTATTGAGGGAAGTCATGCTTCCTTGGATTCAGGTCAGCAAGGTCGGTGTATAGAGGTATGTGCGTGATTATGTCTGGGTACCTAAGGTGCAGCAAACTGTTGCATGAAAGATGATTTGTAAGATAAACACCCAGACTCTGTGTGCTCTGAAAACTATTTTTTTTTATCCAATGAGAACTTTTTCACTACACTACGTTACAGAAAGCATGCCCCTAGTTGCACTCAAGCACAAGTGTCTGCTGAAACCACAAGTCTATTTTCATTCTTTAGACACACTGGATTATCAAAGTCATGCAAAAACGTAAAAGTGAACCACAAAATATCAGTTAAATAATAAAAAAGTGTCTTGTTATATTTTACCTGTTCTCCTGCCAATCATCCATCAGATTGTCAATGCAATCCATTCTTTGCCAGTTACACTCTGGATGTTCATTAAACCACTTAGAATAAGCAGCCATCTTAAATATCTGCTTGCTTTATGACGATTCAATATCAAAATCAATTCAAACAAGTTTGTGTACTAAAGCTAATGACATCTAAAGATCATACCCATAACAATATGAATTATGAACACTGCGTGGTATCTAATAAAACTCTTTTAAGTTGTGTATAAGCACATCTCTCATATTTTGGACAAGAGTTTCATTTATAAAGTTTGTTTTTAATAAGTGCAATCTAGGAACAGTGCAAGAGCCTCTGATTTAAATTACAATAATGATGTTATGGGATGATGTGTGGATCTTAAAAACATTAAAACTGCATTAAGTTGAAAGATCTTATTATTGATTGCATCCAATTAGGTTTGGCAGGAAAGAGAAGAACTACAGGATGTACAGTGAGAGAAAAGAAGAGCTGATTTACGGAGCACTCAAGGCTCCCTCATCTGCTCAGTGGAGGAGCAGGGTTATAGACAAAAGTCATGAGCTTTCTCATGTATCTGCTAAGAGGATTTTTTTTTGCACAAATCAGAGTTCTGTTTGTGTGGCTTATTTATTGGTTATTGTTTCGGAGCAAAAATAATTTCTATAAAGATTTTCTTTTTGACCTACAACCTCTAAACTGCTTTGAATACCCAATAATGAGCACACAACACTACTCAAACCAAACCACCTCAATCATTCTGTTACACTCAACTTGGCGGCCAAAAGAATCATCTTTGACAATCGCAGTGCGCTGTAAGAGAGCTGGCGGGTGATCTGTGACATTTCATAGGGTTCAGGAAATCACAAGTTGAAGGCGAGATAAAACTCCAAGTTCGGTACAATGGAAAAGGGATTTCGATTCAGATGCCAAAAGCTTGCGGATCAAAATGTTAAGCAGTTGAGGGAGAAACAAAACACCTTGTGACTGGATTCTATTTGAAAAAAGCTGTCTTTCCAAAGCCAAACTGTTATTGAGTGCCCTTTCCTTGAAGGGTGAGGAATACTTGAGATGCAGGATGTTTCCTCTTCTGCCCAGCTTTCCAGCAAAGCACACATCTCTCATAGGAGTTTCTCTTTACCTTATTGAAAGGGGATAAGGTTGTCACTGGATCCGGATTAAAGTCTTAAGCCTATCTGTAAAATGGAGCAGAATGGAAGGGGTGGAGGGGGAAAGCCAGAGGTTTGTTTACTTATATTGGCTTCTGTGTACCAAAAGGAAAAAAGGCAGATGAGGAAAGGAAAAAAGTAAAGACTCCTGTTCCAATGTCACCTACAGATTGGACATCTCAGGCGAGACAGATAACACGCATGACGCTCTTAATTAAGCATCAGCGCCATATCGATGTGTCAATAAGCCCTCGCATGTCAACTCACCAGCTTCCCTCCAATAAATCCGGAAGCCCAGGAGTTCTAATTTAGCTTCCACTGTGATCCTCGGCAGCTCTTCAGTTTCCAATGGCACGTCACTCAAAGCACTCCTTGGGAATCAGGAAGCTGAAGGACATAAGCCTGCTTGCCACTGCAGATGTTTTTACCTGCGTGAGTGTTTGGGGGTGGAGCGTGGGGCTTTTTCTTTGAACTTAAACAGAGGTTGCTGAAACCAAACATGAAAACTCTTGACTAGCTATAAATATAAAAATTAATGTGAATGTGTAGAACTTATCTCTGTGGCCATGCCTCACCTGGCATTATGGAAAAATACATATATTATATTTATTTGGTTTACTTTACAGTTATTTTCCATTTAAGTTCACCATTCCGATACTAAGAAGAAACATGAGGCCTGGCAATAAGAAGGTTTTGTCAGTATTAAAATATTCAACCACATGTATTCATATAGTTTAGCTGATATATATAATGTACAGGTTTTTTTTACTAACATCTATATGTGTGTAACATTTGCAAAAAAATGAGAAAAACTATGCGTGAGGCACACAGCTCTCCTGCCTCATGCTAGGGGGCGCTGGTGGTCCCAAGAGGTGGTGATTCATCTTGACTAATAAAAACAATAGAAGTAATGGTAGTGACATTCTCCACTGGTAGTGATTTTCAAACTTGTGCATTTGTACAAAGATGATTGAGGACTCACAGTTTGCAGGTTTGTTGGTCAGTTGGTGTGAATGATTGCAACATGTGTCTGCTTTTTTAAAAAAAACAAGTAATTAAAAATATCAGAATATATGTAAAAGGGGGTAGTGCCTTGGCATCTCTCCTTCATTCATAATGTGTCATTTCATAAGGGTCGATATCATTCATTGCTTTCAAATGAGCTAAGTAATGTTTACCTTTGTCTATTGCTTTTGAAAATTACAATCAAACGGTGAATAAGCTGCTCTATATGTTTTGTTTTTTACAATACATAAAATCTCAAGAAAAATACAAACTCCAGGCAACTGCAATGAACATTTCAGGAAGATTGAGAAGTAAAGAAACAAAGAGATAAAAAATTACATCATTAATATTTAATCTTAATACAAGTCACATTTTTTTTCTGTTGTTTTATATTTCATGGAACTATAATAAAGTGTGTGGCTGCCTCTTAATTCCCATGCTGTGGAAACAATAGAAATATTAGGATTAAAAAATTGTTATCGCCTGTCACTTTACTCTACATTTTTCAAAGCACTTCAAACTATTTTGTACGAATGCCAAATTGCCTCTGTGCTAGGAGACCTATGAACCCCCTGCATCCCATCACTCACAGTATTCATTTCCCTTCCACCATCAGAGCTTGAATATACCTTACCTGCGTCTCAATTGCCATTCCATGCATTTTCCATATTTAGTATGAAGTGGCATTTCAGGATACGCTGACAACATTTCCATTCACTGTGGACAAGAGTGTCACTTAACCTTTGTGACCAGTGTTTGATCCACTTCAAATTCTTTCTGGAAAAAAAAATCATGGTTGGCTCAAATGCAGATCAAATGTTACCAATGTCTCTGTTCTCACCGGATGCAAATGTTGTTCTATCCCTGAAAGCAAATGAATAGTAAATGAACAGAACACAACAGCGGAGTTTGAATGCAGATCACCTGCCCAAAGACCTGAGCCTAATTATTATTCATGTTTACAAACTTCCATCTCCTGAGGACGGACGGGGGTGCGATGGTTGCATGTGAAATGAGCAAACCAAACGCGCTCCTCAACCAGATCCGGCCATGCATTTATGCATGTAGCCCCTCCACACACACGCACATACACACACACACACACACACACACACACACGTATATGTTTTCACTTAGAAAACACACAACGCATATAGCGTCCCAGGGGGCCAGACATTTTTGAAGATGCCAGTTCGATGGCATTATGGAAGCATTACACATTCATGGGCGACAGTCCGCCCACTTTTTAAACAGCCAATGTACCATCCCAGTCCTGCATTAAGTTGCGTGGAAGATGCAATAACAGGTTTAAATCCATGCATAATTTGGTTTTATTAAAAATGTAAAATAAAAATGCTTGGTTTTTCGATATTCGAATCTAAAAATTATGTGGAGCACAACTTAGAAACAGAGGCTGCGATCCTATTGGAAGAACGGTGAGTGTGCTGGGAAGTCACTTTGAAGAGATTGTTGTTGGAGAACTAGAACAAGAAACAGGAAGTGGATTATGTTTTATATAACCGATAGGGCTGCAAGAGCTTTAAACAAAACAGATTCTTTTCTAGAGTTATCACTTCTAATGATGTGCATCTTAGCAACGAGGAGCTTTGGGTTTCTATGTACAATGTCTATGCTGACGATCCTTTACGTGACTGATGAACTCTGCTCTGTGGCTCACATAAAACCTTCTCTTTTCTGTTTGTTATAGAAGTTTTCCTTGTATGGTCAAACAGACATATATTGCTTTTTGCCAATTTGCAAGTCCATATTTTCCTTGCAATGGAAGCTGTGTTTGAAACAATGCTGGATGTGTTCTTAAAAATGTCACAGATTTCACTTGATTACTCCACTAGGGAAAAAGTCTTATATTAAATTTGTCAAGGATGGCCACTGCTTCAGTTTCAGTTCACAGCGCGCTCCCAACACGGATGTACACGTAAAAATAACCTCCCTCCCATATGAAGAATAATAATAGAAAACAACATTTTTACACCTTTCTTTCTCAGCACAGAATCGATTATTAACATTTTTTCTTTTTTTATTGCGGTTGTGATGATGTCAGGCACCAATTATGCTAATTATTTATTGACTATTTTTAATGAACTGGGTGATTAATTGGATTGAGAAGGTCATGTGACCATGGACTCTACCAATTGCAGGGGTTTCTTTGAGCAAGCTTGTTTTGATTTGTTTGCATTGCTTTGTTGTTAAATTTATTCATTCCTTCAGTTTCCTGCGCGCTTATTCTCTTTCAGGGTCAGGGGTTCTGCTCACATCGGGAGAGTGGTGGGACAGGTCGCCGGTCCATCGCAGGTTGTTAAATTCAGTTTATGCTTTTTTTTTAATGTTGATACATGTTTGTAATTGACAACTTAATGTATGTAGATTATTTGGACTATGTTTAACATTTGTATGTTTGTGGGTAATGGGTTGTATATAAGGGGCACCAAACAGGCTGAAAGAGGAGGAATGTTTCAGATTGAGCAGACTCAAAGCTTCATTCAACTGCTACAAAGTTAGATTATAATGTTTGGTGAATAATTAGTTATGTAAGTTTGGCTGATGCGCATTTTTCAGTTTGTTTTGTTATCTCAATCCCCTCTAGAGTCAGATGTGTCCCTTGCCTCTTGATTTCCGTCTTTAAGATCCTCAAACACATCTACCTCACAGTGGTGAAAACAGGTAAGTACAAATGAAATGAAATTCAACGATGCACAGATTGGTTTGTGGGTTCTGCTGGACTCTATATGGATGATGGCTGTTAAATCTGCGCATGCATGTTAGCCTTGTACAGTGAAGCAGGACAAGAAAAGCTTTGAATGAGGCAGCGAGAGCCATTCTTCTGGCCACGGGTTCTCTGCAGGCTATTGATTGAGTACACTTAGACCCCGGGGCAGACTATTTTTCCTCCAGATCCCTTCTTGTGTGTGCAGTTCTCACTTTGCTGGATAAGATCTTCCATAAAGTGTCTTCAAACCCCACTCATTAACCTCATGCCATGCCGGATGTGCTTTATAGCACTCCGGCTTTGAAATGCACGGCTGTTAATTCCAGACTTACACATTTCACAGGGCGATTTCACATTCAGTTTAGCTCCCAGCGCTTGCATACGAGTCAAATGGAGTAAATCAGTGACTGGAGAATGTTAAGAGCTTCAATAAAACAAATGACGTGCCGTATTTAATTTCTCAACAGCAGTGTTGGGCACTGCAATATAGTAAAATATCAATACGATAAAATACACAAAAGTCCTGCTGCCATCAGTGAAGATGAAGGGCAGTTTGTCTAAGGAGGAGCTGAGGTCAGTGAGTGATATTTACTTTTCTTCCTGCATTGCATCCTCACTTTTTGTCCCTCTCATCCTGTCATTTCTTTTTTTTTGTGCAGCTATATTATATAGTCAGGCCATCTGCTGGGGTCTGTGAGTATAAAAGACAGATGATTCTAAGTAAAGTTACAGCCTCCGAGCACAAAGCCGCTGAAGCTGTAGGTGCTGACTCTCAAGGACATGTCTCAGGCTTTCGTGGATGACGCATTGTCTTATGTAAAAAAAAAAAAAAAAAAAAAAAAAAAACTTGAGCAATTTATTGTGTAAGACAGCACTCCTGCACTTAAAAATACATGTTGGTTACATTTATGTGAATTAATGCAAGGTTAGTCCAGCATGAAAACTTTTTGTGCATATTGTCTAGAGTTATGTCCCAAAAAATGTAGTGTCAGTCCATTTTTGTTCAATAGCAAACTATGTTTGGTAAGACAATGTGAAACGTGTCTATTTGTTTCATTGTGGATTAAACATGAAAACCCAAACAATGCTCATAAAACCATCAAATTCGGCTCTGTTTCTGTAATGGTTTCAAAACAGCAGCAGCTTCCCAATTATTTCTGAGCAGATCTTTACAGTTTCTACTTTGCTACATATCAAACCTAACGTAGAATCTAGAAAACCAATTATGATACCCATACTCACGACCAAAACAGACGTTTAGGCGCAAACTAATGCACCCTGGCTGAAATGGCACCAGGTCATTGATGTCTTCTGCAATAAAAGAGTGCCAGACCAACTTAAGAGGAAGACCTACAAGACACTGGTCTTCCCAATCGCTCTACATGGATCCAAATGTTGGCCAGCTTCATCCACTAATGAGCAGACTATCAACACGATGCACAAGCTACGTTGAAGCTGTAGGACTCACAAGACGGGATCAGGTGAGAAATAAGGATATCCGAAAGAGGCCACATCTAGGAGAAGATACTCGAGACATGATTGCAGTGGTATGGACATGTGGTACCAGGGCTCTGTAAGCCTTTGCCATCACCTTCAGCATTTCTGAAGATAGTTCTTGGCTGTATGTTTGGGTCAGTGTCCAGCTGTAGAACAATTTGGGGCCAATCATAAGCCTCCCTTATATCCCATGGTATTGGATGGTGGATAATAATCACGCATCAGATGAGAACATCATTAATACTGACCAGAAATGCAGCCCCAAATGTTCACCATGCTTCCTCCTTGCTTCTCTGTTGCCAGAAGACACCCATTAGGTGTCAAAGAGTTACAGTTTTTGTGCATACCTTGTTCCCATGTTGGAGGGATGGCATTTTGGCTGCAACTCCTCCATGAAGACCACTTCTAGCCAGACTTCTCAGGACTGCAAATAGGTGTTCACTGACTTTTGTTAGTTCGGAGCTGATCCTTCATCTGCTGCACAAACGTTTCCTTGGCCGACCAGTGGTGTGTTAGCTGTGTGCAGTGAAAGGAGCCGTGCACACCCAGTCCTTCCGCGCCCAATCACTTCACTTCTGTTCGCGGCTTCATTGCTACTATGCCAACCCAAATAAGGCAGTAGCATCGAAACCCTAAGCCTAACCCTAAACCTGACCCTAACATGTTTGAGTACCGTTGTCTTCAGGTTTTTTCAAGCTACAGTTGACTCCTTGCGTGATTCTGAGAGCTTCAAGTTACACAAGGGCAGATTGATCAGATACGTTGTCCTGTACCCGGATGTGTGAGGTGGCCATTAACCTCGAAGGGGGGTATGGCTGGCTTGGGTTTGCAATGCAGTCCTTGTCTGGGAGAGACCTTGTTGTTGCACAATAACTAGTGTCTTATTGATGTGCTCAATTTTCCCATGAAAACAAACAGTATTTCTCAACCTCTCCTTGGTAGCAGAAATCGGCTGTTTCTCAGTTTTAAGCCTCCTACACAGCTGTTTTTGTTCCAGGTCATGGATGATCATTAGCACCTGTTTGGTAGAAGTCCATCATATGCCTTTTAAAATCTCTGACGTTGAGTACCTAAAATAATGTTATGCTGGTTTGAAGGCACCATATATTGATTTAATATTTAGCATTGTGTAAATATACAGAAATAAACAATAATTCTTTATTTTTTGGAAGCACGTTTTGAAATTTAACTTTTTTAAATGATAAAAAGATGAGGAAAAAGGCCTGGGTGAGTAAAGCATTATTTATTCATTCAAATTAGAGTCGACACTATCTGCGATCAGCCCAGAAAGTGAAAATGCAACACATTTTCTTTCAGACACCACAATGAAAAACGAGAAAGATACCTGTGAACCATTTTTCAAGTTTATGACCGGCCCTTCTCCTGCATGCAACATTAAAAGTGATGAATTCTGCCGAAACACAAATCCACAATGGAGAAGCCTGCGCAGGTGATGAAGCATGATGCACCCTGCTCTTTTAGCACAATCGCTTTCAGTCCAGGTCATTTTTTGTAGGAAAACTGATTTGCTGTCAAAAAGGAATGACATCTTATTTGTAGCAGCAGGACATCCAATTTATGGCCGGACGTTCCATAAATTACACCGACAGGAAATATCGGTGGAAGAACCGGATCCATAGGTCAGAAAACGGAATTAAACTATAAGTACAAGAGTTTTTCAAGAGAATGATCTGAGACGAGGTGAATTTTGCTTCAGAGCGTGGGAACAGCCTCCTGGAACAGAAGACCCGTGGTTGATGTATAATATAGTAAAGCACCCAGGAGATGGAATGTGTTGTGACAGGAGGCTTGTGCACCTGGGTCTAGGTGAAAATAACTAGCCTAAATTCAAGCCTCTTGACTAGTTTGTGTTCAATATGGTAAACAGAAGTTGTCCAATGTTTAAACACCTTCATGTGGAGTTTGACAGCAGCATCCGTTTTAGTAATCAATTGACATTCTGTGCCCTTTAAAAAAAGCACATATGCAATTATTTGGTGCATGTTCATCCATACCATTGAGATAATGCTGCCTGCTCTCGGCATTATCCAAGCCAATCCATATGCCTCTTTATGGAGACTTCTTGGCTGCCCTTCACTGAAGATGAGGGGGAAATTGGGTCTCTCTCTCTTTCGCGGCAGATAAGGACACCTGCAGGATGTCCCCAGAGAGCTGCAGATTATACTTCCCTCGCTCCAATTCCTGGACTTCTGCAGCAGAAGGACAGAAAGCTTCTATTCTGGAAGGTCAGCCAGAAGGAGATCCGCCATGGGAAGGGTGCTTGCGGAAACTGTGTTGATGCATTTAAACTAAATTTTTGACACTTGCAAGAGGTTCTAAGTAAATTGCATTTAAATCACAAGATGGAGATGATGGCAACATTTCATTTTAATGTAAATATTTTTCTTTATGAGAAAAAAAAATACATAGTTATGGTTATAAAGGATAACTTTCATCAAATAAGTCGCCATGCCTGGCAGCCAATAAGGGACAATGGGCAAAATTTGTAAAGCAACACTTTGGACCTTTTCAACTCAACAAAACTTTGCTTAATGTATGTGTCAAGTCCTACAGCTTATTGACGAATTGTGTGATTTCACATTAATTTTCCAAAAGGTCTAAAATTTTACTTTGAAATTAATGGGACACAGAGGCTAAACCTTCAACAGATTTAAAAAGAATGGGTTCCCTTTGAAACTAGAGACGCCATTTAAACTATATCTCAAGAAATTGCATCGATTGCAATGATATAACTTTTAGAACATTATAATGTTATGCTGAAACAGAGGCCGGTTGAAGCATTTTCACTAATCTTGAATAAAATAAGGGAATAGAATAGATTTTATATCAGAAAAGAATGGCTTTTAAATAATAAAAAAAAGTACCACATAAGTTCTGACAAACCTCAAATCACGCCACAAAAATCTCACACTTTTCTCTCCAGGAAAGAGACTAAAGTATTGAAGTAATATTCCTCGTTTGTAAAAGGTGCGCCCTTAAAAATGTTCCCGCTTTGAAAAAACAAATACAAATCGTTTTCTTTTACCTCATAAGTGAACTTTTTGCGATAAAACAGCATCCCTCTTAAAAATAAAAGCCTCTGACCTCAGCAGGTTCTCCAGGGATACAGATGATTTAATCAAAATCCAGCTGTAAACAATCCTAACAGTAAGGGTGCCTGGCTTTCTTACCCTAACAAAGAAGGGTAGGACCTGGGAGGTGGTGTCTCTGAGGTGCTGCACTGTGCTTTGTGCTCCTGGATAGGTGCAACAACCGAGTTCTGCCGCAGTAATAAGCACCATCATTCTACCGCATTGTTGCACACATTCACAATCTCTCCTTCTTAATTTGCTCCCAGAGGAGCAGTGAATGATTTCGTCTGTTCTATCCTTTATATTAAACATTTCACCCTATTAGCTCTCAATAATCATTTTCTGCTGCCACAGACAAGGTGATTTCCCCAGGCGCATAAAAACGCAATAACATCAGCCCGGTTGCCGGGCTAATATTGCCATCATTCGTTTTTATGTGTCTCCAGCAGCCTGGGGAAAACACCTCCTCAGAATTCCTTCTCTCCTTCTGTGTGGCCTTATGAGGCAGACCAAGAGCATGTAGCTTTTGTACAAGCAGTAAATCAAAAGTTGCAGCAAATCCAATCTGCAGTGAAAGCAAAAAGTTGCCAATTGTGGTGGTGGCGGAGTGGATACCGGTGACAAATAGTGACCTTTCCTTCAAGTCCGACATCATACAATTCATAATCACACATAACCGTAACAGTAACCCCCAAACAAACATACCTAAAGCTTATTTTGAGATGCATCCTAAATATTAATATTGTAAACTTGATAATCACTTACAGGCAAAGTTTATGTTAACAAACCTCAGATTCTCTCCCACTAGCAGTTTATAAAAAAAAAAACACACACACACACTTGTTTTAAAAAAAATCCAAAAATATATTTAAATAAATAAATTAAAATAATAAAAGAAAAGAAAGTAAAGTAAAAAAACACGAACTTTGCAGAAATGCTCAGGAAACTTGGCGATTGCGATTGAGGGCAGAGAAATTGTGATGTTTTCTTGTGTCCGCTTGCTGGCTGTTGGAAAACTGTTGTAAACTGTAACCTACTGCTAAGCAAGCGCACATACTGTTGTCACAAAATTTTCATGGCAGCAAATTATTCATATTTATTCAGTGACATTATATAATATTACCTTTGTCAGTAAAACCAAGCCACATGTCTTTATCACTTACCAAAATATGGTTGCTATGGTAAACAGTTTGGTTGCTAGGGAGCTGTTGGTGAAGTTCTGAAAAATGTTTTCGGATCTCTATCCATTCCCGGACAGCTTGCCCGCTAATTATGCTGTTGAGGGATATGGGGAAATGGGCAATGAGATTTTTTTTCTTGTGAAAACATGAAAAGTTGCTATTTTTGGTTGAGTATCCGCTCTGTTGTGCATGAGTCCAACAAGTTCATCACAAGTTGAATGTGACAACTAAATATCATTTATATTAAATAAAGCAAAATCTTGCAATTTGAGCTATGTCTGTTTCCAGGGCTTTTTTTTAGGTTCTCTTCAAATAATGAGTGTTTCAAGGCCCAAATAAAAATCTCCTGTCGAGGATAGTAACTCTGCAATACTAAACATGGCATATACAGCATGACTGCATTGGCTTGTAAATGCATGCTGTTTCTGGAGCTACAGCAAGTGTAAGCATGTGGAAAAAAAACGTGTAAATTGACTCCAGGGATTGGGAATCTTTCATTAGACGCAGGTCCAGAATGATCACTCACTATCTGACTCAGTGGCTTCTCTCGGTTTCTGTTGATTGCGGGCAAAGCAATCAAAAGCTTCCTCCCTCTTGCTCTTGTATAGCTGATTATATTTTGTGTTTGTCAAGATTAGTGGCATCCGTCTTGTTCTTTATTCATGTGCTCTCATTAGCAGTGTGTGCTGAGAAGTGCTTATGAACAAGATGACGCCACTCTTTTCTGATAATTGTAGAGAGGAAGGGATTTAAAGCTAAGATGGAGCTTGCTGTGAAATCTCTTAATTCTTAGCCTCCTCTCTGGAAACCTCCATCTTAATTGGAGCCAGGCTTCAGGTGCAAACTCAGCAGCGTGAGGCAAAGATGAAATCAAATTACATGTCGTGGTCTGGACAAAGTGGGAGCTGATTGAGGATTGCACGGAGGCTAATCTCCTCTGCTGTTTTTGGAGGACGCCGGGCAGGGTTACCCAGAGCTTCAGAGCTAAAGATTAGAGACGAGCGGTGTGAGAGATAACTGGAGCAGTATGTGGTTTTGGGATTTTATCATGGAATAGCATCCAAAGACAAATATTACCATGAATGCTAAAGTTTGATTGTCATTTGTAAAAGTGACATTTAAAAGTATTCTCTTACCAAAATGGAATGGTTGCCAAGGTAGGATTTTTGATTGTTATGGAGGAGTCAATGATGTCATACAAAGTTCCCCATGCCAATATGAGTAATATAAACCAACCCTCTATGATTTTCCAAAATGGTTGTATGTGTTTGTTGGGGGGCCGGGTGTAGGTATTGGGTCAGTGATATATAATATTACCTTTGTCAGTATAAGTTATACAAACCCAACCCCATGTCTTTATCATTTACCAAAATATGGTTGCTATGGTAAACAGTTTGGTTGCTAGGGAGCTGTTTGTGAAGTTTTGAAAAAAATTGGGGGGGCTTTAGATTTTTTTTTTGTAAGATCAAATGAAACTGCGGCCAACCTTAACACCAAAACATTATATATATTTAAGTATATCCATAGCACAATTCTGTAAAACCTAGTGCATTGCACATTTTGGCAACATAGGCAGACCCTAAATGATCTCACATGAAACATTATCTTATTAAGTTTGTTACATAACGGATGTGATTTGCAAGAGTACGAGGAAAACAACACTCAGGCAAATGAAGTAAATTTGAAAAAAAAAATGGCACAATAGATCCGTTAAATCTCTGCACAGTAGAATTAATGTTGCTGATTACCTGCAAGCTCGATAGGAAAGACTGAAGCCGAGTGCTATCTATCAGATCCCAAACACAGCGCTTGAATTAGACGCGGAAACATTGTTAATTAGAAACTTTGGTTTCAACTTTGCAAATGGGTGCCGTATTTAAAAAAAAACTGAGAAACAGTCTCCGAAGGAACACCACTAATTACCAAAGACTACAATTATTACAACAGACATTATCTGCTTCTAATTAGAGGAGTCTCTCAGATTATGAAACATCCCTAATATGAGAAATCTTTTACTTCTGAAGCTATGGCAACTGCTGTGGAGAGAATTCATATCCGCTTGTTAACTCGTCTTTTTTTCATTATGAGAGCAGGAAAACAGCTCGCTGCCATTTGCCTGTCATTCGGAAAAGTTCGATGCATTCAGACAGTATTTACATAAACATTGTTAGTCACAGCTCATTTGCTCAACTGATGCTCAGACAGAAGTGCCAGCTAGAGAGCACATTATGGTCTAAGAACAGGTTTGGCTAGTAATATATTTTATTATCGTGCAGTAGAGCTTACAATCAACTAAGAAGGAGATGGTGACAATTTCTGTGTAAAATGGAAGACCAAAATGAGAAGAGTCATCCACATTCTTTAACCAATCAGTCCAGTTTAGGGTCACAGGGTTCTGCTGATGCATGTGCATAGACATAGATGGACTTGTTAGTAAACTGTGTTTACTCTTTCTAAAATATTTATGACAAAGGAAACGTTCCAACATGAAATTAAAATGCCTTGTATATGCTCTCAGTTTTGACACATCACCAGAAACCTTGTGTCTCAATGTACTAGATTAGAACCTCACATAGAACTGCACATGTAACCTATATGTAGTCCATATTTTGGTTTCTTTTGTGAACAAAATGTGGTACTTGATAAGATTCTTATTGAACTCCTGATGACACATGTTGAAGATGTTTGTGATGCTCTACTGGAGCTTGACCATCACCAGTCTTTGCTGTCTTTTGAGGCCTATAAAAATACTTTAAAAATATATAGTTTTGTGTTTATTTGGTTCTGTTCAGCATTTCTGTTCTGCTATTATTATTATTATTATTATTATTATTATTATTATTATTGTTATTATTATTATTATTATTATTATTATTATTATTATTATTATTATTGTTATTATTATTATTATTATTATTATTATTATTATTATTATTATTATTATTATTATTAAGTCATTCTTTATTGGCTGTTAAGTTCCTGCAGGAGCCTTTTCTACACTTTGTTTATTTAGTCTCCATTTATTAAAATTGAGAAATAATATTTTGCTGTTGAAAGGAAAAAAAAATTGTCTCAGGGTGAAGAATTTGCTAAAAAAATCAAATTAATGTTGTAATGTTGTAAAATAAATATTTTTTTATTGTAGTATAAACTTTTCTGTATAGATACTTTTAAGTTTTACTTTATAAATAAATAAAATACTTCTCATGCTAAATGACAAGAATGACAAGGTTATTTAGTACTTTTGCTCGAGTAAAACATTAAAATGCTTTATACAACATTGATTTAATATTCCCGAAAACAAATAAGATGTCGCATTTACCTGAACAACAGAAAAAAAATCTACCATTCTTTCAAATGTTCTTCCAGTGCCTCCAGCTTTCATTCTTAAATTCAGAGTCGCAAAAGCAGCTTTTGAATGAAACCAACAGATGGTGCTACTGACCCTCACTGACTGAGCTGCATGCTCCAGATCCTGCTCTCAAAAAATCAATCAAATAATCCAAATAACTAACAACAATCAATATGACAAAAATCCTCCTTTGTTACAAAAAGCTATACAAAAACACACACAAAAAAACACATCTTTGAGTTTTGTTTTCTCTCTAGAAACAACGGAGAGAGTGTCAGGACTGGGTTAGATAAAACTTAATAGCTGTTTTATTCAAACTATGCCTCATTAGGGAAGGAAAGAGCTTTCACACCGATGCCACAGCAGAGAAAGACTGAACCCTGAACTTTCATTAGAGCTGCAGGCTGTGAACAAAGCTGGGGACGGATCGAGTGTTGTTCTACACTCCAGACTGGTGACATAACAGGCTGAACCACGGCCCAGAGACAATGCAGCCGCGTCTCAAATGCCACCTCCACGATGCACTGAATGACTGCAGCTGCTCAGAATAGATATGAAGCCGCATCAGTCTCTGGTGCAACAGCGCAAGTCTGACGTCTGCTGAAAGTTTGGAAAGAAATGAAAATATTCCATTTATCCCAACTTTTTTGATGCATTTCATCGCTTACACAGAGTATACTGAATAAATGCTTACAGACACAAGGACTAACATAAAAATGAAAGTTAAACTTCAACCCAAAGAATGTAGAAGATGATCTTGAGCCTCTGTAACAATGATACTGTTCCAGACATCTTAGAGAAATAGGGACAGATGTTCTGTGGATGTAGCTTTCTCGCATCCATCTAATCCCAGACTCACTCGATGATGTTAAGATCACGGCTCTGTGGAGCAGGTGGCACCACTTCCAGTCCCTTATGACTTTGGTTGTATGTTTGGGGTCATTGTCCTGCTTCAGAATACATTTACGAGTGCTCTTATGTCCCTTATTGTAATTCAAACTTGAGGAATTCTCAGACTCCATTTGCAGAAATGCAGCCCCATATGTTCAAAGAACCTCCACCATGCTTAAATGTCGCCTGCAGAAGCTCTATTTGGAGCATTCCAGTCCAGATCCCCTTCTATTGTTTACATGAGTCACATTGGCTGATCACTGCTTCTATGATCTACGTACTTGTTGTACTCCAGTGTGCTGTGAGACCTTTATTTGGGAGAGACCTTGTTGATGCCATACCTACCTTGCTGATCCCCATCTTGCAATGACAAGAAACTTTTTCAACTTGATCTTAAGTGCAGAGTTTGGCTGTTCCTCATCAAGTTTCAAAGCTTACACAATTAACAGAGCAACACCTTGAAAAAAAGAAGGTCTTCTGCACATGTTTGAAAGCTTAAAAGCAATTTACAACTGAAATGTGTCTTGTTTTAAAAGTTTGAGGTGCGCTATTTCCTAGCTTTTTGATTATGAAATGTGTTAACTGTCAAAGCACCTCATTACTGGTTTTCTGGAGCTTGTTCTTCCTACGCAGACTGTCGACCCTTTCTCAAATGACTTGTTTCTAACATTTCTATACATTTGAACAGCGTAACTTTTTAGTCCGACCAATCATATCCTGACATGTTATTAATTCATCACACCTTTTTAAGTTGCTCAGTTGAGGACGAAAGTCTCTTCCGGCAAGAGAGACATTTAAACATTTTTTTACTCATTGTTTTTAGCATAAACCACAAAAGATCTTTCAAATGTAATGGTTTAACAAATGCCATTTTCACTTGAAAAAGTTCTACAACAAATTAATCCTTGACTGACTGAATGAAAAATCAATATTATATTTACTAGGTATAAACAGTGACTCGTTTCAGTGACATAAACAAGCAAAGATATGAACATTACTGTTAAATATACAGGTATGGCTAAAAATGTGAACTCAAAGCTTACATATTTGATATTTTCACTATTATAGCATAGGGGTAATGAACAAATTGTAGTTAAAACATCAAATAAAGATTGTTGTTATGTGTTAGTGCTCCCCGTTTGTCACAAATTAGCTCTGCTGTTGTTAGCAGGATTGTTAACTCTTCTGAAACTAAAATAACTTTGTGAAACCCACTCTTAGCAGAGGCGCGGTTCAGTCAGACATGGGAAATCGGACGTGTTTCTCGCAGGTTGGATTCCACAAAAAAAGGACAAGTCTCATCCTGCTTGCATTCCAGCGTTCTGTTCTGCAGCCTCGCGGAAAGTTCCACTGTGATGCAAGATATGAGCAAGAAATCCACTTTCTCATAGCATTTTTTTCTAAACCTTCCTACTTGCAATAATTATAACATTTACTTATTTGATATTTACTCAATTCTTCCTTTTTAGGGTTCTGCTGGTGTCGACCTCCAGTATTTTGTGGGGTAAAAGTGAGGGGAACACCCTGGACAGGTCCACTACAAGGTGTTATAAACTTAGCAAACTTATTTTATTGCAAGTTTTCACAAATACAACTCCAATATTTGTTTTGATTGACTCGTCTTTTATTTTTCTGGCACCATTTGGATGGCGTGACATCTCATCTTTCACTAAACTTTAAAAGAGAAACTTAGATGTTTAAAGGATATAGCATTTGTGACCCATTACTATTTTAATTGCTCGTACCCGGTCTCATACGTTACAGTATAAATAACTGCTTTCAAAGGTCCTTTAATTCCTCCCTTGACACCAGAATGTTCTGTGGATCCAGTGATGGGGGATTTGGAAATAATTTCCGATCTGCTTAAACGCTGTGATTTTGCATGTTCAATTTCAAAATTGTAATATTTGGTACAGAAGCCTTTATTAACAATTACAGAGGTCAAATGGTTCCAGTAGTTCTTCACCAGGTTTGTAAAAAAAATTCTATTGGATTTCATTCTGGAAACTGGCTAGTAACCTTGATACACTTCTTACAAAGCCACTCCTTGGTTTTCCTGGTTGTGTTTTGGTTTTCTAGCATTGTCATGCTGGACGACACAATCCACGACTCCTCTTTTGTGAAAGATTTCACTCAATATCTCACAGTGCAGTTCTGACCCCAGAACATGATGCTCCCACCTCCATTCTATTTCCACCAAAGCTAAGTTCTACTTTGTTCTCATCTGACCATAGATCTTTCCTCTGGATCATCCAAATATTCTCTGGCAAGCTTCAAACAGGCCTGGACATGGGACCTGGAACCTTCCCTGCGGTGAATGATTTTAAAACAAGACGTTTTAGAATATTACTGATAGTAGCCTTGGAAAAGGTGGTTCCAGTTCTCTTCACTGCCTTCACCAGCTCCTCCTGTGTAGTTCTGGGCTGCTTCTTCCACATTTTTAGCATCAGTGATTCTCCACGAGAAGAGATCTGCCATGGAGCCCGAGTATGAGGGATCATCCTTAGCTTTGTCCGTTTTCTGGTAGATGTTCCAACAGTTGCTTTTTTTTCACCAAGCTTCTTAGCAACTGCCCCAAAGTCCAGCTTTGTGAAGGTCTACAATTTTGTCTCTCGTGTCTTTTGACAGCTTTTTGGTTTTATTAATGTTTCTATTCAGACTTTTGACTGCTTTTGACTGCTCATGTGTCTTTAGGACAGCTATTGATCTCAGAAAGGTGTATCTGGACTATTTAAGAGCAATCTAACATGTCTTTGAGGGTTAGAAATCTGGGTAAATTGCAATAAAATGCCTAAAAATGCCAAGTTTCTTTTTTCGTATTTGTCTCTCACCACGGAAGGGCACCCATGCTGAAAGTTCTAGACCCCTCCAAGATTTCTAAGCAGGAGAACTTGCAAAATCATCCATCAAAGTTATTTACCTAGCAAATATTTATTTCCTGCTAAAAGCCTCCTTATTGTGTCAATTATCACACTGCAAACAAATTTGTGAGTAGTGCAGTTCGGAAAGCTTATGTCAGCGTACTCATCCGTCACTCATCACATGACTCCCTGCCTCGCCAAATGGTGTCTGCTTGCTCTGGCTCACAAGCTTTTGTCACATCCCAGCCGTTTCTGTCATAGATGCGTCTGAACTGTCTGAGGACAAGCGTTTATTTTTGAGTTATATTGCATTAGTCACTTAAATCATCAACAGCAATGAGCCTGTCACTGTCTAGCTCCCGGAGAACATCTCCACCCCTCAAAACTTATTTACCAGTTGATAGTGGCTTTTATGGCAAAGGTGGAATGATGTTCCTGTCAGTGCTGCCATTTCTGTTTCGGACCCAACGAAGACTATAATTTACAGGAGAAAACTCTACACATCATAATGGATGAGGAGAGAGGACCTGGATGTCTGTAACTCCTAAAGCATCACCGGAGAGTCACAGCTCTGAACGTTACGAGAGCAGATCATTTTAAAAAGGCACGGCTGTCAGCTTTCCATCACGTCAAACACAGGAAGCAGACACCTCTTATCAACTTCTGAAATGGAAAATATGCATCTCTTTCAATCTCTTTTCCACAGCGATAAATCTAGCAAGAATGTACGTCTGCTGGCTTTTATCCCTATCCTTCTCTGATAAGTGTTGCCACCAAAGAAAAGAGGGGAAAAAATCAGAGGTGGATTCATAATTTACTTTTCCTGCCAGCTTTAGTTAACCGTTGGCATGAAATAAATAAGTAAAGCTAAGAGACGGGGGGGGGGGGGGGTCATATTTTGTAGAGGCTGACACTGGAGCTAATGCTTCATGCAGATAAGGCACAGAGGGGAAAAGCAGACCAGAAAAGATTAAAACCATCAATTTATTTGGACTTTCCGAGTTTTATTCTCTATCGTACAATGCTAAATGATGTCGACTGTACGTTTATTGCAGGAAACAAAGAGCAATGCGCTATGGAGGAAGACACTTTAATTTTACATTTACAGTACTTCTTTGGGTTTGGGAGAAACCTTTATCTGAAGCCACCTACATTGCATTGGAGGCAGAAAATTAATCAACTTTCCCTGAGAATTAAATCCATGACTACAGCTGTAATATCGAGCTACAGGGAAGCTACATGGCTGTTATTAAAAATGCTGTACCTGGTTTTGTCAAATATTATCGCTCATTTAAAATTATAGCATTTAAACTATTTTAAAAAAAACTGATTTGCCAGTACACCTCATTAACTAAAATATGAGTGAAAGAGTATTTCATTAAATCTGAAACGGGTGAGTGTAAGTAGCTGGGGAAGCACACTGGCCACTTTATTAGGTACTTATCTTGCTAGTACCGGATGGGACCCTTTCAGAAGTGCCTTAATCCTACCTGACACAGAGTTTGGTCCAAATCGACATGAGAACATCACGCAACTGCTGCAGATTTGTCAGCTGCACATCCGAAACGCGAATCTCCCGTTCCACCACATCCCAAAGGTGCTCTACTGAGATTTGGTTACTGGAGACCCTTTGAGTGTTCAAGTAACCTCTCTGAGAGGATTCACGCTTTATGACATTTAATCCTGCAAGAAGTAGCCATCAGAAGATGTGTACATGGGATGGACATGCTCAATTGGCCCAAAGTCTGCAAAGAAAACATCCTCCAAACCATTACACCACCACCAGCAGCCTGAACCATTGATGCATGGCAGGATGGATCCGTGCTTTCAAGCCGTTCTGTTGATGCCAAATTCTGACCCTACCATCTGAATGCTGCAGCAGAAATGGAGACCCATCAGAGGAGGCAATGTTTTTTTATCTTCTGTCCAATTTTGAGAATTGTGAATTAGTTCCAAGTTGTTCGCTGAAAGGAGTTACGCCTGGTGTGGTCTTCTGTTTGATGTGTTGTGTGCTCTCTTCTGCAGTTACTGCTGCCTTTCGCTCAGCTCGAACCAGTCTGGCCATTCTCCTCTGATCTCTGGCATCAACGAGGCATTTGTGCCCACAGAGCCGCCGCTCACTAAATATTTTGCCTTGCTTGAACCAATCTCTGCAAACCCTAAAAAACACTGACAGTCCTCACATCCTGTATGCATCCCTCTCAGCAGGTTAAGCTTCTAATGAACATCTCAAGTGTTTATGTGAGACCCCTCTTGTTGTTGAGAGAAGGAAAAAAGTCACAAGATCTTTTAACATCAAGTGAACTTGTAAGGCAGTAATACGAGGGATATTAGTATTTGATGGAATCCTGAATGGTACTAAATAGTCTTTTGAGGCTGATCTGGGCTCATCTCTTCTTAAATTACTGTTAAAGTAAACTTGTTTGAAGCTGTGACAGGATTAGACTGATAATCCCATGACACAGATATTGCCAAAGTCTCTTCTTCGGTTCCTTTTAAACCACACATAATCCAGAGCCCATTCCAGCAGAAGACTGCAACACGTACAAAACCAACACAGCCATAGAAGAAGCGTATTTTATTTCCCACATCCTAAAAAACATTCTGAGGTTCTAATATCTGCAGCTGTTTTTAGCTGTCATTGCATTATTAACATTAGTCTGTAAACTTTCACATTTGACCTTTTTTTCCAGATCAGAGTCAGTTTGTTTCACAGTATTCGCTCTTTGTGGTAACAATGTGAGAGTAGCATTAATTATTACACTTCAGCCACTGTTTGATTGCCCCAATAAGAATGGCAAGTTTGAACTCGATCAGACATTGCACGACTGATTTATTAACATCCCATATGCCTTAAGATGAATTTGGAGATGAACAGTTAAATTTGTCATGACACGAGCTAAAGCGACAAAGGTTTTTGCAAAATAACTGACTTCCCATCATTTATCGGTTTTTAAGGCAATTTATATTACTCTTTTATGAATCTTTGGTACAATACACGTGTGTCGCATTTTATTCGTAAATGACAAAATGTCATCGCACCACCAGCTGAAATGCATTAGGTGGCTCTAAAGAGCTGATTTTTAAAATCCCAATCAGATGTAAATTGGTGACTTTTGATAACGTTAGGGTCCCCAAAAATGCTCCAAAACCTGCAAAACATGCACCTTCAGTGCTCGAGCCCCAATAATCAAAACAATTTCAACACATATTAAAATATCCCAACTCTATTATAATTAAACCTCTAATTTATTCAGATTATGAATTCTCATCTATGCTGAAACAAAGCATTGTGCGTGACGATAAGGAGTACATGTGAGCATTCGCTTTTAAGAGATAAACCAGAGGCGGATTTCAGTACAACGTTAAGTCTCTGGCAGACCTAATATAACCAGACACCCCAATTATTCCCCTCAACTCTCCCAGACATGTTTTGTCTCGCATTATAATCTGCCAATCCAAATTACTTTCCATTGACCCTTTTTTGTGCAAGACTCACAAGGTCTTGTTTAATCTAGACACGCTCGACACCCTAATCACAATCCTATTAATTCTGCAGGTAGCAGGGAAGTAAACGACCTGAGCGAGTGTTTTTAGCCACTGACAGATGTTGAGCATGGAAAATAAAGCGATTCCATTTACAAATGCATCTAAATAACGAAGAACTGGCAGCTTTTGCATTGCATTGCATTTGCTTTTGTTCTTTTTTAATTTCAAGGCAAATAAAGACATTTTTCACACTGACTGTTGCATTAAGATAATGAATAGTAACCATGTTGTTCAAGAACAGAAGACAAAATGTACGTAATCACATCACAAATCACGTCTTCAACAGGAAAGTAGCATAATGCTAGCTAGCATTTGTTAATCTAAAACTAAAATCATCTGATTAGTTTATGTAGTGAATGAAAACTACCATTGAATATTAGCGCAGGAGAAAACTGGACTTTGGAGAAAGAAACACCAAATAAATTCTGTTAAATCACTTTAATTAGCACCATTTAAGAGGACGACAGATTAGAAGAAAACTTGATTTAAAGGAGCTTGGACAGGATCATCTACAGAAGAAGACAAAAGAAGAAACCATGGATGGAGATTTTCCAGCTCTTGGAAGCAGAATAAATGACTTTGAGAACTAATTGTGAGGAAGCCTATGCTTTAATCTGTTTTTCTCGGACTCAGACCTGACTAGTAGCCCTCCTGTGCGAATGTGTTCAGGCTCCAATTTTTTTTCCCTTGAATTTTTCAGGATGTACAAACAGCAAACTTTTACGTAAAGTATCTATATAAAAATCATACAATCACCCGATTGGTTGATCACAAATCTGCCAAAATTCCTTTCATTCATTCATTAATTTTCCTGCCCGCTTATTCCCTTTCGGGGTCACGGGGGTCTGCTGGAATGAAAATCTTTCCCTTTCTCTTTAAACCTGTAATTTTTTAAGATCTAAATATTGATCTCTTGATGTTCATTTCAAATTCTTTACTATTCATCATTTGAAAAATGACTTCCCATTAATCTCAGAAGTCACCAGGATTTATGACTAATAACTCTCCCACAGCTGCCGTCTCTTCTTACTTGCATTCTTCAGCTCTTGGCACCATTAAAATACATAAAATGTGAATTTAATTGTGGCACACACTCGTGAAGATGTGTTTAAAATCTTCTCTATTCTTGACTCGAACAAGCCTTTTGCCTTTGAGCAGAGCAGCATTTCTGAGGGCGTAGCTTCGACCTGTAACCTGTGTGAAGCGTGCAGCGTCTCGTCTACAGAGGCCTGCACTCTGTTCTAATCAGGCCCTCCAGCTGTTCTGTCCTTGGCAAAGGGTTCAAGTTACCATGGTGACGGTGACATGAGGTTTAAGGAACACCGGGAATTTTGCTCAGTGAACAGGCATGCACAAGTTCAAGGGAGGCAAATTCTGAAAGCGGGTGGAGTGGTTTTTGCGAGTCATTCTGCCTGGTTCAAGCCTTAAAAGGAAAGCTCATCGCTTTTATTAGCTTTCAGGTGATTAAAAACCTTCTTTCTTTGGAAACCAAAGGAGAAGGTTACACACAGACAATGATATCCAATGACATGACGCATGGCGCAAAACAGTCATTGCTCATTGTCTACTAACTACCCGGCAGATGCAACAAATTCCAATTTAATATAAGTCTGTACACGAGATTAGATTTCTTGCAATTTCTAGTGACTGACACGTTTACATGCAAAATATTCAACACAATGGCATCAAACTCAGTTCCTGGTGGTCTGGAGACTAGTTCCAACTCTTGAGTATTTCACACGCTAATCAGATAGGAACTATTTAAATGTTTCAGTTGGGGCTGAACAAATCAAAGCTTTAAAGCCAACTCAAGCACGGTTCGTTTTGTCAGCTTCTGACAATCCCTGGGTTTTAGAAGTTCGATGAAGCACCCGCAGTGAGTAGTGGAATCAATGAGTTGGTACTAATGTGTTGATTGGGCCAAAAGTGAGGCTGAGAGAAAAGAGCATTTTGATGATGCCCCGCCGGGATGCCAGCCCTCCACTATCATTACCCAGCTTTTAATTACAGCATGTCAAGAAGAGGGGTGGAAAAGCACTAGTTTCTCGTGTCTAATGAAGGGGACTGCGCTCATGAGATGCTCAGAGCATTCTCGCAAAACGCAAGCGGCAGGATGGAAAATAAAACATGGGTTCAGTGGAGTTTTCTGCAAAAGAAACTGAGAAAGTTTGAAAGTGCATCCATGTCATGTTGAACTAAGGAAGTTACTTGAGTTTATGGGTGTGAAAACAGAAAAAAACTATTAATATTGTCAGCAAATGTGTTCAATACTCTGGGAACACAACCTACATTATCATACTTCAGACTGGAATCAAAAGTTTCTCTCCCTTCCCAATCCTCCCTGTCAGTGGTGGGTAATGCTTTTGCTGCTTGGGTCTGACGCGACATATCTGAGTCAGTCCAACTTCCAACTTTTAGTAGCACTACGAACTACACAATACAACACAATATATAAGACATGAATCTACAGAGTAAGAGGCATTTCATGCTTTAATCTTTTACCAAATGCATTGTGAGCAAAAAAAAAAACCTGTGCACTTAACTCTATCTGGAGACCTTTCAGTTTTGGTAAGGTGGGTGATTCTTCTGCTCCATATTGGTTTCAGTTGTAGCTTTCCGGCCACACTTTCGCTGTTTGTATGGAAACCAGTGAGTAATTTCAGTGAGTCCCACAGGGTTCTATGTTAGAACCTGTACTTTTTGCGTTTTACTTGCTTTTTGCCTGAATGAGTTGCTTTACCAACAGAAAAGATTAAGAGCCTCATCAGCAACTACCTCAAGAGGCTTCAGACTGTCATTGATGCTAGAGGGGGGAATAGAAAATATTAAGAGCTTTTGATCAGGATCATTTGAATCATTTTAGTTGTCATTTTGGTTTATAAAGAGTAACCCAACCACTAGCTATGAGTGGAAAAATGCTTTAGTGTTATCTTAAAAAAAGTCAAAGAAATAAAGTTCATCAGTCACTTCAGAAGGGAACGATTGCTTTCACACATACACGAATAAATCGTTCCTGATGACAAGATGACTTGGAAACGGAACACGGATCACAGTGTAAAACATCCCTAGCAGTCTTCCTGGAACAAGATTGAGTGATCAAGCATACCATACCAGACCGAGCAACCCCGAATCCATCTCTACACACAACACACACTCCTCCTGGATGAATCACAGTGAATAATCCAGCCTATTCATAATCTAGTGGTGGGACCTTGAATTTGCATCCAAAACGGGAATGCAACATTCGTGCTGTAAAGCAATGGAACTCTTCAGTGTCAGTTTGCAAAAAGAAAAAAAAGTACATGGCTGCCACATTCCAGCCCAGGCAAGTCAGAACAGACTCCGGCAATGAGGAGCCGCATTCCCAACAGCTGCAGAGAGATGAACTGAATAGAAAAACTTCCAATTAAAGCCCCAGTCTTTTGATTTTGTGTTAGATAAGTTACTATATTCAATACAAAACACTGATTCACAGTCGAAAATATCCCTCAGCAACACAAAGATATAGTGTACAGACTTGTTTTGATCATGGACAAAACAGAGAAACACAGAAATCAGTGAAATGAAGGAAAAAGATGGACTTGACTCTTTAAACTGATCGGCGTTCATGCATGCAGAAGGTAAACGCTCTCTAGAATTCTCATATGCACACATCGAGGTCCTGAAAGAAGAGAGAGAACATTCCTGGGCACGTCGAGACAGATTTAATGCCTGCAGGGAAGAGGCTACAGTAACCCAGCACCATTGTGTGTGTGAATGTGTTTGATGGGGGCCAAAGAAGCGCAGATCTGCCCTGACCTCAGGTTGTAAAGTAATCGAGTCAAGATTTTTACAAATGCAAGTTTGGTTGACCAGTTTCAATGCTTCGTCCAGTCTCTTGGTTTGTAAATGTTATCCGGTTTTAAAACATGAGTGTGTTACTCCTGTATACGATTCAGTGTTTCAGCTGAGTCCAAGATAAAGAATGGACTGTGATTGTTTGGACAAAGCCTTCACCCAAACACAGAAAGGAGGATGTTTGCGTTCAACCTCCACTGAAGCAGCTTTGTCTCTCGCTAAGGTTTGACATGGGTCAGATGAAGCACTGTTTTTTTCGAGAAGCCTGATTCTTTGTTTATTTGCAAAGGTTCTGACCAGGTGCTTGCATTGTGTCGCAAAGAATGTTGCAGTGGCCCTTAGAGCAAATACAAGGTAACAAAAGTCTAAGACAAGTCAAACCACTGAGACCTTTTTCCTGGAATTTGACGTTAGTTTTCCTTGCATTGCACCCCAGTTTGGGGTTATATTCTTTATGTTTTAAACTTTTAAAGGTCTGCTATCCCAAAAAAATGTTTTTCTTCATTATATGTCACTTTAAATGTCTGTTATACGCTCACCAGCTACAAACTCTCGTTTTCCATCACATCTCAAAGGTGCTCTAAATGTCAGCTGTGCACAACATTCATCGTCATGTTCAATCTGAAATGATTCACGCTTTATGAAATGGAGCGTTATCCTGCTGGAAGTAACCATCAGAGGATGGGGACACTGCGGTTATGAAGGGAGAGACTTTATCAATGTTTTAAACTTTAAACATTATTTTACGTGATGATATAGGGTAAAAATTAAAACATTTGATGCATCGTCACTGGATTTTAGTTACAAAATGATGAATAATTTTAATGATGAGTACCAAGAGATTTTGTGGAGGGTGAATTTCTCGAGTTAGGAAAAGTCAGATACAGAGAAAACATAGAGATAAAGCAACTCTGCAGCTTAAAGTAAAATTTTGATTATTAAATTATTAAATTATTATGTTTTATTAAAAAAAGTTGTTGAAACCCTCGTGGATCTTCTATATGTCATCAAATATGTAAAGAATTCAAACCATTGAGGCTCTCAATAATAGCAAACAAATCTAAGCAATGGTATAAACGCTTGAATTCAGATTACAAATCTTGATTATCTTAGTTCTACAAGAATCATCGAGCTTAGACTTTACGGTATAGATTATTTAGCTTAATTTGAAATTAAGAAATTTCACATACTTGTATAAAACGTAGACAAAAAAACTTTGTAAAACAAGCTTTGATATTTGAAATTAACACACTTTTTGTTTGTTTGTTTTAAGAAAATAGCACTTGGAGCATGAGAAAAAATTTAATTTATTAAACAAACGTTTCAAAGCAGATGTTTATGAAATTTGTTTATTCACTGAAAAGAGAAATCTGCCAAATTGTAAGCTATTTTTCCTAGTTTTATGAACAAGCATTATGGTCCTTATTTAGTGCTTACAAAAAAAAAAAAACACAAGCTGTTTAATTTAAAGCAATAATGTTTAGTCTTAAGACTATGTATAAAATCTTTAAATATTATTCTCATGGTAAGAAACTCGAAATGTTTAAGACCACATTCTCTTTTTAGAAACAAAAATGAAGCATAAACATTCTTGATTAATGCAATTTTCCCTTTTAGCACATATTTCTAAATTTATGACCAATTGTTTTATTAAATGAAAACCTTAATGTTCGAAACATTGAGACAATTTGGATCATTCGAAGAGCATGTTTGAATAGATACAAGTTCAAATATTCAAATATTTCAATGAAGTTTACTTTCTAAATAGCATGAAAACACGTTTTGACAGTTGTTCTCTCAAAATTCATTAGTACTTATTTTCTGCCAGACATTTTTTTCAATATGGTGTTTTTTGCAGTTTATGCAACATTTTTAAAAAGTTGTTGGAATGAAATTCAAATTTAGCAAACCACACAAGACTCTTGAGAAAAAAAGTGTTCCCAGGAATTGTGAGAATTTTAAGGAATTCCATCAGGTCTGTGATCAGTCAAACCCCTGCTGCTTCTAGCCACATTCCCATTGTCTTCCTTCCAATGACTATAGAAATCAAGATGAGAGGTGGGGCATTCCTGCTCCTGTTCAGACTTGAGCTCGTGGCTCATTGTAAAACAGCCATTTTGAACACGATTTAGAGATACAATGTGCAAGGAAGATACAGCGGTAAAGACTGGAGGCATTCATGTCAGCACAGGTAGTGGTTCTGCTAAAAACTTGCGAAAGATCTTGATGAAGGCGAGGTAGCTGAATATACAGATTCAAACTATATTTATACACAAAATTATTCTCACTTTTCTAACAAGTGACACATTGATTTCGCACCAATTAAAAAAGACATATTTAAGGCCATGAATAAAATGCTGCACTTTTGTGTTCAAATATTTACCGTACGCCAAAACTGAACCCACAGTTTAAAAAGAAATTCCATTCTCCTAAAGACTTGAAAGTGTAAACTCAGTGTTTTAAATATGTTTGAATGATCACAGTTCAATTAAATTAAAAAAATCCCGCATTGCTCACTGAGCTGGTGCCACTAGGTGTGGCTCAGATTTATGGTAAGAAGGGGTGTGTTTTCCAGAAGAAACCCTGTTCCTATTGGTCGTTGGACGTCGGTGTATCAGCACTACCTAAAGCAGGTAGGCAAATAAAGACAGAGCTGAGAAAGAAGAGCACACTGCAGCTCATCCCCGCAGGACTCAACAACACACACTTCAGATTCAAGGCTTTTCTGACTTCGAAATAATGTTTTGTTTGTTTAGGCCCAAGTTGGATCTAACTGACTGTGAAGGTGAGTTATGCAAATTGAGGTGGGTAACCATTTTCATTGCATTTGTCTACAAAATGTCAATTTTATAGAATTGATTCAAGAATTGTTTAAGTGCAAAATTGAGATCAACTTAAATGGGAACGCAGAAGGATTTGAGAGTACACCCAACGCAAGGGTGGCCTAGGGATTCAGGCTTGAGCTCACTTGTGCTAGGGTGTAGGATAACCTTTTTTTGTTGTGCTGTTATTTAAACAAACAGGCATCTTACCAGCATAGCCTAAAGGCACAGAGGGAGAGACAGGTTTGGACTCGCTTAAGGGAGAGGCCAAGTCATAGAGTACTTTCCTTTACGCTCAGAATAGCAATTAAACCTTTTTTTTCTTTCAAATTGATGCTTTGGTTCTTCAAAGAAGCACAGGTTCACTTCTTAACGATGTGCTATTTTTGCAGATTGCTGAACCAGCCGATGCAAAACTAGAGGGAAAGCACTTGGGAAATATTTGAAAAAAAATATGGAATGTTACAGGAGGCGCTAATAGTTTTCAAATATATGTCTAGCTGTGAACCATCAGGATCTTCTGCATTTTATTAAAAATACCCAGCACATTAAATCGTAAGAATTTAATCAAACTCGGTGCTTCGAATATAGCTAAATAGCATTTTAAAAACTGAAATTAAACGCTCCACAAAAAGAGTTTCCCAGAAGTGTGAGAATCCTGAGAAATTCCACTTAATTCATTATTAACGGTGTGCTATTTTGCAGATTGCTGACATGGACGATGCAAAACCTCAGCTCTTATGTGCTCTATGAGTTCTATCCTTCATTCCACCGGAGTCTGTGTAGTGTTTCAATCAGATTTCAGTGGCGTGAAGTGTAGGAGACATGGAAACCACTTCCAGCAAGCAGCAAAAATATCAAGCGATTGCAAGGGTTGAGCTAAAAAGCAAGTTGGAAAGGGAATTTCGATGCACGGATCAACACGAGTGGCTCATCTCCTCTGCAGCATGCTCTTTTAAGTTCAGCACGGCTAACTTCCTTGCTTCATGTAGCCCTTTACCTTGTTGCTTAAGCTCCACACTTTATTCACTTCTTGTTGCAAAGAAAGGTGTGCAGAGTCCACACAGAAACAAAAAAGAGTGACAAATCCTGCCAAGATGTGTTTGTGCCTTTCAACCCACACTAATAAAGTCATTTCCAACATGTCTTCGTGTGAATTGCTTTCTCCCGAAGATGAACTCCTCTAATAAAACTCCTTCTTGCTCCCTTGGCATTTGTAGCATGACTGCAGCACTTTATGAATTTCAATTAGTCCACAAATGCGTGACCCGCTCTTTGCTTTCCTGCAGTGACGTTGAGCTGATGTTAATCTTGGAAATGATTTCACACAAAGAAATGAGGTGAAAGAGGGAACTTCCACATCTACAGCTCGTCAAATTTTCACTGTTTACATGATTTCCTTTGCGCAAAGACATCAACGGTGCACTTCGAGAACTAAATGGTGGTTCAGCAGAGGTTTCACGCATAGAAAAACACTGTTTTATCGTGCAATCTTGTTTAGACATGATCAAACTGTTACATAAGGCCATCATTTATAGCCAAAGGAAGAACAATGAACTTGATATGAAAGAGTGGTACCCATGTCTCATACAGCTTATCATTTCAAACACATCACTTAACGCTTTGAAGAGATTATGTGAGCGATAATGTGCATTAAGCTAGTCATTATCACAAAATACAACCCTGCCAGAGAGCAAAGAGGTCTTATATCACAATGAAGGGGTACATTTCATCACAATGGTCCATGCTCACCGAGCAGCACATCTTATATAAGACCTGTCGTCAGTGTTAAAATGGTAGAAAGTGTAATGTAATTATGCTTTCAATGTTTGAAAGTACAGCGTAACGATTTATAGTTGGTTTGAAACTCATCTCAAACACAAAGCTAGAAGATAATGCAATGGTTGTTTACATGTTTTTTATTGATCTGCAGCAACTGCGTGATTTTATCATGTGAATAAGAACCCAACTCTCTGAGGAAAGTTTCCAGTTCCTTGTTCAATCTCTGCCATGGAGGATTAAGGCAGTTTTGAAGGCAAAAAGGGATTTTTAAACATGAATAGTCGTGAAAATGTGAATTGCACACTTGATCTGAATTACAACATTGTGTCATCTGCAACACAAATGCCTGATTACAATCATTCACCAGTGATCTATATTTATTTTTTATGTAAAATTTCAGTTCATCTTCAGTTTTTCATCCCTGCTAACTGCGTGGTGCAACAACACCCTTAGCACGGAAATATAGCAAGTGTAAGCAATTGATAAAAATGTGTGAACAGAAACAAATCAGTATTGTGCATCAAGACCTACCAGGCCCAATAATTTTAAAACGGGTGTCTATGGGAACTTCTAGGAGCAGGATCCAGTTTTTCTTACGTATTCACATGTAGCTGCTTGGTTCATCATAAGTATATTACAGTTCTACGGAGATGGCAGCCCTGAGCACTTACTGTTCCTTCTACGAGAACCAGCCAGACACAGCTATTATCCCAGGGAACAGAACAGACTGTTTACTTTCAAATTCCACACAGTGACGAGTCAGGATGATTCGAAAATAAAGATCAGCCCCAAGAAGTAACTGTCACCTCCAAGATGTCAGTTGCGATGGAAACATTGGTGTTCCTCTTCCTGCTCTCTTTCTCCGGTTTGTGTCTAAGTGATGATACAGGTGAGTGGAGATGCACAGTCTACATGGGGAACGCATGAGGGATCAACCTCGCGTGTGCTGCTGAATGATGTAGAAGTGGAAATGGCGCAAGGTTTACACTTCTGAAACCAAAATAAACCATTGCTAGGTGAAGAACAGAGCGGGGGGAAAGAACATGACTGTGAAAGTGTGAAGTTGTGTACAGTGGTTACCATCCCGAAAGAGTTGCCGGTGTTCCTGTAAGGGGTCGTCGGAGCTGATATGATTTGAGGTCAAACTTTTTAGAGAAGTGTCAACATTAATGGCCTTGACAACAAAAAAGTAACACAAGTTGTTGATTTATTCAAGGAGTTTTGATCAGCTTCTTGACAAATGTGCCTGCAAAAATAATTCCATCTATGATAAAGACGCCGGATTGTAATTTCCGCTTAAGCAGAGCAAAGATCAACCTGAAGACCTTTGAGGAAAATATTAAGGATAACAATTATACTTTCAGAGTAATAAATGTAATAAAAATGGATTCTGTCAGGTCATGTCAACGTAGGTTTCTGTTATCAGTTTACCAGATTGTTTTTTTTTTTTTTTTGCCTAATAACTTGATTTTTGGCTAATAGCCTGTAAATACAAATGTAATAGATTTGTTTGAACAATGTTCTGATTATTTCAAATTTTACACATTTATTTCTATGAATATTCTGCTAAATTTAGTCAAATTCAACATTTTTGACAATATTTCCATCAATATTTAGATTTTTTTTGTTAAATTTACACATTCATTTCTATCAATATTTGCGTTATTTTTGTCAAATTCAACATTTTTACTTCCATTTATATTGTGATTATTTTGTCAAATTTAAAAGATCTATTTCCATGAATATTCTGATGATTTCTGTCAAATTTACATATTTATTTACCGGTATATCAATATTTGCATTATTTTTGTCAAATTCAACATTTTTACTTCCATTTATGTTGTGATTATTTTGTCAAATTTAAAAGATTTATTTCCATGAATATTCTGATGATTTCTGTCAAATTTACATATTTATTTCTATCAATATTTGCATTATTTTTGTCAAATTCAACATTTTTACTTCCATTTATATTGTGATTATTTTTGTCAAATTTTAACGATTTATTTCCACCAATACTCTAATTAAAATAACATGCTCCGACAGCATTGTGTTATATTTGCATTTTGTATTTGATTGTTTTGGCATTGCTATATTTTAATACTTTGTTCAAAATGTTATATTTCCCTGTTGTATCTCAGTGGCGGAAGACATTAGCCCTCGGCAGCTGGAGCGACTGGTGCAGCTCCTGACGATTCGAGAGTGTGAGGAGTTCTTCTCGATCATTTCTCAACCTGAGGAGGATATCTTTGAACATTTGGAAGAGCTGTCTGAAGAAAGAAACCAGTTATTCCCATCAAGAAAGCGCAGAGATGCATGTAAATATGGTTTAAATCAGCTCTGATAAATGACAACTGATTTGTTTATGCAAATGAAATCCAGCAGTGAGATATGACGTGACTCATCCTGGAACAAATGAAGAGGTCATGAGCAGCCAAATGTATTTGTTTTTCCCCACTGCACACATCAGTGTGCCAATGAGGGGTCCACTCGAGAGACGTCTCAAGCACACAATTTGAAGATATAATCCCATTTCATCAGAAATGAAATCTATCCGGGCAGCGGGATATGATTGAATTGTTTAATTGCCGGAACAATTGAAGAGCGGTTGCTTCTATTGCTGGCTGCTTTCCCTTTTCCTGTCTGGAACACCGCTGATACTGTGTTTGTTTGTGGCTGTCAGATGAGAAGAACTCCTGTCGCTCAGAGTTAAAAGACTGGCTCCAGATTCATGGCGAGGAGATCTACTATGACAGACTCTCTCGGGCACTGCAAAAAATCGGCAGAACTGATATCGCCATAGGTTAGAACCAGCACCACACCACTTCAGTCAACACAAGTTCATTTTTGCAATATTGAGCAAACATATCAGTACCATATCAATTAGTCTGTGGTAGTCTGTATTAAAGAACTTAAGCTTTTGACATTAATGTGTTAACGGAACAAAAATCCTGAAACTTTTACAACCAAACAGAGCTTTAAAGGACTGTAATTCTTTGTAACAAGACAAAGGAAGCTATAAGCTAACAACGAGAACTCTGGCTCAGAGGATAATCAAGTGATGCTAATTGCTGGCCTTTTCCATGAGGTGAGGGATAGGGGATGGTAAGTGGTTGCTACACTGAACTAAAGAACTGTCAAAAAAAGGATAATCTTGTCCAAGCTCCTTTACATCACGTTTCTCCAGATCTGTCCTTCTCTCAAATGGTGAAATGTCAACAAAGATCTCTGTGCACAATATGTCTGTTCCCTGGGCTCTCTCATTGTCTTCTATTGAAATACTCCTACTGAAATGACTTAGATACACCAATCTACGGCTCTTCATTCAACCACACCCTTGAGTTTGCAAAAATGCCATTCATGTACCACTGACCAATTAAGAGCTATTTCTATTAGGGTTTGAAAAGGCAAAGGGAATATCCGTAAGATGAAAAATCTGAAAGAAATGGGGTTTTGTTTATGTTATTCGTATTAATAACTTAATATTTATGACAACTGATAACTCCCTAGCAACCAAACTGTTTACCATAGCAACCAAGTTTTCTGAACTCTATCTCAACTCTGGTAAATGATAGCTACATATTACTAATACTAACATGGGACACATTATAATATGTTATTGACCTCTCCATAGCAACAGACTGTTTACCATAGCAACCAAATTGTCATTTCTCTGTGTCAGCTTAGGAACATCATGGGGGGTAGGTATTTGGTGACGGGTGACTTAGAATTGTCTTTGAATTGTTTAGTATTATTTTGTTCTTCTGTCTTTTTTAACTCCATACTTTTCATCTCAGCTTGAACCACTAACAATACAAAATTCAGAAAAAAAGTATAGTTTCAGGTTTCTACATTTGCAATTTAAACTTTGGTTGGTTAAACTAAACGGTTTCTTTAGGGTAAGGTAAGCCAACTAGGTCAACTAAGCATTTATCATTTTGAGTCTTATTCAAGGTCAGATCCTTCCATTTTCCTCCCAAGAAGTGGAATGTCAGTAGCACCCATTTTTATTTTTGTACACTCCTGGATGTGTATTACACCCTGTCATGAAAAAGTGACTGTGGTCCAGCGTTTGTGTGACTGCAGATATGATAAGGTGCAAACGATATGACAACAAGCTCACTGGAGCTGACACAAGATTCAGTAGATGCCATCTGCTCCTTTCATCATCTCTGTTATAAGGGGGAAATGATAAACAGACATAAAGAGAAAAAAATACAAGCTCAGCAGCCTGAAATAAAACCTTTCAAAACAGCACAGCACTATAATATGATGTTATTCGTAAGGGGGAAATAAACATGCAGCAAGGAAATGCACAATGTGGCCATTTCAAGGCATGTTTTAAAATAGCTTTAATGGTGAGTAGCTATTTTTTTGCAAACTTTTAAACAAGGCCCCCCTTAAAGGATCAAAAATCCTAGTTTTGATATTTTTCAGTAAAAAAGGCTCCTCTACTCACAGTAATATCAGTTCAAGATCTTCAGAGAAACTATAATTGTGTGTTTGATCTGTTAACATGTTGCATTCCTTCTCGCACAGGAATATGAAAATTACTTTCCCAAAGAAAAATCTGCTGTCAGCACAACTGTCATTGTTTGTTTAATGAAGTGCTATTCTCTCTGACAGAGGTTGGTAAGAACATCAACCAAGACAAAACTCTTGCTTTAGAGAAATATGTGGAAGGATATCACCAACTGGTTAATCAGATGACGTCCCAACTGGAGAATCATCATCCAGACGCTCACTTGGAGAATTCTGAACAAGAGGTTCTGCAGCTTTCTGCGAAGCAGGGTAAGATGTTTTTCATACTGTGTTCTTCTAATTCTGTGACTTATATTCTTGGATTTCATAGAGGAGATCATTTGAGATTGATGATTTCTAGCACAAGGCCAAAAAAAGGTCACAAACTCTAATACTTTGTAAGACAACCTTTACCTTCGTTCCTTCAGCACGTCTCAAAGATTCCCAAAGGGGTTGCCAAATCATGTGTGAAGACCATGTCTCATCTATCTGACCACTGTTTCAAAATTTAATCCTGGCATCGTCATCTTTTGAGCAGAATTTCAGAACAAAATTACATCTAATAATTAGGACACCACCTGCCATGTTTCAGCTAGTGGTGCACCAACAGTTTGCCATAGGCGAATAAAATTAGGAACACATGTGACACATGTACCAAGACTTAAATATAAGTAATATGGAATGCGTTTAAAAATTAACAATTTCTTTTTTGCTAAATATCAGACTTCAGACTTCACTCTTCATAGAGATTTTTTCAGTTCATCTCCAAACTCTAAAGTCTTATTTTAAGGCATATAGGATGTTAAATTGAGAAAGCTTTTGTCAAATCTTTAAATAATGTGAGCACGATGGCCGTCAGAAATCTGAATTTTGCTATAAAGAGGTAGTTGGGTTTAAATTTGCCCAGAGTCCATTCCAACGTATATAAAAAGCAACATACAGTGTAAGTTTTAGCGGCGCTACCCAGTGGCAACATGGAATTTTCTGCTGTTTTATTTTGCTATGTAAGACTGTGTTTGATAGGACAGGAAGTCAGTGATTTTTAATTTACTTCTAAAATCTAGAACAATTCCAGGTTTTGTTTTATAGATATTTAATCTCCTAGATATATCCTCTGTTCAACTCCAAACTCCATCAGTCTTATCTTAGTGGAAATGTGACATTAAATTGCGAAGCTTTTTTAACTTTGTTAAACTATTTACGCACAGCAGCCATCGAAAGATGATGGTCTTTGAACTTTAATTCTATTTTTGCCTTAATACGCTTAATTGTTTTGTCTTGTTTTATGTCTCTTTGTAAGAACCAACTGAGGCAAATTCCTAGTAATGTGGAAACCTCTTCATTACATAAACACAATTCTGATTCTGACCATAAACACTGGGTTGCAGACATGATTAACTTGTGAAAGAAGTCATGGGGATCATGCTAACAGCACTGTTTCCTTGACAGCCCGAGGATTTTCCTGGAAGGATTTTGACTTGGTGGTGGTCAGAAAACCTCTGCCACCCGACCAGCGGCATCTGTTTCACAGGGCATGGCCTCTCATTTTTGGCCTCCTGGTTGGATTTTACAGTGCACTGCTTGTGAGTTTGGCCATCTTGCTTATTAGCATATACGTATCGCATGGCAACACAACTAAATCCAAGGCCAAGCATCAATTGCAATGCTGCCCCCTCCTCAGTGTTGTGACATCATCAGAAATGTGCTGCAGAGGAAGTGAGGGCAACGATTAACCACGTGCAATTCAATATTAAACGTGCCGTTGATGGCTGATTACGATACAGTGCGTTATCTTGTGAAGTGTGCTATTTAGACTACACTCACCCACGGTACCCATGGCCTCATGAAGACATTTCCGCAATGAAGCACCTGACTGAACATAATGACAGCAATCTGTTCCCTCCATCGAGACTGCTGCCATTGTCCTGTCAGTGTTTTGATTGTGTGAAAGCGAAGGCTGTGCTGGAATTCAGCCTGGCTGCTGTTGCCTTGACGATCTGAGCACTTCCTGCTTCCACACCATGACAGTAGCAGTGTGATGGTGTGGCATTGAGGAAAAACTAATTATCCAGCCTGGCTCCGTCTCCCCTGAGCATGCACAGACCCCTGAAGCAATCCACAAGGCTAATAACAATGACAATGCCTGCAGACAATGCAGTCTGTGCATCAGGCATGGAGAGACGGGATAGACTGGGTGAGGCTGGGTCTCAAAACACAAGGATTGAGTGCTGGAGGGATTGAATACGTTGCAATGATGAGCAGGAAGTGAGGTCATGTGCAAGAAAATCGGCCTTGCATACATTGAAATTTAGTTTCTCTTTTTTTTCATTTATTTCCTCTATAATTGAACTAATTACTTCATTTAACAAAACCAGACTAATGCGCTCCTGCAACCACACATCATGGATTAATAGCGGCGCTAAGCAGCAATTATAGGCAATTAGCTCATAAATCAACATCTAAACAAATTACTGTGTGAGGGAGGGGAGGCGTTGTATGATCAAAACACCAGGGGGTCAACAGGCCACAAATTGAAACTGTATGAACTCAATCAACAAAGTTCATATAGTGTCTAGAAATGATTCATCAGCAGCAACAGCTTTTAAAGGTGTAAATAAAAAAAGCAAAACAGTTTGAACAGAAAAGTGTTAAACGAGTAAATTTACCCAGGCATTGTACACTTGGCAATGTATGCAGCGGGCCTAATCCCACTATTCCCCTCCTTCCCACCCAGGTAATCCGTCCCAGACCTCCGTTAGGTTTTAGAAAACTGTATGTTTTATCTGCAAGTTTCTTGAGCATTTTAAAGGATCTCTCAGTCTAAGATTACACAACCATATGGATGCCCAGAAGACAGTCATTGATTCCTTCAACATGGAGGGTATGCCAGAAAGGTGAATGAAGGTGTAAACATCTAATCAAAACATTAAATGTCATTTGGAAATTAAGGTCTACGTCTGGCAGAAAAGTGCAGAGGTTGTTTGAGGTGCAGTTGTCACATTTCCAAAGTCCAAATTTTTAATGGTCTTTGTGAAGGATTTCATTTTTGGTGCTGTAGGTAGCACTGAGGCCTCTCAGTAAGAAGGTCACTCCTTTGACGCCAGCCAGTGGCCTTCTTGAGAGGAGTTTGTAAGTCCCCAAGCTTACGTGCATTCCTTGCATTGCATTTTTTTGGTTTCTTCCCTCAAGACCCAAAACATGCAGCAGGTTAAATGAACTCTCTACACTTCCCTGATAGGAATGAATGTGTGTGATCACCAGCAGAACCCTGTGACCCTGAAAAGGAAGAAGCGTGTAGAAAATGAATGCTTGAATCAATACCAAAAAAAAAAAAACATTTTAACTAAAAGAGGAAAAGAGATTAATTACATTAAAGATTAATTCACAATTTTATCAAAAATCTAATGTCGCCTGTTTGTTTTAGGACATTTTTTTAAAAGAAAAAAACAGGCTTCACACACTGTGCTTTAATGAGCAACACCCTTACTCACCACTTTCATCGTTCTGTTTCTCGCTTTTAAACCATTATGGATTAAAACGGTGGTGTCACTGGGGAACATATTTCATTTCTTTTACCTTCATTTGCATCTTTGACATCTCTCAAGGGAGCTTTTCACTGGTAACCCGTCTGTGTACCATCCATACACGGGTATGCTGGAGAAATCACATCTTGTGCTTTAAAATAAAACTTTCAAACAGTGTGTTTCTGAAGTCGTGTGGCGGCTGCCTCTTTAAGTTTACTGACGAGTCTCATGACTGAGGTTCATTCCATCCTGGAGGTCGTCTGAGCAGAGCTACAGTGCCCCCCAGTGAACCAATGATGAAGACCAAATTAAATTTTTTTTTTAAATCTCATTATCGTTGGAGCTTGATTTGAAATTAGTCAAGAATATGAGTATCAAATACAAAACTTAGTTGATTTAAGCAGACCCCATGCAACACACATCTCATGATGGACATCATAAATGTATGTATGTATTACACAAATCTTAAACCATTTAAAATCTGGTTCTAGGAGCATGAAACCATAGGTAACTTAACACTTTGAATAAATTTCTAGCAAGTTCTTCTGCCAGGTGCCATCTAACATTATGACCAAATATAGATTGACCCATATGAATTTGGGCTCCGCATTGTACCCATCCAAGCGTTTACACACAGCAGAGCAAACACACCAAAGGAATTTTGTATTATTTTATGTTTAATACATGTTCTGTTGAATTCTGGAAGGTAACTGTTTTGAGACCTTTACTTGAAACTTAATAAAACTACAATTTGAACTGACCAAGAAGACCTTGAGATTGAATTAAAATCTCTGCATAATCTTATTTGTTTGCCATTTGTAATACACATAATAGATGGCAAAGACAACCACTAACTTTTGAAGGCGAATTCTACTGTCAATGGAAAAATCTTGATCACATGTGGGCAACATTTCTGGAGACCTGCCTGCAGTTTTTCTTTAATCTACTTCAAATATGCCTAATATCTGTAATTCAATTGTTCTTGACTTGTTTGGAGCTAATAATGATGAGATTTGCAGCAGCAACGCCTCTTCTTCCTCAGGCATCTCAGGAGGTTTGGAATGAGCCCCCACATCCTCCGCTCGTTCTATACGTGCACTGTAGAGAGCATCCTGACTGGCTGTATCACCACCTGGTATGGAAACAGCACCAGCAGTACTACAGCTACATTTTAGGTCTACCATTTGAACTCATGCCAGTGAAATCCTGTGAGAGGCATTTGTATTGGCAGCCATTTGCTGCCATCGTGTGTTCAGCAATGCAGTTTGTGTTTTTTTTTTTTGGGATCGATTACATGGCGTCTGTTATGGGTTAATCATACTCCTCTTTATAGTTTAAAATTACTTATTAGTTCCCATAAAACCCAGCAAGGGTAGAAAACAATTTTGATTACTTGTGTGGTTTATTCCTGGAGCTTCTTTAGTGTATTGATTGTTCCAATCTGCAAACTGTTAATACCTAAACTGTCAGTTTCAGGGTTGGTGGTACTTGGTTCCAAAGTATTTGGTACAGGTCTTCTCACGGCCTCCTTTGTACATAATGTAAATACTTTCTTTGTTATGGACTTAAATAGAGAATCACTATTTATGTTACGTGGTATTGATAAACTTATGTTACATTTACAATATTGTACACACTGCCTACTTGACTTCTTTCTTCAGCAATGCTCTCAATCAGGGATAACTTCTTCAACCATCACATCACCTTCTGTTTGCATCTCCGCATCTTTTCCTCCCTCCACCACTACCTCCATTTTTTACTTACTAAAATTTGTTTCAATGGGTGAAAAACAATTGCCGTTTTACATAGTATGCTTGATACATTCATTTTTTTTAATAGATACACAGCAATCGTTGAGTGTGAAGCATTGTTGTTGTTTTAATAATATGTTAGTGGTTAAGATGAGATAGACATTATTCATACTCAACAAGCAACATAAAAATTGACACATGCATCTGACAGTCAAAAGAACTTTTGCAAGATTACAAGTTGAACTGTAAAGGGAGATTTGAACATGAAATAGAAAACTGTATTTACCATAAAGTTGGGTTGGACTGTAAAACTGGTACACCATTTTCTTAAGACACATTTCTTAGCAACTTAATAACCCTCTGATCGTAGTGACTGATATACTAATCTTTATAACAGCACAATGTTTTTATTTCTACACCAATTTCGTGCTTTTTCCATTTTTTTCTCTTTCACGCTCACGCTACTGAATGATTTCGAACGCAAAGTGTTTCTGTCGCCCCCTTGAGACTAATTGCGAGAAGTAACATGAAACCTCACTTTTAAAATTTGTGCTTCGATAATACTTTCAACAAACGTTCAGAGTAGCATCGATCTGTACAGTACATAAAGTTTGATCGTCGTCAGTTTTTGTTTTTACTTTGGTTTTAGTTTATTGATTATTTGATTTAAAATGTAGCCATTTTAATTGACCACTGCGATTGACTACGTAGAAACATGGCGCCGCCATGATCGTGAATCTCTCTGCTCATGCGCAGACGCCTGTCAGCCACGCGTTCGCTTTCCATTTGAAATACTTAGGAGAAAGTATACTTGTTTTTTTTTTAGATATTTTATTTGTTAATGTCAATTCAACTCTACGCTTAATGGAGAAATCCGGAGTGTTTCCAAGGCAAGTGTTTCAGTTTGTTTGTAGCTTTAGCTACTTGTTCATATGTATTTATTTAACCCCAGTGTTCTTTTCGACTTCTATTTACTTAGAGTAGACAAACGAAAACTTTATCACTGGTTTTTTGCAATGTTACAATGTCCACCAGGGGGTGTTCACACGCAGCATAAAACAGCAGTTTTAAATCTAAGCAAGCCTCTGGTTCCATTATAACATAAAAGACATGTTTCTGTTATTTTATCAGTTCAATAATGACAGGATGTTTTCTGTATCAAAATAGTTTTCAATTGAAAAAGTAATAACTGTAACATTTGGAATTACGTAAGCGCAAAGAAAAGACGATATAAAGAAAACATGAAAAAGAAATACTTCAGGTTTTGTATTTAGTTTTTGTACTCATTTATAATATAAATGGCGAAGAGTTTGTAAAAAAAAAAAAAAGTCGCACAAGTCACACTTTATGTTAAGTGACCTGTTTTGTGTCGTGATTGCATTTAATATGTATAAATTCCATTAGAGTAAGCAACTACACATTTAACCTGAGGTGTAACACAAATCTTACTCGCAAATCTTATTCAATTTCCATCTCCCTATTCAGAAACTTTACAGCAATGGGCATCTGTGATCTTAAATCCGGCCTTGAAGACATTACTCGCAAGTTTATCTGCCAAGTGCCATCCAACATAAAGTGTGACCAGATATTTCTAAAGTTAAACAAACCATCTAATCTCGATGTCCGTTGTTTGTTTGACCATTAATTGACCCATTTTGTCAGCATAATATATCCAAAAACATTTAGTCATCACAACGGTCAGTTCCCCAACCCTACCGCCAAAATGTTTATCATGAGAACTAAATAACTTGGACTAGATCTGTAAAACACATTCACATAGCATTATGAAACATGTTTAGGGCACATACACACTAGAGACAATCTCCTAGAACGCTGCAAGTGACGGGACTTGAAATATGTGGCCTGGAAACGTTCTGCTCACTTATTTTGTCTGTAATTGATGCCACACACATCCTACTTGACTTTGGAGTATCATATTTCAGACACCTCTTTAGTTTTTAGGCTTTCGATTTTAAATGTTTTGGCTTTGTCTACAAGATTAAAACTATCCAGAAGATCCAGAACTCTTTCCGAAGTTCTCTAATGCCTAAGTGCCCAAACACACACGCAATACGCTCACCCACACAATCAAAAACATTAATCGCTGTCTCTGTCATTGTCTTCCACCAACACCAGCTCATCTCCTTTCTCCAGCAATGCTCTCATCTCAGGGGTATCTTCTGCATCTTCATCATCTTCAACCATCTCATCACCTTCCATTTCCATCTCTACATCTTCTTCTCCCTCCATCACTACATTCTCCACTTCCTCTGTGTCCACGGCGACTTCCACCATTTCGGTTCCCTGGATCTCTACCTCTCCTTCACGAATCTTCTTCACGTGAAAGGTGAATGGTGGAACCTTGTATATGGCTGTTTTGGAGCGGGCATAGATGGTGTGGTCTGGAGTAAAAGACTTCAACACCTTCTTTTGAGAGGACTTGAGCTTCTCTTTGCGCTCAGGGTTTACAGACATACGGTTGCCAAGTTTGCCCATTTTTTTCTCTATATTGTGACGGGTTTTCTCCAGGTTCTCTCGGGTCTTCTGTTTGGTCTTCTCTAGGTTCTCCTTGGTCTTCTGCCTGGTCTTTTCCAAATTCTCCTTGGTCTTCATGCGCGTCTTCTCTAAGTTCTCTTTGGTCTTTTGTTTGGTCTTCTCCAAGTTCTCCTTGGTTTTTTGCTTAGTTTTCTCCATTTTTTCCTTAGAGAATACAGTTTTGATGGTTTGAACCCGTTGGAGGCTGCTGCGTTTGATGCGCTCTGCTCGAGATTCCTCAATGGCATCCTCTATCTCCAACTCCTCTTCATCCGAAGACAGATCAAGATGCAATTTTTCTTTTTCCTCTCCTCCTTCTTCTGCTGCAGCTTTGAGTTCTCCCTCGGGTTCCCCATCCACAGGCTCTGGAAACTTCATAGACTTGGCCACATTGACTTTTGAAGGAACTTTAACCTCATCCTGGAGAAAAAGAGTGGAAATGGCATGTTATTCTTTGTGATGAGACCAAGTCCACTTTCAGAAACATGGGAACAGATGAGAAATGTTTGGACTGCAATGGCTTCAGTGATAGAATTTGTACTTTTACTTCTGAGATGTTGATAATCCACTTCTGAAATTGTGGATTGCTTATTACGGACTCAAACCAGGAGCCCCTAAGCTCGATGATTTGGTTGAAATAAACAACATTTTGAAGTTTATGTTCATGGGAACAAAGTTTGGATATAAAACAGGTCAGTTTTCCAATGCCCCTTAAAATGATGTCTAAAAATTTGGGGGTATTGTTAAAATAATACATTTACATCAAATTTAACAGAGGTCGACCTACAGCGTTCATACTTAACTCCCTGCCAAAGCTGTTTCCCTTCTTTTTGTTTTCTTTCTTTTGTTGTTCCTCTGTTCTTTCATCACCCTTCCCTTCCAACCTGTCTCCCACCCACCCTCCTGCCCGACCCTAATTCCCAGCATTCCATCCATCGAAGCCCCTCGTTCCCGAGCAAACTCTTTTCTCCAGCACAATGCTCTGACTTGTTTGTGAAGGAGCAATATTTTCCATCCGTGTGATGTACTGAGTCATCCCGTTTTGCTCTGGTAATGTCTCTGGCACCCTTCCCAGGACAAACTAACAATTATTAGGATGTCTTTTTGTTTCAGTAGATTTATCTCAGCATCCAGCTGTGACAAACGATTCACACAGGAAACATATCGAGCAGCGATCAAGCAAAGCAAATAACACATGGTGTTCCATCTTGGTTGCTGCTACTGTACTTGGGGATGGATGAATGGCAAATTAATTTGATGTTATGATAATATTTGGACTGTTTCATGACTACGATGTAATAAAAATCACAACAATAATACAGTTTCCGTTCAAGCCACTTAATGATACCTTACAGACAAAATAAATGACCAAAATGTGTCTGTAACTCAGTTTTAAAAAGCATGCAAATCACTGAATTTTCAAATGTCTACCACAACACCTCCACAAGGTGGGGGCTGCTCAATAGAAGACATGGTCTAGCTCTCAAGGAACAAACACAGCTGCAGATGAAATAATACATTTGTTAATTACCAAAGGAAAATTCAACCTATCGCCAATCCACTGCTTTCCCTTTAATGTCTAATAGGCAGTGCTGTGTTTACACTCTTATTTTTCCAATTTATATCACTTGATTTATCCTTCGTGAAAACGTATTGTTGTTCATTCATTCATTCATTCATTCATTCATTCATTCATTCATTCATTCATTCATTCATTTTCAAACCCGCTTATTCCCTTTCGGGGTCACGGGGGTCTGCTGGTGCCTATCTCCGGCACACATTGGGCGAGAGGCGGGGTACACCCTGGACAGGTCGCCAGTCCATCACAGAACGTATTGTTGTATTTGGGTGAATTATTTTTACTTATATTAAGCTTTACATTATTCTCACAAGATCGTGTATTTTCACTTTCCATCTTTGATTATGTTGAAATGACACTTTGAAGGAAGTTGAGAACCTAACTGATGCAGCAAGAAAGTAAGGTTTTAAAGTATTTAGTTGGCATCAACTGGAATTTTTATATTGTGAGTTAAATATCAAATTTAAAGTTTTCATTAGTCTTGATTCTAATACAAAATGGTTGCACAAAAACATTTTACATACTCACATTTTTCTTCTTTTTTTTAAACAGGTTCAGACCATGAAGTAGTTTAGAATATTGCATCTAATCTGAGTTATAAAGATACAAAGGTTAAAAGTTCACTCCTGTAAACATGTCTCAAAGCAGCTGCATTGGAAGAACATTTAGATGGAAAACATGTCAGAGGAAGTCAGACAGTCACCTTGGTGAGCCCACATCCCTCTCTTAAGTTAATGTTGCATTGTTCAGCTGAGCTGAGAGGAAGGGAAACACGCACTCCACCATTTAAAAGACTGGAAAATCTGAGCAAATGTGTGTTATGAAGGGAACGATAAGAGCCGGGAGTAACATTTCACATTCCTAAGAAAAATTCCCTTTGTACTTGTTCCCTTTTGAAAAGTGTGACCCTCCAGCCATGGGTCATGTTTATTATCAGTCACCACGCAGTTCATGTGTGGTGAATTCTGTTGAAAGTGCAGGACGTGGAGAGAAGTGTTTTTAGAAAAGCTTGAAGTAAGTATTTTGGAAATGCAGTAATTAATACAATGAGAAGTTAATGTTTTATGGGCACTGTTGTAATAGGCATTAAATAGCTTCACTAATTTATGTCTTTAGTGCACATTGTAGTTTTCCAGTTGTAAATGTTTAAATCACGTTATTTCATGCAGGTGAGTGCAGGGATGGATTTAAGCTTAAATATCATAACTTTGACATTATCTACTAGTCAGCATACAAGAAAAACAAATGGAATACAACATAGTTTTACACATTTGGGAGGTTCTTACTCCATTCTCCCTGAGATTAACTGCTTTAATAAATAGTACATTGTATATTTGCCTGTTGTACGTCGTAAGGTTTCTATTGTTTTGAAATCTACTGAGCTTTTCTCTAGATCAGATGATATTGTGGTTAGGTTAGGTTAGGTTAGGTTAGGTTAGGTTAGCTTAGCTTAGCATAGATCATTGAATCCAATCAGACCAGTAGCATTTTGGTAAAAAATGATGTAACACCCTATTTACAACTAGATTTTATCCAGAGTGACATTGTTTTGTAAGACTGGGAAAAGCTTTATTTTCTAGACCAAAATTGTTAAAAACATTAATCTCCTTCAATAGTTTTGTAAATCACTTTCGATTTTTGTTGATGTTTGGTATGGGTGTGCTCCCTTTTTGTCTCGTTCCATCTCTGTGAAAATGTGGTTTTGAGGAAAAAATTGTGGCATGCTGTGGGTTCTCCTCTTTTTTTTACACATAAACAGGAATCCTCTTAGTCTGAGTTTTCCATCGCTTGCTTACGGTGACCGTTTGATTTTTCCATGAGCCAACCTCAGATGCTTGGACATCCGTGGGCTGCAAAGACTGATATAAATCTGTGATCCACAAAGAAGCTGTTTGTGCGTGTCTGAGTGTTTGTGTCACAGTCTTCAATAGCAACAAGAGCTCCTTTGACTACATGTCACATGGAGATTTGGTCAACCATCTATCTTTCCATTTTGTAAGTTTTTGTGGATTTTTCATCAAACTCTGGTTGGTGCCTTTTTGTAGACTTCCACCCTCACTTTTAATGTTATAAAAACCCCATAGGAATCACAGTACTGATCTGTGGTGGATAAGTCAAAATGTTTCAGCTTTATTATCGATCCTTTTACATCTCTGCACATCTTCTTTTATTGAGTAAAAAAATATTTTGCCATAGTTTAGAATTATTAAATAATCACTCTTTGATTAAATTGAAGTAAATGTGTGAATGACTTAATTTGTGTGAAGTGGCGAAAGATCTCAAGCGAAAAATGTCTGCAGCTATAAATGAACTTCTGTGAGTGAACGGTGGAATATTTCCACTGCCTCACAGTTGAGTCTCTTCACTAACATGTGAAGAGCTTTTTCACATCTGCCTTGTCACCATGGCGATGAGGGATTCCCTCCATAACACCCTCCACCCCACCTTTCCATTCACAGCCAGTCACCACTTCAACCAACTCCAAAGCAGAAGGAAAAAATGAGTGGGTGTGGGGGTTTCCCATGAACATAGCCCTGGATGTGTGGAAGGGAATCCTCCGGACACGTTGCATAACCTCAAGCAGGAAATGGAAACGGAGAACTCAAAGACAGGGAATATGTGAGGAATGTGTTTGCAGAGCTTTGTGAACGTGTTAAAAATCGAACCAAATACCTCCATGGGGACCGTTGTTTACCTTGTCGTGTGTCTCTTAATTAATATTCCATCAAATATCAGGCAGACTTTTAAGCTCTGCATTAGTAAAGTGCCCTAAAATTTGGTCCAAGATGAGATAAGAAAATATTTGCTTGTTTTCTAATGTATTTGCAAAGCAAACATGGGACTGTATCCAGGTCCCTTTTCAAGGAGAAATTTTGTTGAGTGAAAGTATATATTTTTGAGTATCCAGAGGGAACATTCACATTCAATTGCTTGTAAAATGTGGTTTCAAGAAGTGTAAAATATGGCGTCTCACATGCAAATTAGCAAGTAAAACAGTGTTTCACAATTATTCAAGATCACCCCCTTGATTTGTAAATGCAGATAGTACATATGTGTATTTAATTCCTGAAGTCTTTGAGCCAAGTTCAACCGAAGAAAAATTGTCACTTCCTAGTTTTGGACCAAAAAAACCTATGAATTTGGGGTCTGTGATGTCACCATAGGTTTCTTCTGAAGGGCCATCTAAAGTGTAACAGTAATCATAAATGGGCAGTAGGTGCACAGACGAGGGACATGGAGGTAACAAAGTGGCTGAGGTTCTAAGCTTAATGTCATTTAAATAAAACCCTGTTATCACTTAAATCAATTAAAAACCTGTTTTTAAAGCTGTAGCAGTTTAACATGGGTGTCAATGGGAATCTGCTCGCTACTGAAGCCAACCTCAAGTGTCCAGTTGATGAATTGCAGTTTTGGTTGTTAATTTTAGTATACATCCAGCAAGAACTGGATGAGGAATTAAACAGCACTGGTTTGCATGAAAATCATTTCTGATCTTTGTGAATTATCAATGTGCTCCCTCAGAATGTTACCAAGAGAACAAGGAGAGAGATAATGGGAACGAGAACATGCTCTAGGGACAGTTTTCTTTTTTTCTCTGCTTTAATGTTTTAAGTAGGGAGAGTAAGAGAGGCATATTTGACTATATAAAGTGATGGTATGCTGGCCTTCCCTGCAGGGAATAATATTCGATGAATCACAGACTGTTAAGATAAAGAGAGCTGTGAGGCTGTTCTACTGTTCCACACCATATTAAACTGTTTGATGTTATAAACACCCCGTTTTCATGGCAACCATACACTTATACTGACTGTCGAGACAACTGTGTGCTAAGCAACTGTGGGTGTCCTTGAAGATTCATGCCCCTGTGGAATTCTAAGTAAACTTTAGGAAATCACTCATGCTGTAAAAAGGCAGTTCTGGCAAACATCCGCTGGAACACGGAGCCCTAAAACGGTGAACATTGGCACAAGCATCTGGAGTTCTCAAAGCATGTCTTTATTTTCATATTCATCAACAACAGACTGTTCAAAATGTTTCCTCTAGGTTTTAGGCCATGGGGGGAATGTTGCCATGTTGAGCTTTTTTAAGCAAACAGGCAATTTCTCTATGCAGTACAGTAGAGACACATAGCTTGTTATTCAGAACATGTAATCGCATTCGTTGCCCGACACCACAATCATGGTAGCCATGGTGCTGCTGAGTTACTCTTTCCAATAACAATGGAGGAGAGAAGTTTGTGTTTGCACAGGGATTTATGACTCTGTGGAAAATCAGCACATCCTCTCTGTGCAGTCAAACTGGTGTATAAATTAGGCAAAGATCTGATTTTTTTTTTCTTAGTCTTGAAAAACGAGGGAAAATATGCTCTTCAAACAAGGTACTGGTAGCTATGGATCTGCATCTCCATAAAGTTGGTCAGCACTAGGAAGCATGAAGTGCTCAAAAACTTTCTTAATGACAGCTGTGTTCAGAAAACAGAGTGGACCAACATCAGCAGATGAAATGGCTCCCCAAACCATCACTGACTGTTGAAACTTTAGGTCAACTATTACTCTCCTCTCTTCCTCTAGACTCTTCTTTCCAGCTGCACTTCACTCTTTGTGAATCTTCCCCATATTTTGGAATGCGTTTTGTTTCACGATCCTTTCTAATAATGTGCCTGAACAGCAACATCTTTTGTAATGCTGGGTTTTTAGTCTTGCCCTCTTTGTGGAAGGCATCAGTGGTCGTCTTTTAAGCAACTGTCTTTTGCATTGTTGTATAGCCTACCATTTCAAGTTTTCAAAATATTAAAATTTACTGACATACTGAATTTTCAATAGTTGTCAGTAATGCTATAGTCATCAAATTAAAGGAACAACGCATGACGTACATCAGTCTGTGTGGAATGAATATGTACAGTTTTTCAGTGGAATTACTGAAATAAAACTATTCTTATTATATTACCTAACTTTACTGCTAAAGGAATATTTTTGACTTCTTTTGAAGGTCTGGTTCTTAAATGAACTTGTGACCTAAGGATTACTCTTTAAATGTTTTATGTGAACGGATTTAAGGACTTATGTCAGGAAAATTCTTTCATGACAGATGGAATGAAGCAGTTCTGTAGACGTTCAGGAGGATAATGTAAAATAAAGAGGAGCAATCCATTCTATTATCTTACTTCATACTGTGTTATCAAATACCCTCCCAAATGTTAAAAGGCAGTATATCATTTAAAACCTTTAATCTAAGTAATGATATTGAAGGTATTTGGGTGAGGGGGGGGGGGGGGGGAATCTCACAATTTTACCAGTTGTGTGCTTCTTTGTTTAAACCAGTTCTTTGTATAAACTCCTTAACTGAACCAACTGAGCTTGATCGCACTGGAAACACGTATGGAAGGGGTGGTTTCTAGACATTTTGATTACAATGTGCACGTAAAAAAGTCTGATTGGTTAAAATTTGTTGTAGATACGGTAGTTATTTACAGTATGGGCTTGAAATCCTCACCTCTTATACAAATTAAGTTGGGATAGGCAACAAGGAGACCACAGTACATCAAATGTTGGAATAATGTCCAAAATAATTTTTTCATAGAATTGAATGTTGGCAAAGGTCAAGGCCAGGATGCCAACAGCCTGCTGCTTTGCCTCTTGCCGCCTTAAGATTAACAGCACAGAGACAACTTTACAAGATTTGCTGTACTCGGCTCTAGCCATCCATTCTGCACGGAACAAGAGCTTTTTCTGCCTACGCTCCAGATTAATCATAGAGAACACCCGAACCTCGCTCATCAGACCTCATAATCAAACAACTATGCAGTCGCTATTTATAGCAGTCAGTGTGGCCTTCCCTTCCCTTCTTGCAGATGTGTGTGAGTGCGGTACTTTAGGAGGAGCACATGCTTTTTCTACTCTTTCCATTAACACTTGTTGCTGACTGTTGTAGTTTACTCTAATTTGACTTTTTTCTCATTTGTTTTTTATCCTTCTTCAGCCAGTACCCTATGCCAGTTTCAATGCTAATGGGGCATAAGAAAAATAACCTTTCTACGTCACGCAGGCAGTGGGAGTTTTTTTGAGACTTGACTTTTCCATTTATGGTCTACCATTCCAGAGGGGACATAAAATGAATTGGTTATTCCCTAGCTGCACTTTGTGAAAGTTATGCATCTGTTAAATTTAAACTTGAACTAGACACGATACATATCAAAATCACAAAAGAAAGAGAGGTACTAATGGTACTGGAGATTCCACGTAAACTAGAAACGTATATTCCTCACCGTGGTCAGAATAATTTCAATCTGGGCCCCAGTTTTAGATTTATTGTGTTAACTATTTGCTCAATTCATATTCGTTGTTCAATCTCAAACCATCATCAAAGTAGAGAGAGTTGCTTATTATGAAATATTTTGGCAATAGAACTACATTTTCTTATTCAGTGTCAAGAGTCAAAATATTTCCAGCCCCTATTGTACCTACATTTTTTGTAAAAAATAACTGCTTTTACAAGTTATAATGTAGTTAAACTGTTCTGTCTTGCTTTCGTGTCTTGAATGATTTTGCAGCAGTGATTCGTACAGTTCTGACTTTGGAATAACAGCAAAATCATGGAAGAAACCTTTGTCAAAATCCTACTTAATAGCAAAATTAAATTGAAGGTGATATTGGTAAAACTCAAAGTCTCATTCGGTAAATTTGATTTAAAAGAAAACTTTTTTCTTTTATTTTTCATATTTGATGGTTTTTAGTTATGAATAATAGCACAACATGGATAGTAATTGACATTAATTAATGCTCATTTTATTTAAATAAACTTTATTTACTGGATTAATTTAGTATTGCTCTAGATATTGGACACTATGATGAACGTGAATTCAAAATTGGAAAGTGGTCGAATCTAAAATAAGTTACATTTTAAGATTGCAGACCTTACCAGCAAACTAACATCTTTCTTCTAAACAGTGTGCGCTGTCGGCTCCAGCGTTGGCAGGTGCCTTCAGTTTGAGGTGAAGCTCAGGTCATTGCGTCTTCATGATACCAGAGGGATGAGGAGGATGGGGGTGTGAAAGGTTCTGCCAGGTTTATAAATGCTTGATATACAGGGAGGGTAAAACGATGTGTGCATGATGGGTTGAGAAGCAAGACCTGGATGGAGTGAGGGGAGTTGCAGGAGTCAGGATGCCTGAAGTATGAATCAGCACGGTTAAAATGAACTCTACTTTGTTCAAGCACCACACCCAACCACACAAGCCACCTTTCTAATTCCCTTTCCTGCTCTCACTGAATAGAGATGTAATAATAACTGGAAAGCACCTCTATAATTATGCCCTGGGGACCACAAAAAAGACATTTATAGAGTTATGGTGAATAGACTGTTTAATTTCATTGGTGAGTAATTGGAGGAATTATCTTTTTTTCTCCCACACTCTACGTTTCAGTTTAACAAATATTCGATTCTGTTTATTCTATACCAGCCTTGTGTTATCTTGGAAGTTTAGCAGACTCTGGCTGATGAGTTTGTGGATGAAAGATGCTGGGGGATACCAGGTACGGTTTCCTTGGTGAATGTAAATATTAGTGAATGAAGAAATAGAAAAAGTGGCTGAGAGGTGGACTGGCTCTCCAGGCCAGAGTGCATCCCAGGCTTTCACATAAATTGAGTTTGGCCTAGATGGACTTGCTCTTTAAACATATCCATGCTCCTCTTTTGTGTACATGCATCTGTATGAAAGCATTACATAAATATGTATCACTATACATCAAATAGGAGCAACCAGATTGAAACAAGACTTTGATTACACATTGTTTGCTCTAAATGAAAAAAGAATGATTATTAATCAATGATTTTGAATCAAATTACCTGTAATGATTTAGAGGTGTCTGAAAGGCAAAGAGGCAGCAGTACAGACTGGTAGCACCCCAGGCAGAGGGTTTATGTAATCATTTGCTATCTGCTTGAAGGGACATCTGTCAAAGTCTCTTAAAGAGGCTGATGGATATTATTTCCTCTTGAATAAATCAGTTACTTTATGGTTAAGTATGAACAGATCTAGTTTTACATACAACCTCATAACTTGGCAAGTTGCTTTTTAACTGCCTCATCTGCTGGATGCAGTAGAGTGTTTTAGAATAGGGAAGTACTTCTCTTTTTACACGTAAAAAAGAAGATTTTCTGAGACAATTTTTAAATATTTTGGAGTACATAGAAAGTGTGTTCTAGTGTGAAGAAGGGGAAAAACTCTTTGGTTGCTCTTTGTCCTAAAAAGTGTTGCAGCAGTTCAGTGAACCATGGAAAGCATGGTGTAATCACCCAATAGAGAGATTTGCATCCAGTTTTATCACAGTGTATATGCTCCCACAGAAAACGTGTTGAATATTTTTCTAAAGAAACCACTTTAGATTCTTTAGACAAGTTCTCTAGTGTCACCATATTAAAATCAAACTTTGTTCAAAGAGATGCTGAAACACCAAATTTAAGCGCATTTTTGCTCTCCATGTGTGTTCCAAATCCATATGCTGGAACGAGTGAAAGAAGGCTTGTATTTTGATGTTCTCAAACAATGTGTGACTGACACACCCTTTCTGCTTTCTGATGAACGAAGGAAGGATATTGGGAGAAGCAATTAGGGAACTGTGTGCTTGGGGCCGCGCTCCTGACTCACTTAGTGGAAACTCTGAATGTTCTTGTGCCAAGCTACAGCCGAAAAACCCTCCAACTATCGACAGAATGTATGAGTAAAGCTTTTTACTATTCGTATGTAGCCTCTTTGCTTTTCCCACTCCCCTGGTTTCTGTCCCCATGTTTCTTCCATTTCCCTCTTTTCCCTAACAAACCACTCCCACCCTTTTAAAATAGTCTTTGGGTTTTGCTTGTGGTATTTTCCATTTCATAGAAGAAACAACGAAGCCTTCTCTTCATTAATCCAACATGACTGCTACGCTGCTACGCTGCAGAGAGACTGCAAGTAAAAACATGTCCGTGGTGGTTTATTCTGTGGCCATCAAACAGGATCCTGCTTTCATTAGGCAGCAGGAGCCTATCACTGTTGCTGCACACAGTATGAGGGCCCTTTATTACAACAAATATCAGTTAGAACATATAGCAGCAAAGCTTACTGTTTGTAAGCTATCAAAAATCAAAATGAAGTCTTCGTACTTTTAATTAATTGTTTTATGGTATGTGTTGCATGAAATCAGGTGAGATACCTATAGTTTGGTAAGATACACTATATTTCCAAACGTGTTCGCACATTGGGCTTTAAAAGTATTGTTTGAAATGCAACGTTACAGGATACCATTTGTGCTTAAGGGTTGTACATGATATTTAATCAACAGATTTGCATTTCACACATTTTTGGAACCGTTTCAAACCATTATGATTATATGTTTTAAGAAGAAAACTGTGGGAACGTTCACAGTTTTAGGGAACGTTGCAACAGTTTGGAAGGCAACACCTCAGCATACCAAGAATGCTCAAGTAAATGATTAAAGTATTTTTTTTTAATTACAAAGTGAAACAATACTTATGCAGTACGTACTAAAATATAAAGTATAAAATTAGTTTAAAAATACAGTAGTAGTATAAAAATGCTAATAGAAGTTATACAACTTGATAAAATGATCCAAATAATTAAATTCAAAATTAACAAACTATATACGTAAGTCGATTGAGTACTTAAGAAATCTCATATTTAGTTATTAAATTACAGACCGCCTCTCGCCCTTTTTTGACAAATCTCTTATTTTTACTTATTTAGGGTCACGTCCAACCAATTTAAACCTTGACGTTGTTTCAAAATCATACTATTTTTTTTACTGGACAGAAATACCTTTGGATTGGAAACGCATAACAAACGTTGAACAGAACTCCTGAGGAGTGATTGATATTGAACACATCCATTTTCACCAAACTCTGATTTGATCACTAGTTGGAGATATATTTACCCTTTACTCTTCTCTTTTTTTGTACGTAATATGATTATATCTTCCGTTAAAACAAAACAAAAATTGTTGTTAAAAATGACAAACTATACATTTAATAACATTTATTTATTTTAATTATTTAATTATTGGAAACCCCCAGCTTTTTTTTCCCATTCATTTTTACAGAAATCCAAGAGTCGTCTCACCTGGTAGATCATGACTTTGAAGTTTCTTCTCTTGAGAAGTTCATTCTCATTGCTCTCCAGACGCTTTATTTGCCCAGCCTGTTTCTCCAGGTTCCCCCGCACTGTCTTCACATTCACGCTCACCTTGCGCACCTTCTCCAGCATCTTATTGACTGTGTTGGCTGTGGTGGTGTGGCTCTTGGACAGTTTGGTGAGCTCCCCCTGGATGCCCGTCACCGATCTCTCCATGTCCCGTTGACGTGCTTCTAGCCCGGCCTGTGTCTGCTGAATCTGGTCCACAGCTCCAATGATTTTATCAAGCAGAGCCAGGACCATGACTCCGTTCATCTCCCCTTTGTCCCCATCACCTTCCTCTTCTTTCTCGGCAGCATCTTTTGCTTTGTTCTCTGCAGTGAATTCATCTTCATCGTCTGATGCTGGGAGGTTGAGCTCATCCTCTGAGATCTCAACAAGCGACTTGCGAGGCTCAGGCACTTCCAAATGGAGCTGACTGTCTTCAATCACTTCCATGGTTTGATTGAGTTTGAATGAAGTTGAAATTGAAAGGAAGCAAGATGTGGAAAGAGCTGGGTCCTCACTTGCCTTCTGCTCTCAGGATTCCCCTTCAAGAGTTCTCCTCACTGTTCCCTCCTCTGTCAGGATCACATGTGCTCCTCACTCTCTCTTTCGTTCTGCGTCTTTGGGATCTGTCCAGAGAAGGAGAGGGTGGTAAGCAGGCTGTGGACGATCTGTACTGCATGAGAGCTGGGTCACGAATGCCACACTTTCCTGTGAACGGCACCAGACAAATCAGCAGTGTGCCAGCTGCCTTCCTCTCGCCCGATGAAAACTCCCCCCGCACACTGTGTTAGTCCATGCATGCTGGAGACCAGTGCTCCACCCGGTGGCCTGCAAGAAGATTCTGAAAAGCAAACATCTGATGTCTATGTGGAGCTTTTTTAAACTGTTTTGCTGTGTGATACATGTGGAAAGGCAGCTTTAACAATCTATTTCTTTATTTAGAATTATCACCATATGTTTTAAGAGCAAAATTGCCTACCTGCAGTTTGATCCTATAAGCAGAATGTCTTTGTGAATAGGGACTATGCTGATTTCTTCAGTGTCTGATTTTAACTGTTGGGCAATTTCGACATCAAGCACAATGGGATCCCTCTCGGTCACTTTGCCTTCAGTTCAATGATGTTTTTGTGCTTCGAGAAATCTCAGATGTGACTAATAGATTTCTAAAGTAGGGCCAATTTTGACATCCTTGAACAAACGCCCTAATAATATGTGTTTGTTATTCGGCAAAGAAATTCCATATTATACTTTATTTTTAGATATCATTAAAATTTCAGTGGTTAAAGAACTGTTAATATTTTGCAGTCTGATATTGTTAGGAATCTAATTGTTCAGATCTAATAAGTGGTGAACTCTGCTCTGTTCTAACTTATTTTCCTTTCTGGCAGAATTAGACTTATGGTATCCCTCTTATCCCTGCGCCTGCACAAGTGCTCGTTTTTTCCATAATTTACAGTTACTTTAATACCTCTGCACTCCCTGTGTACATCAGCTGTCTCATTAGTGTCTATTTTTGTACCATCCAAGGAAATACCAAAGAAAAGTGATGCTTATAAAAAAAAAAATCCAATCTCCATCATTTTTTTAGAGCAAACTCTGAGTGATAACATTTCTCACTGGGACTGTGGTGTATATGTGTTAAGATAACACAATGTTCTGGAGAGTGTAACAGTCTCAGACAGGCACAGGCACAGCAAGAGCTGGAATGTAATCCAGACCTGCAGGGTTGTTAATATATCCCCAAAGCTCTGTAAGTTCACTACATGAGCTACTTTTCAAGCAAGAGATACTGTGTGTAAGTGTGAATTGGACCAGAGAAGAACATCAAAAGAATCGATGCATGTTTCTCACCCCTGGTCCTTCAGATGTTCACAGCTCTAAATATGAACGGGTTCATTACAGAGTCAATGCTACATTCTTCTGAGCTGTGCCCTCTCCCTCCTCACTGTGACATTAGTGCACATAGAGAAATCATTTCCTATACAAAGGCTCAGTGTAGAAAAGTTCATTGTGCTAAATTTTTACAGTGATATTGAATAATGAGAGAGAGAGAGAGAGAGAGAGAGAGAGAGAGAGAGAGAGAGAGAGAGAGAGAGAGAGAGAGAGAGAGAGAATTATTTTGCAATGTATAGACACCAATATTATTAGTTTTAATAATACTGCGATGGACTGGCGACCTGTTAACGGTGTACCTCTGCTTCTCGTCCAATGTGCGCTGGAAAAAGGAACCGGCACACTCCCGTGACCCCAAAAGGGAATACGCGGGTTTAAAAAAGGAATTAATAATAATAATAATAATAATAATAATAATAATAATAATAATAATAATAATAATAAAGACGATATGATTAAACTCTTTTTCTCTTGTGGGTTTAAAAAAAAACTAACAAAAACACGGACGTGTTAAATCAATACATCTTAAGCTGAAAGCATTTAATTATAGAGGGTATTTATATTAATTCCGATGTTTGGATATGAATATTTTAAAAAAAAAAAGTTTTTATCGCGATTAATTATTGGGTGCATTAAATAATTATAGTATTTTATGCACAGATCACGTGACTCTGAAGCGCACCATCGGTGACGTCACAGAGCTGCCGTTATAACTGAGGTGCGGTTGATAACGGAAGACGTCGAGTACGGTAAGAACGTTTTATTTTTTTAAACTATACTGGATTTTACGTTTGTCATATATAGGTGTCCACGACTTTATAAATGAAAAGTGAATTAGCGTGTGACTGCTATGTGATTAAGTAATGGTTGAGTGGCGTTTTAAGGGTATTTAAAATGTATATATTTTGATCTAGTACAAAATTGTGTGTTGTGTTTACGCGAATTATGGAACTAACTATCGAAAATATGTGTTTAACAGTTAATTCATTCACTGTTTATTCTCTTTCGTTCGTTAATATAACACATTTAGCGTGAATTCCTGCATCTCCTCCGAAATTGAAGCTATATTAACCCAGAGTATCTATTACTAAGAAGCTACCGCAAACATTTCTGTAGCTTCACATTAATAAAACGACCGTTGGTAGAAAAGAAGCCTGTAATGGCGCCCTTCAAGAGATGAAGGACAGTGCGGCTGCAGCGTTAAGCCTTTAGCCAATCAGCGTTTCGCGCTGTGAGCACCGATGAGTTTTTCACCAAATCAGCTCTTAGAGATTAATGAAACGTTGAGTCTATCCCCCATTCAGGGATACTGAGCGTTCAGCCAATCGTGTCTCAGGGATGCAAGGGATGCTGAGCACAGCCCAGAGATTTCCTGTTGCTATAAGAGAAGCAAGTTATTTCGGATTAATTCAACAGTTTAGAAAGGTTCAATTGCTTTTAGTTTTGACTGTTTTATTGATGCTAAGAGTTATACTATGAAAAACAAGCATACATTTATATATGTATATATGTATATTTTTAGTGTATTGTTACCCATTTGTTCACCCCAAATGTTCAAATTAATGTTTTGATATCTCTCAAACAGCCTTAGTTACCTTAAACATTATGGTCATGCAACTTCCTTTCTCCCCAAACTGACCTGTAGAATCCAGACTGATTGTTTTGTGAGTGGCGGGTGATTCCTGTGACCACCACAACCATGGGGGAGTTGTTCCGCAGTGAGGAGATGACTCTGGCCCAGCTCTTCCTCCAGTCTGAGGCAGCCTACTGCTGCGTCAGTGAACTGGGAGAGCTGGGGATGGTCCAGTTCAGAGATGTGAGGACAGCAGGAATTATAATTTGATCCTCCTTTGTTTATTCTTTTCCATGGTAAATTAAGACAAAACCTCTTTCTTTCAGCTCAACCCTGATGTGAACGTCTTTCAGAGGAAGTTTGTCAATGAAGTGAGACGCTGTGAGGAGATGGACAGAAAGCTCAGTGAGTGGATCATGGCACACAGACAAAAATACCCAATTTTGAATTCTGAAATCATTCTTATACACCCCGATATTATTAATACAAGTTATTATTATATGCCTGTGATTGCACAGACTAGTTTCTTCCACAACAAATGAAGGTTTATATCCCTTTACCAAACCATGCTGTTGTCTTGTTTTGCAGGATTTGTAGAGAAAGAGATTAAAAAAGCCAACATTCCTTTCATGGACACAGGCGAGAATCCTGAAGTCCCCTTTCCTCGTGATATGATTGATCTTGAGGTAATTGCATTGATTCATTCTCCTTCTCTATCCAATACCTTATTTACTTGTATATGTCAAAAAAATGTGAATATTGAGGAAAGGTGCATTAGTTTCAAAATGTCTGCCGGTGTGTGTCCATCATCTTTCATTAAGTCCACAGGAAATATTTATATGTCCTTAATTGTCAGGCTACATTTGAAAAGCTGGAGAATGAGCTGAAAGAGATCAACACTAATCAAGAAGCTCTGAAGAAGAACTTTCTTGAGCTGACAGAACTCAAGCATATCCTCAGACGGACTCAGCAGTTCTTTGACGAGGTCTTGTTATATTCTCAGTGATATGAGTCTACCCCTAAAAATTTGTGGTAGTGAGCTGTCTGACCTTTCCTTTTAATCCAATTTATTTAGATGGAGGATCCAAACCTATTGGAGGAGTCGTCTTCCCTCTTGGAGCCCAGCGAGGCTGGTCGAGGTGCCCCATTGCGACTCGGGTAGGTTGTAAATAGCTAACAAATTTTTAGTCATGGTATAAATAGCTAAAGCATTTTTAGTCATGGTATAAAATTCTATATTATTAGAATAGTACTCTAATGTTAGAATCAAAGTCCCTGTAAAGGCATTTTATGATGATTTTTTTAATACTATGTCATTATATTTTGTGCTTTACGTTACAGTTTATTTATTTTTAAACATAATCCATATTATTTTTGCCTAGATTTTCATCAGTTTCCCCCTTATTTAGTCATCAGATAAGTTTTATTTGGACTTTCAGATTTGTAGCTGGAGTGATAAACCGTGAAAGAATCCCAACATTTGAAAGGATGCTCTGGAGAGTCTGCCGTGGAAATGTCTTTTTACGTCAAACAGAGATCGAAGACCCTCTTGAGGACCCCACAACAGTAAGGGTTTAGTTTTTAAATGTTTAAAATGTAATTACTCAAGAAATGGAATATTAAACAGAGTTTGGTCACAGGGGGATCAGGTGCACAAATCTGTGTTCATCATCTTCTTCCAAGGGGACCAGTTAAAGAACAGAGTGAAAAAGATTTGTGAAGGGTATGGTGTCCTCTCATTTGTGGTATTCACTGTTTTGATCCCAAGAGCGATTACATTTCTGAACATTTTTTGCTGCATTTTTCACTCCTGCTGAAAAGTACTTTTGTAACTGAGCCCAGTTTTGTGCACAAATCGTTGTGTTTGTCGACTAATGGATGGTTTCTACTGATTTTAGGTTTCGTGCTTCTCTGTACCCATGCCCTGAGACTCCTCAGGAGAGAAAAGAAATGGCGTCTGGGGTAAACACCCGTATCGATGATCTTCAAATGGTATGGTCTCACAATTTCTTGACCTTTATTACATAGACCTAAAATGAATAATCATGTAAATTAAAATTGATTTCAACACTGTCTATCATTAATTACTTCAATTAATATAGGTACTAAATCAAACTGAGGACCACCGACAGAGGGTTTTGCAAGCCGCTGCAAAAACCATACGTGTGTGGTTCATCAAAGTCAGGAAGATGAAGGCCATTTATCACACTCTGAACCTCTGTAACATCGATGTGACACAGAAGTGTTTGATTGCTGAGGTCTGGTGCCCTGTGTCTGACCTGGATTCTATTCAGTTTGCTCTGAGGAGGGGAACGGTACGTTTATTTTTTACCTTCTTCTTCAGACATTTCTTTGAGAAATGGGTGATACACTGGACATGGAAATATTTATCAAAGCATTCATTAAAAATGACACAGTGACATTGACCTAATTTACCACTCAGGAACGAAGTGGCTCCACGGTTCCCTCCATTTTAAACCGAATGCAGACCAAACAGACTCCACCTACTTTCAACAAGACCAACAAATTCACCTCTGGCTTCCAAAACATTGTGGATGCGTACGGGATTGGAACCTACAGAGAGATCAATCCAGGTACCACTATGCTTCATGTTTGTTCCAAAATCATATTTGAATTTAAAGTTTGCTTATCTTACATTTTGTTTCTTCCAGCCCCATACACAATCATTACTTTCCCGTTCCTGTTTGCTGTCATGTTTGGGGACATGGGCCACGGTGTGTTGATGACATGTGCAGCACTTTACCTTGTACTCAGAGAGAGCCGTCTGCTTGCCCAAAAGAGTGACAACGAGGTAATAGTTTAATAATTATTGTAACATTAAAAAGGGTGGTGTGATGACAAAGCGGGTAGCACGCTTCTGGTTTGAGGCCAGCAGGTGACCTGTGAGAAAGTGTTGCCCTGCTATTGATTGGCACCCTGTCTGAGCGGTAACCTACCTGTTTTTCTATCTGAGCTGGAAAGGCACCAGTTGAACTCAGGACACCATTGAAAAAGCGAATGGGCATAAGATCAAAACATACAAAATATACATTTTGAGTACAGTATTGCTGAAAGAATTGGCTGTTCAAATTAAGATCTAAGTACATTCACTAAAAGAGTAATAATTGTAATTATTCATGTGTGTCATTCATGGATAAATATGTAACTTCCAGCTTTTGTGCGTATGTATGATGTGTGTGCGTGTGTGTTTTTCTAGATGTTCAACATGGTGTTTGCAGGACGTTACATAATTCTGCTGATGGGGATCTTCTCAGTCTACACTGGGCTGATCTATAACGACTGCTTCTCAAAGTCTCTCAACATGTTCAGCTCTGGGTGGAGTGTTCGGCCCATGTTTTTCCCTAAAGGAAACTGGACGTAAGTTCAAAAAGTTCTCATTCTTAAAACTGAAAGCATAAAAAAGTGAATTGCAAACACTTGAACTTTGTTGATGAAATCATTGCCATCTCAAAGATCAAGCAATAAATACGATTTTATCTGAATTCGCTGAAAAGCTTCAATTTACCTCTGGACTTCTCAGCCTAAAAGATTTCAACAGCAAAAGTGACCAAAGCACCTCTGAAAGGAAATAGTCGATTCCAACATAGCAAAACATTCAAATAAAGTGGTTAAATATATCAGTGCAGGACATTTTAAGATTTCTTTTGGTAATGTCTACATCTGCGAACACTGACTAACTTTTGGTCAAAGTACATAATTAAAGCTCTTTTTGTTTGTGTACTTGTTTGTAGGTTTGAAACTCTGGATGGCAACTCGGTTCTTCAATTGAACCCATCTGTTCCTGGGGTGTTTGGGGGTCCCTATCCTATAGGCATTGACCCTGTAGGTATCCTACAAATATTTTAGTATTTTCCAGGGCACCTTAAAATGTGCAGTTTGTCTTAAGTGATCAGTTCACCCAATATTCTACAAAAGTACAAGGAATGGCCACTGCAGTTAATCTGAAACTAGTGTTATCTACACTTTTGTTCTCTGTTGTATTTTGCCCCACTCTCAGGCTGTTTTCTGTTTATCTGACTTGTCCTTCCCATACCCTTTCCCTTGAAAATTAGTTTTTACATTTTTAATTAATGAAAAACAACCAGTTAGTACTGCTGAGCTGTTGTTAAAAAAATGTCCTCCGTTTGATTGGTGTGAAATGTTCTTTTCTTTTTCTCTTTTAGATCTGGAATATCGCTGTAAATAAGCTGACGTTCCTCAACTCATTCAAGATGAAGATGTCTATCATTCTGGGGGTCATTCACATGATTTTTGGAGTCACACTCTCCCTCTTCAATCATCTGTAAGTGTATTTTGCATGTATTATAAGCAGATAGCGTTTAGTACTAATGTATGATTTGATTTTTCACCTCATAGGTACTTTAAGAAGCCTCTGAACATTTTCCTTGGTTTCATCCCTGAGATTGTGTTCTTGAGCAGCCTTTTTGGCTATCTGATCCTGCTGGTCTTCTACAAATGGCTGGCTTATGACGCAGTAACTTCCAAAGATGCTCCCAGTCTTCTGATTGCCTTCATCAACATGTGTCTTTTCAACTACAACGACCCCAGCAACAAACCTCTGTACAGGGGACAGGTGGGGGACATAGTCTTCAATGACAGGACAAGATTCATTTTTGTTGGAAGACTAAAGATCTCTATATTTGTGCAAGTAGGCAGGGATTCAGTCTCTTCTGGTATTGATTGCCCTGGCCTGTGTGCCTTGTATGCTGGTGGTGAAGACTATGGTCCTGCGTCGTCAACATCTGTGGAAGAAACACCTGGTATGTTTACGTACTCTCTATATTAAAAACTCATACTAATGCGGATTTAGTGTCCAAAGATGTTTTTATAAAGTGTTACTCCAGGTCTAGGGTCGAGCATATCTAGAGATGACAGGGAATTCCTAAGAGGAAAAAAATATCAAGTTAAATATATTTATTCACACAGTTGAAATCTTTCAAGATAATACCAGAGAATAAAATCTCCTGTAATGTTATGTGATGCTGCGCTTGTGTTTGAGTCTAAGCTTGTGGTCCTATCCTGATCCCGCTTCCCTCTCTCTATCCACTTTGTTTCCTGTTTGCTTTTATACTGTCCTACAAAAGTTAAAGGCAAAAACAGTCCTAAAATGTAATCTTAAAAAAAAAAAAAAAAACAGTATAACCTGCCAGCCAATTAGAATCCAGTATCCAGAGAGACCATGGTGTAAACAAAATCCCTAGTTACACATATTTGAAGCTACATTACAAACTTTGAAGCTAAAGTGCTGCATTCTTCCTGATTTGTCTTACACAACATTGAAAAGGGGCTAAGCAGTGTTGGTGGGTAGGGTATGGTGTGTGAAGTACCAGATCTGTTGAAAAATTGTAACATTTAAAGTTTCAGTTCAAAATGGAATTCTGATCTTTTAGAATTTGTCATTTTAGGGCATGGATAATCAGCACAGTTTTAGGAGTAGATTGCTTTGCCATGACTCCAGCGGAGCTAAAATAACACCTGCTCTGTGTACAGGAAAAAGAAACAAAGTGAGTGAAACAAGCGGCAACTTTTCACTTATTTCTGTTGCTCTTTCATGGGCAGACGATGCAGGTTCTAGTAACAGACTCTTGATCCAATAACTCTGGATTTCCTTGAAATTGCTCTGTAGACTGGAACAAACAAAAAACTAGCCCTTTGCATCCCATTTTATTGGAGTTCAGATCTCTAAATACATTTATTTAATATATTTTAACTACAAATTTGCAGCTCTCAAAAGATATTCTAATAGAGTTCCAATAAAATGCTTTCCACAGTCCAATTTATTTTGGTCAATTTGCACAAGTGTAAAGTCTAGTGTGATCATGTCACAAAAGACTTTGATACTTACACAGCTCTGTTTTAACAGCATGCCATGGGACAATACCCACATTTGTCAACATTTTCTGTAGACTTAAATAATGTTTCTTTGCACTAAGTTTAATAGAGTAGCTTGTTATATTATTAATTCATGAGCTACGTGCAGATTTGAGGCAGACATTACTGGCTTGGCCTAGTGGGGCACCCTCCATGACAATTTTATACTGTTGTCATACTTATAGATTAAAAAAATCAAACTTAATCAAGGAAATATCATTGGTTAAATGTAAACATAGCCATGAAAATACACAGATTTTGACCCGTTCTGATGTTTGGTGTGTGTGCCCCATTCAGCCATAACAAACACAGCTTATACTCCCTGGCCCATGGCATGCTCATAGCCACACAGACCTTGTTTGTATTTAGTCCCAGATGAGGGATGCAAGACCTGCAGAGAATCTAGAAACTTTAGAGCAGACAGGCACCAGCTCACCCACCGGACTCACCCAACAGGGCACGCAGAAGTTTGGAGGCGTTCGGGTTGGAAACGGGCCTACAGAGGACGAGGCAGAGATCATAGACCACGACCAACTTTCCCAACACTCCGAGGAAGGAGATGAGGTCAGTGTTCAATCACAAATGTACTGAAAACATACTGCGACATTGGTATCCTCTAAAACAGGGAAATTATTCAAATGTGAATGCTCACCAACACTGTGTGTTTCATTTAAAGGATGCTTTTCAAAGCCTTTATAATAAACGTTGGACCGCTCTCCTCCAAAATGTGTCCTTCCTTCCTGTGTCCATGATCCTGCCACACCCTTTTCAGTGCAAATCACTATAGGCAGTCAGAACAGTTAACACCACCGCGGTTTAAACTCTTGAAGGAATGAATGAAACTGAAAGAAGTGATGTTGATGCTTTAAGACGTATGTGATGTTATATCATGTATAAAATGCTCATATTTTGTTATACTACTATGTTTTTGAACACCGGGAGGCTAAGTGAAAGGAAAATATCAAACAGTGAGACCTGAAAGCATCTGGAAGTGAAGCACACATGAAGAAGCAGTAATATTTAATTTGTTAAAGAGCACTTTTTAATTAGTGATTAACCCAGCAATAGGAAAGTCTTTTGCAGGATGCAGGAGGAACGGGTTAAAATGTGTTCATTTTCTGAAATATTTCAAACGCAAATACTGGTAAAGATAAGGTGATCAGATAAGAAAGAAGTTTTCATGGTACACATCACTGCTCGCGTGATGCTTTCTATGAGTTCAATGAGAAGATGTTTGGAATCATATCATATACACATAAGTCATACCGCGTGACAAAAGTTTATGATAGAGGCTGATTAATTTCTTTGAGCAATCTCTGACGCCTCGGTGATTCGAGAAATGTAAACAGAGAAGCATCTCCTCACAGAAAGCCTGTGAACAGTCTGACTCACTCACTCCAAACATGCCCACCACTGGAATGTGCAAAATATTTTCATCCACTCTATTAACTTTTGACATTGCCCTGAACTTTCTGTTCCAGCGCGAACTTGGAAAAATGCTAATAATTAACATTCGCATGAACAAGATAGTAATATCACAGTCTACTATCATTTTGAAACTGTATGAACATATTTTTCTGCTTTGCTGGTTGGTGTATCTCTAGTCTTTTGACCAATGTGCGCACAAGCAGACCGTCACCCTTCCCCAAACCAGGATAAGTAGTTATCCTCCAAAAGATGGAGGATATTATCTTTCCATATCTTATATTTCAGAGATTACTGAGCTAAGATCACACATGACATTAATGGTGAAAAAGCAGAGATTGAAAATAAAAATCTCTGCTCTTTCTTTTTTTTCAAGCATGCAGAGGAAGAACCGGTAAGAAAGTTTTCCTAATTATTTCAGTTATTAATGTTTTTTTTTGTAACATTGATTTCTGATACAATAAACACTAACTTGTGTCATGGGGGAATGAAACACTAACACAGATGCAACTTGATATAGAAGAAAATCTGTTTTATACACAGTTACTGTTCATAATGGTGCTGCTTTAGCTTCTGCTGCCTTTTTAGGTGCATGGGTCTGTGTTTAAAGTTAAGAAGTCAAATGAAAAGTGCTAATCGTTTTACTAATCATCATTAAATTGTTAAAATAAATTGTTCTAAATTTTCTGAATTAAAATCACGCAAGCAACAATGTTTTCTATTTAGTTATTCAGAAAAGTTAAAAAATCTTTTGCTGCAGCTTGCTGTAAAATATATGCTTTTCTTTTTTTGTTGAGTGAACATATCTTTCAAATCTGATCTTTAGTAGGAAAGAGCAAAAAAACCTTGACCAGGGAATAACCCTCTTCACCTGAGCTAGATGTGTTATGGTCTTACAATGTCACGAAGGTAGTTTGGAAAAATGCCTTTGAAAAGTTGCTGAACACACCTCTGCTGTAGAACAATAAGAGACAAGTAAAGTTATTGCTGTAGAACAATAAGAGACAAGTAAAGTTATTGCTGTAGAACAATAAGAGACAAGGCCATTGAACACCCTCAGAAAACAATGATGGCAAAAAGGGAAATGAGTCCGTGCCAAGCCAGATTTTACAAGATTTTACAAAAGCAAATCAGAATTATTTGTGTTTTTCTATCAATAAAAGAGAAGAATCATTTGTTTTTTTTTCTTCCTAACAAGTTATCAAAATTTAATGGTAAAGAAAGTTTTTTTTCTTACCCAAAAGTTTAGTTTATATGTAAAAAATGCTAAATAAATGCTTGTTTTAATATTTTTTTTAATTTAATCCTTTGAGATATCCACTATTACAAGATATCACAAGGTTTATACTATTTATAACAACGGGGAAAAAATTCCCATAGTAACGTAACTGACCAAAAATGACACTATTCATCTTTTAGGGCCCTCATAAAAAAAGAGATGTTTTGATGACATTGTTTGAAAACCAAGAAGAGATTTTGACGGTGGAGGTCCCGGTGAGGTCACCACAAGCACTTTTTGGTGCTGGCCCCTGTTGTGTAATTGAGTGATATCTGCAGATTATATCATGCTGTTCATGACATCAGAGTATTTTAAACATCACCATTTCCTGCTATTCTCTTCCTGTGTAGTTCAATTTCGGAGACATGGCGGTTCATCAGGCCATCCACACTATTGAGTACTGCTTGGGTTGTATCTCCAACACGGCTTCATACCTGCGCCTCTGGGCTCTCAGTTTGGCTCATGCCCGTGAGTACATATACAAAGACACAATAAACTCGTGTCACAGGTTGGAATAAAACTCTCCCTTTATGTCTCAGAGCTGTCTGAGGTTCTTTGGGGCATGGTGATGCGTCTTGGCCTCTCCTCTCGGAGTGGTGGTGGATTCTTTGGCTTGTCGATCATTTTTTCTGCATTTGCCACATTAACAGTGTGCATCTTACTCATCATGGAGGGACTGTCTGCATTCCTTCATGCTCTGCGTTTACACTGGTAAGACACAAACACGACTACACACTGAGCTCAAAGAAGCGCATTATTTCCTTGAATTCCACAATGTTGAAATAAAGCCTAAAATCCTATTGGAACACATTTCAAAGCTTTGCCAGTTCAAACCAGCATTAGAACGGAGAAGAAGGATGATTTAAGTTACTTTAACATGGCATGATTGTTGCTGCCAGAAAAGCTGGACTGAGTTTTTCAGAAACTGTTGATCTACTGGGATTTTCATACACAACCATCTCTAAAGTTAACAGAGAATTGTCTGAAGAAAGCAGAACACATCCAACCTTGAGGCGAATGAGCTATAGCAGCAGAAGAACACAACACTGCCACTGCCGTCAGCTGACAACAGGAAACTGAGACTAGACTATGGATTGGTCGAATGAATATATGGCGGTTTTCACATTTTGAGAAAAAGGGCAAGACCTAGAGCGTGAATACAACCGATAAGTTTTGACAAAAATTAATTACATTTTTTTTTATAGAAACTTAAATTAATCTTATTTTGGCAGATAAAAAATGTCATTTATCATGTTTTAGAACCAAACTGGCCATTTATCATTGATTGTTCTACCTCCACAGTGAAGATGATGAAATACCTTTTTCCTGTTTCCAATTTGACCAACAGTTTCTCAAAATCTGCCCCTTTCCCCATGTTCTATTGCTGTCTTCATTCATCTCTTTGTAAAGGCATTTGCTGAAACAGAGCTGCTGTTTGCTAACATCACAGCAGAACCTGAACTTTGAGTGAGAGGTGCTAATTGTAGCATTTCAATGTCATTCCCTTCGTGACTCATTTCAAAAGTTTCCACATCCCATGAACACACTGATGGGCTGGAGACATTTTTTTTCCGTGTGCACCAAGATGTAAGAGTCCTTTCTCTTTTGAGTCAAATTCTCTCCACAGTAGTGAGGCATTTCTCTGCTTTTAAACGTTTTAGTTTTTGCAAACTACAACAATCACTCAAACATTTTCACCTTATTGGACCTTTCATAAAATCTTTGTTATTGAAAATCTACTTAAATGTAGTGTAAATCCATATTCACGTATCCAAGAGCCTCTGATAGAGAGGGAATGTGTGCGGTTGCAGGTTTATACACCCCTCCCAATTTGTCTTTAGATAAACCTAAAGAAACCAAATATTATGATAAACTGATTGATAGAGCGCTTAAACATGAAATGAGAAAAAAGTGTGAGTTCCTCTTCCTCTAATGTCTCCTAGCAGCCTTTTTTTGACATGTCCATACTCACATATAAATACAGAACCCTCATTTTTAATGATATTGTTATCAAATGTGGCATTTATCTTTTGGAACCAATATTTTGGTTCTACTTTTATCACTTATTTTCTAAATAAAACATCCCAGCCGCAGACGTCGGCATGCACTTCTCATCAGTATGTTGGTGTCCAAAGGTTCACTTGGTCTGTTATTATTCAGTTAGTTAGTAGTTTAGCAGTGATTAGTACCAAAATAGTGTTTTTATATGAGTGTACATGTATGAAACTGAGTCTAGAAGAGAGCTTATCTCTCTAAATCCCCCCCCCCCCCTAACTCAACACCTTTCAGCTTTTGAGGAAGTTGAGGTGAATGCACAACAGGAATCCACAGGTGTTTTTGACATCAACCCTCTGCTCTGACATTGTTTTCTTTTGTTCTCTGTTTCCTGTCATTCAGGGTGGAGTTCCAGAACAAATTCTACACAGGACAAGGCTTCAAGTTTGTCCCGTTCTCGTTCGAGAGTATTCTGGAGGGTCGATTGGACGAATGAGCTTTGCTGGAACTCCATTGCCCCTGCTCCATTGCTCCCGTTCTCTTGAGCGTTGTGCTGTTTGATGAGGTGTTCGTAAAATGTGATCCCTGACCCCCGAGTGCACATTTTCAAGGGTGTTTGTAAGATGTGCCGTGTTCTGTGAGCTTCTCACACTTCCTTTTGTAACAATCCTTCAAAGAGGTGTGTTAACTTTCATTGATGTTCATATCAAGAAATGTTTAAAAGTGTCCTGATCTGCTAAGTATACACAGAGAAATACCTGGAAGGTTATTTCTTCCTCACGGGGAGAGGTACATACGAGATTGTAGTTTTATCCATGCTGTCATGAGTACATAATCTTAATCATTTGGATATATATATATATTTTATTACTATGTCGATAATTGGATGATCTTAACGATGTACAATACTGGGCAAAAGATTTCTGCAGGAGTGAACAAATTTTGTAAAAACAATGCTTTCAGAAACATGAATATTGATTGTTCAATTGTGTAGATTTACAGAATGCAAAGTTATCAAACATGTCATGTAAGCTGAGACCAGTTATGAACTGAAACAGAAACAGCTCTGTAGAAGGCTCAAATAAGGGTGTGGTCACAGCAAATTTTGTTAGTTTGTGAAAAATGAGTAACATTTCAATTTCTGAAAGCAATTGTTATTTACACCATTTTGTCTCTCATATAAAACTTCCACAGTACTGAAGTACTAAAATATACCGTAGCCGGCGAGAGAGGAAATGCATGCATCATGTGGATGTTTTCACTGGCGATTTAAAAGCTAAATACAAAGCTTTGTGTTAAATAACTAACCATAGTTATCACATTGTTACTGAGATACAAAATAAATCCTAGGTGTCAGGAGGCAGCTAAATATGTTTGGTGGATTGTTGCAGCAACACATATCAATGTGGAAATAAAATAATTAAAACATAGAGATATGAATAGTTTATTGTTTTTAAAGGTACATGTAAATGTGTTCTGTGTGCATGGATGTTCATTTCAGTGAAGCTTCTTCTCAAAGAAAATGCTTATTGTGAAATCATGTTCTCCCTAATTCTAACCATTGAACATTTGGTGAAAATAAAGTCACATTTGTCATTTAGTTGTGTACATTTACTAAACATTTAATGTCTGATGAGAGCATTAGAACATATTAAGGATTTATTAAAGTGCATATATTTATTCATCTGCAGAATTCTGTATTATTGGGTCTAGGTCATTTTTATGTAAAATTTGGTGAAAGCCAGCAATTCAAATATCTTGAAAATGACACAACTCCATCATGGCCTCATCAATGCTTTTACTACTGGTTTATGGTTTCCCATTGAGCGTGTATTGCTTTATTTTTAACAATATCTAATAGCTTTTGAATTAGGGTTAAGCAACTGTCAAGAAGAGTAAAACAAAAAAAACACATGGAAAGATCTTGACTCAGGTCTGAATTGCCTTAAAGACCTTAATGATTGCAGCAGGTTTTAAAGCTCGGCTGGCTTCAGACTTCCCCTTTGTTTTAATCCAACTTCCTGTTCATAAATGAAGGATGGAAGGGTCACTCCATGATCTGTAAAGGCTGCAGAATTTGTCTGACGATTGAAAAACAATTTCGAATAAATAGTGTATGATAGGCTATAAAAACAGCACAAAGAAAGTATAAAAAAGAATATAAAACAAAAAGGGAATCGGAAGTCAAAGATGTACACATAGGTAGATGCCCCCGAAACGCTGCCGTTGACTGAACTGATGCGTCTTAGCGGAAGCCATCTTAGGCCAGAGAGAACCATATAAATGTATTCCTATCTATGGGGGCAGGTGACGTCCATAGATATGGGCGCCATATCATAAAGTTGACATAAAAATAGCTGACATGTATAATCAAAAATCTGACAACTAATGAGTTTTAGCGATTTAAATCGCCGCCATAGAGGACGTTTACACCGCACTAAGATGGCGGCTTCTCGACGGCAGCGTTTCACGGGGTATCTACATATAAATTTCTATGGTAATATCTATGCAAAATTGATTTTACCACAGTGCCCTCTTCTGGTCTTTAAGCGTATAGCTTCTCTGGGCGCAATTAATTAAAATTCGCTGCAAAAATAATATATTTAAACATTTTGCGTGGTTTACGTTTGAATGCTTCATTTAAAACCATCAAAAAACAGTGGTTGTGCATTAAAGTTTAAACAGGGACATGTTAATTGTTTTTTTTTTACCGTTCTTGCTCAACACTCTGCAAAAATAGCCTTTACCACAGTACCCTCTGCTGGTCTTTAAGCATATAGCTTCTTTGGGGTTTTTTTCTTTAAAATTCACTGGGATACTGATATATTTTTGCGTGGTTTACATTTCAATGCGTCTTTTAAAACAATTCTAAACACAGTAATCACTTAATAACTTTATAACAGGGCAATGCTGACCGTTTTTTTATTGTATTTGGGCAAACCTAAGCAAAATTGATATTAGTACAGTGCCCTCTGCTGGTCTTTAAGCGTATAGCTTCTCTGGGTTTAATCCATTAAAATTCACCGGGATATTGATATATTGATACATTTTTACGTGGTTTACGTTTAAATGCTTCTATTAAAACAATTAAAACACAGAGGTCGCGCATTAAAGTTTAAACAGGGACATGTTAATCGTTTTTTTACTGTTCTTGCTCAACCCTTTGCAAAAATAGCCGTTGCCTCAGTGCCCTCTGCTGGTCTTTAAACATATAGCTTCTCTGGGTTTTATTCTTTAAAATTCACTGGGATACTGATATATTTTTGCGTGGTTTACATTTCAATGCGTCTTTTAAAACAATTCTAAACACAGTAATCACTTAATAACTTTATAACAGGGCAATGCTGACCGTTTTTTTATTGTACTTGGGCAAACCTAAGCAAAATTGATATTAGTACAGTGCCCTCTGCTGGTCTTTAAGCGTATAGCTTCTCTGGGTTTAATCCATTAAAATTCACCGGGATATTGATATATTGATACATTTTTACGTGGTTTACGTTTAAATGCTTCTATTAAAACAATTAAAACACAGAGGTCGCGCATTAAAGTTTAAACAGGGACATGTTAATCGTTTTTTTACCGTTCTTGCTCATCCCTTTGCAAAAATAGCCGTTGCCTCAGTGCCTTCTGCTGGTGTTTAAACATATAGCTTCTCTGGGTTTTATTCTTTAAAATTCACTGGGATACTGATATATTTTTGCGTGGTTTACATTTCAATGCTTCTTTTAAAACAATTCTAAACACAGTAATCACTTAATAACTTTATAACAGGGCACTGTTGACCGTTTTTTTTATCGTACTTGGGCAAACATATGCAAAATTGACATTACCATAGTGACCTCTGCTGGTCTTTAAGCGTATAGCTTCTCTGGGTTTCATCCATTAAAATTCACCGGGATATTCATATATTTCTACATTTTTACGTGGTTTACGTTTGAATTCTTCTATTAAAACATTTAAAACACAGTGATCGCGCATTAAAGTTTAAACAGGGACATGTTAATCGTTTTTTTTACCGTTCATGCTCAACCCTTTGCAAAAATAACCGTTACCTCAGTGCCCTCTGCTGGTCTTTAAGCGTATAGCTTCTCTGGGTTTTATTCGTTAAATTCACTGGGATATTGATATAATTATTTATTTTTTGCGTGGTTTGCGATTGAATGCTTCTTTGAAAACAATTCTGAAAACAATGCTCACGCTTTAGCTTTTAAAGAGGCCCATATTTACCGTTCTTTTTATCATATTTGCCCAACCCAATGCAAAATGTTTATTACTACAGCGCTCTCTGCTGGTCTATACGCGTATAGCTACTCTGGGATTTTTGCATTAGCAGCCAATTTAAAAATGTATATTTTTATGCATGGTTTGCAAATGGACAATCCTTTGAATTACTTATATTAAAACACAGTGGTTGAGCATTATCTTTAAAAACTTAAACAGGTTAAAATCGCGCCTTCAATAAAATTATAGAAAACATCCAGAACGTATGGGGCATGAATTTTGATCAATTTTACAACAAAACCGAAATCGTAAAATTAAATTAGTCTCTTTAATAAATCGATTTAAAAATAAATTAATCACACACGTTACGATACAGCGTCACGTGATGCGGAATCGATTCTCGTATTAAATAATTAACAGCTATAACGTAATCTATTTTCTGTTTTCAATTTCAGATTTCCAAAAATACACTATTGTATTTAGGGAAATCATTCATAAATAAGCAATTATATTTTTTTGTTTTTTTTGAAAAAAAAAAAAATAGAGAGTTTGAAATATTCATTCATGATTCAAAAAACATCTTAAAAAATATATACTTTTAAAATATATTATTGTTGTGTAAATATAACACAGTTGTGTTTTACCATCGATGTTGGAGGACTTTTGTTTTGAAGTGTGGTCGACCCAGTTATGTATCAGGAAGTAGAATCTGACTTGAAATACTTGCGCGAAATGTTTTGAGATGACAGCTCGAGTTAGAATGGCCGAGAATGGCGCACAGGTATCTAAGATCTCTTCGTAGCTAAATGATGATGCTATTTATATATCTATTTATATATTCTTTCATTAATAAGCTGAATCTTATGTTGTCTACTCGCATACCCTTTACACATCTGTGGTTATGTGTTCCCCATGTTGTTTAGTTGGTCAGCAGACTAGAGGGGCGACCATCATTGAAAAACATTGCACCCAATTTGTTTCCAGTCGATGCAGGTCCTGGTCGAGGTATTGTACAATAGCAATAAACATTACATTGGACCAGAGGTTTAACATATTTAAGTAAATGTTGATGCAAATTGAAATGCAGTACTCTCTTTTTGATGTGAAGTGTAATAAACAAAAACTAACGCGTGCATGTATGTTTTATTTTAGGTATTATCAATTATCTTCAATCGATTCTTATATCGTCCTCCTTTTGACGTGACGTTTATCAACAAGTGTGTCATTACACGGGGCACTAATAATTCAGTCTTCAGGTGTTAATGATATAAGTATTATTCATTGTATACCAATAATTTGTGGTCCACTTGTAAAGTTCGTTCATGGTATCTAAATATTGCACCTATTATAGTCTGCCAGTAGGTGTAGCTATCGCCTACTGAATCTTTTTAAAGTTGCAGTGCATAATAAGGCAAGAGCAAATGTGATTAGCTCTCTCCCGCAGGACCAAGAGCACTCACAATAAAGATGGACAGTGGTTTAGATTTGTAGCAGGGGGACTTCTCACTTCCTGACTCCTCATGACTAACTGGAGACAAACCTAATGATGTAGGTCATTTGCTTCATCAATTTTAACGTTAAGCACCTACACAGGCCACTCAAGACAATTCTGTACCCATTTAAACTTACATTTTTGAAACAAATGATCCAAAAAAACTGAACATTAATGGTAGACAGAGACCAGTGTAAACATGTTACTATCTAAAAAAAAAGTCCTCTAGGATGTTGTGACCCTTTAAATGTTGATTTTTTGCATCTGTTCAGGTGATATTGTGGAGTTTCATGGGACGGAGGGCTCAGGTAAGACGGAAACCTTGTACCACCTGATCAGCCGCTGCGTGTTGCCTTTGCAGAATGGAGGTCTTGAGGCTGGGGTAGTTTTCATCGACACAGACTACCACTTTGACATGTTTCGCTTCGTGACCATTTTGGAGAGATGTTTGGATTCACAAGAGGGTGACTCCTCTGAAAAGCTACAAGAGGAGACGGTGCGCTCTTGTCTGTGCAGGCTCTCTGTGGTGCACTGTAACAGCTCGGTTCAGCTTCTGCTAACCCTTCACACCCTTGAGAACAATTTCTCCAGCCAATCCTCTCTCAGCCTTTTGGTCATCGATAGTATCTCTGCGTTCTATTGGGTGGACCGATTCAACGGGGGGGAGAGTACTGTGTGTCAGGAGGCTAATTTAAGAAAGTGTGCAGAGTTGCTGGACAGACTGCGCAAGGATTATGGCTTTGTGATTTTTGCAACAACTCATGCCATCATGAGGAACTATGTATCTGAGCAGGATGGCCCAGCACAGTCTTCGGTGTCATCTCACAGGTGGAGGTCTGCTGAATACGGGATGGACTTTGATAAGCCCTACCTGTGCCGAGCATGGCAGAAAATGGTAACTCACAGGATGGTTTTCACTAAACCCTGTGGGTCTATAGAGCACAAGCAGGTTTTCTCCACAGCATGTACCAGTATCATGACCAAAGGTATCAAGAAATGCTTGTTTCATATCATGGAAGATGGGGTTAACTTTATATGACAATTGTATGAGAGGGAGAACTTTCTTAGAATTATGAGAGAGAACGTGAGTGTTCTTTTATTGTGAGTGGGATTGTAGTTGACTGCTGGACCTTGACCGATGTTTAGAGTATGTTTTAATGTTTTCCTGAAGCCATGAATATAAAATACGTGTCAAATATAGCCTGCGTTGTCAGTGATGATTATATGAAATGTGTGAGCTCTACACTAATGTAGTTATAGTCTGTCTAGTAACGACGGATTCTTTTGGTTTGTCTTCACTCTACTCATTACTGCTTTCAGTATCACTCCGTGTGGACTTCTTTTTTCTTTTCCATCTATGAAGAAATAAATCCCAATTGGAGATCTGTAATTCCAAAAATAGTATCTAATTTTCTTTTAGTGGAGAATTGAGGAATCACCTATAAAGGTGCACTTACACTTCCACAGCCAACCAAGCCAGAGATGTGCAAAAGCCATACACCAAAAATACTGTAGGGTCTGTGTTTGGTCAGTTTAGTAGTTGGGAGTTTCTGGATTATATCTGGTCTTCTCCACAAACAGGACAAAGAAGAAGAATGTCATAAAGCAAAACATATAAACTACATCTCTGACTGGCTTATGACTTGCTAGCACAGGCTAGTTATGTACAAAGGAAAGCTAAAGGCTCAAAGCAGGGTATAAACCACTCTCAAGAAAATTCCTTATCTCAAGACACATCACTCCACAACGTCATTCTATTTTTCCTCGGTTGCAAGGGAGAATGTGACAAAAATGCATAACCCATTCATAAAAAACAAAACAAAAAGACTTCCCATTGGAGCCTCTCTTTCTTTCTCAAAATAGAGGCAGTGTGACATAAGCTAGTAGCCAAGGAAAGCTCATCAACACTCCCCTATATAAACCTAAATGACCAGATATCTGACATCGTCCAAGGTACCACTCCTTTCATTTGTTCATCACACTTGGGAGAATTCATGTCAGAAATCCCAATCCAAATCTCAGTCACGCTCATGGTACTGGTTGGTCCAGAAAATGAACTTGTGAAATGGTGTTTGATGAAATTCCAAGTTATGTCTCCAGTTACCTACAATATGCATTGCACAAAATCTAGATCTATATTGTTAGAGCCCAAGAAATGTACCGGTATATGCTAACATTTTGTTCGTTTAGCCTTATCTTGCTTGAGAGTAGAGAAAGACCAGAAGAAATTGGGAAAGAACTGGTTAAATAACTAAATGTTAACCTCCCACTTCGGATACATAACAGAAAATGATTGATGCTACAATTCTACGACTTATGTTGTGATTGCCAATGTCTCCTGGCAGTGCCATATGGGCACCAGTAGAACCCTGTGACCCTTTCCAGGACTAATTTGGTAAAGATTTGGAAGGAGGCTTAACCAATTAGGAAAATAAATATTTTCTATTAGTTTTTACAAAGTCATGCTTGCATTAGTTAACAAAGAAAGGTGTTGATTACTGAAACTCAATTTGTAACCCTGAGAACACCCGTTTATAACCAGACCCACACATCCACACACAGCTTAAAGATCATTCAGTAACGGAGAAAGAGGAAATGTGTTGAAGCGGAGCGATGAAAGCATCAGTGAGACACTGTCTTCCAAACACTGCTGCTTCTTTCATGCTGTGAAGCTCATTTCCTCTTGCACCTGCACCGCTTTGGACATCTTCCCTACAATCCTTGACCTTTAATGAACCTCTTTTTTCATTTGGAGAAAAGGGTATGGAATTGGTTATGCACCTATAAAGTACTGCTTTCATGGGTTTACTGCAGTATCTTGGGGTTTATTTGAAGAATGTTAACAGGACACATAACCAATTGATCTCTAAGGGGTTGGTGACACGTCTAGAGGTCTGTGAGTAGATGAATGAAGGGATTATGTGAAGAGAAACCTTCTCACTTACTCAAAAAGTCAATAATAATAGACTTCTTCAACACAGCTCTCACAATACTTGTTTTCAGCAGCAGGATGGCTGAATCTGCAGGATGAGGCGTTTTCTGCTCTGGGCAAAAATTCTATGAGTGACCTCCTGCAGAAATGATCAGGTAAGAGAGAAAACACTCAAAAGTACATGAAACGCTATGAAGACTCTACCAAACCAACAGGTGGCAGTCAAGTCATGAATTAAAAAAAATAGTATTCAGCATTGGCCTTGCAAAAACACTGGTGCTTCTTTCCACTGATCAAATGTGAAACAAGCATGTAATCGTTTTCATATTGTAAGTCACAACAGAGCAGTAAACAGCAACACAGTTCTCAGTTTGTCCACCATTTGCCTGGTCTTTTTTAACCAGTGCAGTGACAATAAGCACAGAGCTTGATGACCATAACACACTCCACCTGCAAAATTCAGGAAAACTTGCTTGTAACAGTTTTAACATCATGATTCAATAAAAGCTTCTCTTTAAAGAAAATAGAGATGATGTTAGATAAACCATATTTTCTTTTAATATGGAAGATCAAGCTCTTCAGATGCTTCAGAAAAAAGCATTTGTCTTATTATTATACATTGAAATACATTTTAAATAACTGCATATGTCAAAATCACACATTAAGTGATTCTGACTGAAATCATGCTAGAACTTGAAAAAGAGAAACATTGATGGTATGAGTATTACGTGTTCACATTAATATGCCATGAAAAAGATCTAATCATTTCGATTTTTAGGTTATTAAAGACAATATTACGAAGGGTCTAATAAATCTGATCATTTAAATGGTCCAATTATTGTAAAACAAATTGCGTGTAACAGGTGGATTTCCTCAAAGAGAAAGTAAATTTATCCTATATTGGAGAACACCTAACCTTTGACGTTTTTTTTATTTTAAAAGTCATAATTTTTTTTATGGCTAAAATAAAGCTGAAAATATGTATTGATCGTTTTAAAAGAGAAAGTAGACGCTAAACTCTCTTTAAAATGATGGGCGCCGTGTCGTAATTTCCCAGAATCTACTTCCGCGTTTTACCACCCACCGCTGACGACTGGGTAGACTTTTCACCTCGAGTATGTCCTCATATATCAGTCCGCAGGGTCAGTGAGACTTTTTAAATGTACATAAAAATGCTGTTGATAACTGAAATAAGGAATATATTTATCCCAAATATATACACATAGCTTTGTCTTTGCTCTTTTGGGATAGTTGTGCGTTATTCAAGACCGGAAATGTGGCTTGAGTGTGAAGGGGGATCTATTTGTCCGTTGCTGTGACAGGCAGTGCTTCGGTCTCTCTTAAACATGGCCACCATGATGGAGTAAACGCTACAACTTTAAAATACATATAATCGAGGAAAACTATGCTTCTTACGCCCAAATGAGGAATGTTTCGACTTAAAATATCGTACCAACGCTTAATCCACATGAAAGGTTTGGGAAAAGTTTCTTCTTGGATTATATTCTGAATTAAGTTGGCTGGAAGCTGGAAAGGAAAGAAGAATTGCATCAATTCCGTAAGCTTTCGCCACTCTTGCTCATTTCACACGCTCGCTGTCGTGTTTATTTGTTTATATCACAATATTTGCTGTTTATATTTAGTTTAATGGTTCGATGTTTTCTTGTTTGACGTATGGAGGTGTTGTTGTGGTTTCATCGCAAAGTGGCGATAGTTGCAGCCTCAATGAATGTTAAGACAAACATTGCAACACTAATGACAGCTTGTTTTAAAGTCCGAGAGCGCGCACGTATCTCTCCGCGTCTGTTTGAATTTAACGGTAATTTGATCAAGTTTTTAAACTAACGAAAGATAAACCGCTCATCCTCAGAACAACGACAGCGTTGCATTTCTTAGGGGAAGTCATATAATGACAACAAGGAAGTAACCTTAACGGGTTGAATAACTTAGGGATTAAAAATGCATTTTGTTTATTCGTTGTCAGTCTGAACTTTTGTTTTTAAGTCTCATCGGCGTTTTTAAAAAGTATTTTTTTTCACATGCGTCCAGCCATCTTTTTGGTGTCAAGGGCTGGTTTGTAAACTAACTAGTTTCCCTCAATTGAACTTACACATCACATACAATGCATTAAACTCACTATTCGTCAGTTAAGAAAGATGTTAACTTTACAAGGTGATTCGAGGTAATGTTAGGCTACTTTAGAAATGCTTGCCCAGCAGAAAAGGTTTAGTCGACGTGACATGTCACGCACTGACAGCAGGGTGACGTCAGAGACGTTATTACAGATTTTTAATTCGTGTAAATGTGTTATTTCGTTTTTCTAAAGTCCATTATGAACTCAAAGTAAATAAAGTAGTTGCTAATTATTTTATTATTCTTTCGAACCTGCAATTGTTTCCATCCAGACAGACTCCTGTTGTTGATCCATTTGTTTTGGGGTCTGTTTAATTTGGCAGGTTATAATTTGGAAAATTGCAAAAGGCTCAAGCTAAATACACAGCTATCACTTGAAAACGTATAATTTTAAAAACACAATGTTTCCTAGGGCTGGGCAATAATCGAAAAGTATATTGTAATCAACATTCAGACCCTATAATCGATAAAATTTTATCAGGGGGTCTGGGTAGGCGGGTAGTATATTTATATGAATGGTAGGGGACACACTGTAATGTGAATAGTCCAAACTAGGGTTGGAGCTATTGGTTATTTTAGTAATCATGTACTCTATAAAAAAACTCCAGCATTTTATTGTACACGTACAGTAACTCTATTTAAAGAGCATTACCATGTGCCTAAAACAAGTCTCTTAAATGTGACTAATCATCAATTTAACATTGGATAATCTTCACAGCATGCTGATTTTAAGAACATGTAAGTTATATCGAGATACGAAATTAATCCATTCCAGGGTGGCGTTTATATCTCGAACATTTCGTATCTCGCAAGTTTTACAAGTAAAACATCTAATCCGTGCAACAGCTTTCAAAAACAACAGTTTAAGTTGATATAAAAACGAAAACCAGAGAAAAATCAAGTAACGTTTTCTCAATCCTTAAATCTACACATTGTTAATGTAATAAATGATAATGAAACAGATGCAAAATATGTAATATGTACACAAATGTGAAACCTTACCTTGAGAGTGAAGCGACGTGTCGGAGGAGGTGGAACGGCTGGTAGAAAACATTACGGCACTATGAATGAAAGTTAACTTTCTCAAGATATTTCACGAATAACTAACACCAACACGGTTTCAAGCACAAGCGCATACAGTATCGAGCGAACTGGAGAGGTGCTTCGGGGAACACGTCACAGGGTTTTTCTAACATGCGCAACAGAACAGCACTTTCTACGTTGTTACGACTCCTTGACTCTAACATTTGTTATAGCACATTTTTGGTTAATCTATACATTTTTGGTTAATCTATACATAATGTTTTGTTTGATTTAAAGTGTTTTAAGGCGTATAAGTCCCACTGTCTGCAATGGGAGAAAAGAGGGACAGGACCCGGAAGCACAGCACGACGTCAGACTTAACCAGTTGATAATAGAGCAGAACTGTTGGTGTTTTTCGTAACTTGGAATTCTCTAAGCATCTCAAACATTTCGTAACTCAAAGCATTTGTATCTCAAAATATCACTGTACTTTATTAATGCAACATGCCTGCAGGGATACAATGCATTGCCTTACTGTCATATGGGGGGCAGTACAGTAAATGTAGAAACAGCAAAACACTACTCTTTATTTTCCCATCAGATCTTACAACATAATGTGGCTCTAAAATTCCAAGCTTTAATTGAAAAAAAAATACAATGTAAAACATTGCAGCCTTATTTCATTGCCCACTTGCAATGTCTTGTTACCATGACCCGGAAGCACAGTCCGACGTCAGACTCAACAAGCGGATAATAGAGCAGAACTGTTGGTGTTTCTTCGTATCTCAAATGTTTTTTGCGCATCTCGAAGCATAAAATTTCCTGCGAGACCTTTCGTATCTCGAACATTTCGTAACTCGAAGCATTCGATTCTCGAGGGGCCAGATTGGGGTGAGAGGGTTTAGTGGGATTCCTTGGTCTCTCTGTGCAATTAATGGAATTTTCATTTAAGATATAGATTTTTTGTTTAGCTTGACCCCTTCTTTATGTCCCTTGAATAAGGTTTCAGGTCCCCTGAAAATGCACAGCTAATGAAAATACAAAGATGGGATTCATAGAGTTTGGTTAAAGGCGTTTTCTTCCCCAAGAATGGATTTGCATGAAAACTGTTTCTGTTTCAAACTCTTAACACATCCCAATGAGTCTCTAAAAGGCTCTATAATCAGTCTCTTCCTCACAGTTAGGAGCCAAGCTCTTCATTTACAGATCAACACGATGCACATTGAATATCTGTGTCTGCAGGGACATACATCATGGTCCAGTTTTGATTTGCTCCAGACCTTGACCCTATGCCTTCATTCCAAAGTATTTAGTTGGACTTCAAGTGGGTCTTGAGGGAGAAGGGGAATTGGGTTTTACCGTCACTCAAATATTTAAGAGCATTATTTTTTTCAGCGGTGACCTTTTATTTGTTTTTAAATTAATTTACAGTTTAGATACGCCAGTATGTTCCATGGTGCTTTGCATGTTTATTGATCGGTGACCCTGTAAGCCCTTTGCCCAGTTCATTTACTTGGGCATGTTCTTTTCAGTTTCAAGTTGCTATTTGGTCACAATCATCCTTGTGAAGTGACTGAGGCTAGTATCTGGTGAAGGATTGATATGCCCTAGCTTGCTCAGTTTACTGTATCTTACCAGTTTGCCTTGGATTGAAGTCTTAATGTAGAGCTGGTTTGATTTTTAAGCGCTCACTTTGTTTGTTTCATTTCAAATAATAATTTTTTTGACGCTGTATATTACAACAAAATAAAACGCAGGTCTTATCTTTCATACTATACTTCCATGGTTCACACGTTCTTTACTGTGTTTTTTTTTAATTATTAGAAACATATTTTAAGTCTATTTTAAGCTTACCCATAACCTGTTTAACTTGCATGTTTGTTTAATTTTTTTTGTACTGATATTGCTACTTATTTGACCTATGTATGTATGCAGGACATGTATATCTATACACATACACATATATACAGGTTTTTTTCCTAATTAATCAGTGCTCTACTTGCTAGTCATCCATCACCTGTAATCTGCACTTCACCTGAGGTCAGAGCTTAAACAATTTAGATATGATACCTTATGATACAAAATTTTTACTTTTAGCACTGGCTTAACTATTTTTCTAAAGTGGGCCTGATGGAGCACATACTAGTTTCTGTGTGTTTTTTATATTTTATTTTAAAAAAAAAACTTTATTTACTACATGAATTCATGCATCAACCATTTGTTGAAAGTTACAGTATGCACTTTTTTAATGAAAAAATACCAAACGTACACCTCTTTTTAATAAAAAAAATCTTCTTGTTAAAGTACATTCCAATTTTGGTAGGTAGGTGTTTCCAGTTTGTTCAAAAACATTAGGAATTAGTTATGCAGTATAAGTATAAATTAATATGTATTTCTACTAGGGGTGTAACTGTTCACGGGAATGTATTGAACCGTTTCAGTGCGGCCTGTTCGGTTCGGTACACTTGCGTACCGTTTCGGTATTTTTCTTTTTTAAATAATATAAATGTATTATTAGCGCGATATTAAGCGCAGCGAAACAATGTTCCTAGGCGAGTTTCCGCACGGACGCTATTGAGTGACCGCAGTAGAGCTGCACGCCACAGGTAGCTGTGAGAAATGGCAACAGCGAAAGAGAAGCCAGAGCGTGAAGACCCTCCCTCCTCACTACAGTCTCCTGTTTGGGAACACTTTAACTTCTCTGTTAAAATACATAACAGGGATAGACGAGTGGATAAATGTAAAGTTGTATGCCGACATTGTTCCACGGAGATCGGGTATGTGGCAGGCAACACATCTAACATTTTCTACTGCTGGGGATATTGTCACTGCAACCAGATCTGTGCTCTCTTCAGAAAATGTGGATAGGTTAATCTTTTTAGCCTAAAACTTAAAAAGTTAGTTTTGTTGATATACAAGCTGAAGCTGTTGCTAGTTAAAAGTTTTCAGGTCCTAACTAGTTGCAGTATTTCGTTTTTTATTTAAAAAAATGTGTTTTTCTTTATAAAGAGTGCAATTTATTTAAAATATCACCCAAATGTGTCACTTTTATTTATTTTATGCAAGAATTCTACCGTGTATTGGCAGCTTTTCAAAATAAAGATTATGTAAGTTCTTATTGTTTTGTAACGAAAATTAACCGAACCGAACTCTCCAAGACACTGTACCGAACCCAATACGATTTTAGCGTACCGTTACACCCCTAATTTCTACAGGGGTTCACATGTATGTTTTCACTGAAAACCTTATGCTTCCAATTCTTTTGCCACAAAATGATCAAATTAATTGTGGACTCGGTCTGCTGCGATGTAAGGACATTATTTTTCAGCGTTTTTAGCTTGTCATAAGTTGATTTGGATCATGCACTTTTATTCCATGCAGTAGAGCTAACCATGTCATGAAAGTGACTGTTCTCAATAGTCTAGTTTTATTTCTTTAGTGCTACGTCAGTCTTCTGTATTATCGGTAATTATTACCGATAATACGTGGCATTAGTTTTTCCCATCCTTATTTCTCATCCACTGCTCTCTGAGGTTTTATATAATGCTATTTTTGGGGGAACATTAACAATTAGCAGTACATGTGGGGTGAACAGCTTGCTAAGTTTCCTGATGTTGGAAGTGTATTCTTGTGCAGTGGTTCTCTTGTAAAGCTCAGCTTTGATCAAGTTACTGAATTGTTAGGGTTATTGTTGTATATTGTTAGGCAGGAGTGCCTGAAAAACTCTTATTTGCCTAGAGGCTGAATCACCTTCAGGCCAGTTGTTGTTATTATTATTCATGCCAACAACATACTTCATGATTAACTCAAATTTAAATTATTTCTAGAGTTTATGTTGGTTGAATTGAATTGTTTTTAAAAAATGATCGAAACTCCCCAGTTGATCTACCAGCTAACCTGCAAAATAATAGAGAATGTGAAGCCGAAAAAATAAGAATCTTTTAGACATTTTTTAATGTAACTCTCATATTTTACAAATTAATAAATTATATTTCCAGGCATTCAGTATAAAATTCAGCAAAAATGAAAAACTCACAAGACCAGGCATTTCAGCATTACAGATGGATGAAATCCATGTAAGCTTTTTAATTGATCATTGACCCCCCCCCCCCAATCTAAGTTGTAAGTTTGTTGTTTTTAACTTCAATTCAAGCTGAGGTTTAAAACAATGTACTAAAACTTTTTTTTTTTTAATTTCCTAAGTGCTTTTGCCTTCAATATTGATGTTCTACTCTTTGTCACTTTCAATACTCTTTTACACAGCTTTATGTCTATTTAAATAACAATCCAGTTGATGGAGCTGATGTTGTAGACTGATCTTTTATTGACTAGTAACTGGCAGTGGATATAAAGAGTGTGTTATACCCTGCTTGGTTCTGTCTTGCTGTTTATTGAGAAGTAACAGCTTAAATGTTTGAATACCTCACTAATGATTTCCATTTGCAAACAAAAAGTGCTCAGTGTAGTGTGCTTTGCATCAATAAACATTTGTCCGGATCAAAAAACGTGATGGAAATTCAATATTTTATCAGGTCTCATAAAATTTACAGAAACGTCTCTAGCCATTATTTCTTAAATATTTGGAATAACTTGCAGAACTCTGAGAAGAAATATTTGTGGACATTAATATATTATCTGATATCGATAAGAGGTTTGCTGGCCTAATCTATTTTCTGTTAACAGGGACTGAGAGTATGTATTATTATTTTATTTTGTTTTTTTACATAAAATGTCTTCCAAAACCAGTGTGTTTAAAGAACCTTATATTGGTGTACTTTCATTATTAGGCCATTATTTACATTACTTTCGTTGGAAATGTGGCAATTGTGTGGCATATATCATAACAGGCCTAATGTATACATGTTCATTTATCAAAAAAAGTTTGTAGGTGTTGTGACCTTTGTGGATTATTCAGTGAGCCAAAGTTTTGCTTTGGATTAAAATATCTGCCTGATGCATAAATATATAAAACAAATGGGTTAAACTTTTGAAATGACAGACAAAATAGTTTTACAGGTTTCTTTAAAGACATTATGCTTAATGTTGTGCCACTAGTTACCACATTTCTTCAAGTTTACCTTGATTGTTGCAACCCTAAAGCATTCGATTGTCCACTTCTATTATATTATTATAGTTAACAGGAAGCAGCTTCTTCATAGAAGGCCCCATTTAGAAAGAATGAAGTGGGTTTTTTTTGTTTTCAGTTGTTCTTGAGAAGATTAACAGCACTGTTTTCTCTAAGCCTTCAGAATACTGAAGTCTCTCACTGCAGAAGTGATGCCATTTGCCCAATTTTGTTATGCAATAGCCAAGCCAACACTGGCTAAGATAAGAGCACAGGATGTACTGAATCATGGCGAGCAATCTCTCGTCTGATTGGCTGGAGTTCTCCTAACAGCCACAGCAGGATGAAGACTGCTTGAGCTTCTCAAGTGATCTTGAAAGATGGAAAGGAGTATAAACAACATAAAGCAGTTCTTAGTTGGAGTCCAGCTTGAATACCAAAATCTGTGTCACTATGATGAAGATTGGTGAGGGTACCCGGGATCAAAGTGAGTTTTAAACAATTTCTAATGAAAATGGCTATGTTTGGTCCTATAATAAGGTAAAATAGATTAGTGTTTAGTTTCAGTTGCTCACCAGTAGAGATCGACCGATATATCGTTTTACCGGTATTTTTCCCAATATTTAAGCATTTTACCATAATCGGTTATCGGTTTTGTAATATCGGGTTCACCGATAAACGGCGCCATCTTGTGGCCGTTTTGAGAATTACGCGCATGATCGCCATTGCAGCACGGCGTCTGAGGGGAACAACAACTGCGTGCACAGGTAAAGTATACTTACTTGCTTTGCTATATTTAGTAAACTTTATTTAACATAACAGCTATTAATGCACAAATTAGATGTGTTACATAAATGACTGATATGTAGTTTATGCAGCTTGGCAAATAAAGACAAACTCACAGAGTCACAATAATCCGTCAAATCCTGTCACAATAAAGACGTAACTTTGCTATATTTAGTAAACTTTATTTAACATAACAGCTATTAATGCACAAATTAGATGTGTTGCATAAATGACTGATATGTAATTTATGCAGCTTGGCTCTAAGAAATAAAGACGAACTCACAGAGTCACGCAAAATAATCCGTCAAATCCTGTCACAATAAAGACGTAACTGCCTGGATTAAATAATATACAGCCATGAACAAGCACATGTTGTAAAATAAAAGCGCTGAATTTAATTCTCTCTCTGTTGTCTACATGCTCATTATTAGTCTCGTGAAGTCGGAGTCACGAATGCTAAAATAAACCGTCATGTCCTGTTCCAATAAAGACGTAACTTGCCTGAATTAAATACAGCCACAAATGCGCGTCTATATGCTCCTCATTCGTCTCGTGAAGTCGCTTCCATTTTGCTGTTCACTCAGCGGGTTGATGCTCATGAAATGCTTCAGCACAGCCACCGCATATAACTTTTAATAAGATTCACTAAAACACCCCGAATTATATTAACATTTATATAACCATCATTCTGCTAATAAACATATTCTAAATAAATATAACTAAGAAATTGAATGCGCTTTGTCAGCACGCATTTCATAATCTAGAACGACAAAAACGTTTTTGTTTTTTTTTCAAAAACGTATTTGTGATATATCAGAAATGCAATAAAAACTATGTTTTGTTTGTTATATTTCAATATTTCAGAATATTACTCAGTAAATTAACATTATCCAGCAAATTATTCTTCACTATTTAGCCTATAAACAGCTTTATAAACCTAATAAAACTGTAGTTTAAAATGAAGTTACATTTCTGCAAAGTTGATATGACTCCTGTGCTTGAAGACAGACATTCTATATTTATTTTGCTTATTGGAAATGTTAGTGTTGCTGCTCATGCTTTTCATAAAATATTTTTATTGTTGTAATATGAATATTAAATTTAACATGAAAAACAGCTTTTTACCTCATTGAAGGTTTTATTTAAAAAAAAAAAAAAAACTTTAGTAACAGTGAACTTTCAGACCCCTCTATTTATTGTTGTATAAGAGTTTTGATTTGTATGCAAGGAGGGAGTGATTGTAATAAATAAAACGGTTTGTTCAGTTCAGTGGTGTTGTAATCATTGTGTCAAAAACAGAAGTATAATAGTAAATAAATATCGGTTATGAATATCGATTATCGGGCACATAAACATGCAAATAATTGGTATCGGTAATAAAAAATCAATATCGGTCGATCAGTGTGAATTTGTCCCTAGAACATCAAATGCGATTTGAAGAGAAAATTCTACTTTTTTTCTTAATAAAAAGAAATATCCCATCAGAGCTTAAACTTTTTTTTCTGTTGCCTGCATGTTCTGTTTGCATACAGCCTTGCAGGTGAACAATGACATGGAAAGTCACAAGCTATGTGTTTTAGCCCAAAAAGGCCAGATGTTATCGTTTGTCCCGTACTTGTGTTTTCTTTCTGCTGGAGTCAAAAACACCATAATTTGTACAGATCTGGGTTTAGCTCAGCCTGAAACTCATCTGAGATGGGACTATGAGTTGGTCTGTCCCTAAGCTTCACTCTGTGATTACTCAAATGGCCTGTTCATCCATTGGACTCATTTTGGGCACAAAGGGACAAAGTTTCACGATGTACTATTCCAATAATATAGTGGCTTTAATATCCAGTGGAAAGCATATCATTGTAGACTTTTAGAGGGTCCAGGCCATAGTAGTGATGGCTATAAAGGAAATAAGGCTAATCTTACGATCAAGCAGTCTTGGATAAACACTTTGTGAACACTTTGTGTTTGACAATTCAGAAATGCAGAACTATTGATTGCTAGCATAAAGATCTCCACAGAAAATGGAAAATAACACCAACATTTCTATACATTTTTTGTTTAATAATGTCAGTTTGATTTTTAGCTAAATTTACCCAACACTTGGTTTGTGTTAAAGTTTTGGTGAATAAAATGTGTTTGGTGTTACTTACGTATTATGTCCATGACTCAAGGCTACTATATTTTTTTGGAGGGACACTTCAGGCTAGTGGTCTGCATCAGCACAGCTGCTATTTTTTAGGATGTTGATAAGGATAAATTGACCTCTAAAACAAATAGTGGATAACCCCATTGATCTCTTTGTTGGGCGTGTTTGAACTGTAATATTTTGGAAGCCAAATACAATAATCATCCATGTCTGCTCCCTTTGCAGACTATTTAACCATTTTTGACATAAAGTAGTAAAGGAATAGACAACTAGTCCATATCATTCTATTGAGGAAATCAGTTGAGCGTGAGACGTGGCTCTAGCCTCAATCAAGTTTGACACTCATGTCAGTGAGTTTTAAACCATTTCTGTGTGGTGTGTTCAACTGATGGCATGGCTATTCCGAAATGGTTTGACTCTTATTTCAAGCTTGAAAAAAGAAATGGCTATTCTTTTTTTTATGTACTTCGATAAGTTCATGTTAATATGACTACCTGTTAGTAGCTGATCCGAGATGCTTTAAACATGAATGAACTACATGAAAGATTAGACTGGTCTATGACATTATAGACATGTTCAGGCCGTGCTTACAGCATGTGTACACTGGGAATGACTTCCACTGTTCGTGGGTTTGTTGTTGTGTGGCTGCAGTCAGAAAGAAAAATGCACTTGTGATTCCAGCAGTGAATGTGGCAATCAAATATGCAGCGGAGCAAGCCTCTTTCCTCTCTCCACTGGGGTTTTCCACTGGGGTGCTGAATGAATTCTCTAAATTAATTTGAGCAGTGCTCCGTGGAGAGCAGCAGCAACGCACTGAGCTCCTGCTCTCCCTAGTGTTGATCCACACGCAGCAGGACACGCCATTAGCAGCCTAGAGTAGTCTAATATAAGTGTTGTTTGATTACATAGTCATCTAGTGATAATCGAAATGATTAGCCATTGGAAATTTCACAGATATCCTTATTAAACATTCAGGGGAAACATGTTGTTTTGACCATGTGAGCCATGTATTGTGGAAAGCTCACACTTGCATTCAAGAGGCTCTCACCACTGTTTCACATGAAACTGTTTTCAAGGACAACATGAAACTGTTTTCAAGGACTAGTTTGAGTTCAGCGACTATGGTAAAGCTGCCATTATCAATTAATTCATAAATTTATTGACTTACAACTGATCGTTTAATCAGGAAAGTTTTTTTTTCTATTTTGTTAGACTCTTTTGGGTTTGACCACCAAATGTGACACTTTTAGCTGTGGAACTCACAGATGGAAGTAGTGTTCAACACCCCCTGTTCTTTTGCAGCAACACAAAATTAACAAGAAAACAAAAATAAAAAGCGATTAGCTCCCACATGTTCATCTGCTTCTCAATACATTGACTGCTACCTCATTGTAGATGCACATATACACTTAAGAAGCCATGAAGCATGGAAGAAAGAAGAAAAATATACAAGGCTTTCTAAGGTTGCATTAGCGTTTCTAACTCTGAGGTTATTTTAGCCATAACAATGTTACTTTTCTACACTTTTATTGGTTCAGTACAGCAGCATAATAAAAGTTCGTTATTAAAGTAAATGGTTGTGTTGCATGTGTAGCAATTACATGAGAGGTAGACTGATTAATCGGCCAGGCCAATATATCCACATGTTTTTCTTTTTTGAGAAAAGGTAAGGTTTTAAGCTTTTAGTGGCTGTTGGTGATGAATAATGGTAGTTATGTTGCATTTGCAGCCAGGTGAAGCGTTTCCATACAGTTTTTATTAGTTTGTCATTTCAATCACAGTGTCAAATTAGAAAGGCAGAACAATAATTGAATAGGACACACGATTTTTGGAAGTCATTCGCAGTGGTGTAAATGGTGGGGGAGGTGGCTTTTTAAAATGTTTTTATTTTCAAGTAAACAAATCATTGATTACAAGAGAAATGAATTAATACATTTTAAGTTGTACGTTTTAGCATTACCTACAATGGGATTCACACATTGACCTATGTATATATTTATGTGTGTCTAAATGACTACTTTTTTTTTTTTTAAATGGCTTTGGTTTCTTTGCCCGTTCAGTTGTATAAGTCTACTATACTGTTGGACAAAGTTTTCCGCACTTTTTATTAGGGGTGTAACGGTACGCTAAAATCGTATTCGGTTCGGTACAGTGTCTTGGAGAGTTCGGTTCGGTTCATTCGGTTCGGTACAAAACAATAAGAACTTACATAATCTTTATTTTGAAAAGCTGCCAATACACAGTAGAATTCCTGCATAAAATAAATAAAAGTGACACATTTGGGTGATATTTTAAATAAATTGCACTCTTTATTAAGAAAACACATTTTTTTTAAATAAAAAATGAAATACTGCAACTAGTTAGGATAGATTACCTATCCACATTTTCTGAAGAGAGCATATATCTGGTTATAATATCTCCAGCAGTAGGAAATGTTAGATGTGTTGCCTGCCCGATCTCCGTGGAACAATGTCGGCATACAACTTTAAATTTATCCACTCGCCTATCCCCGTTATGTATTTTAACAGAGAAGCCAAAGTGTTCCCAAACAGGAGACCGTAGTGAGGTGGGAGGGTCTTCAAGCTCTGGCTTCTTTTTCGCTGTTG